>WARS01000050.1:3230000-3597500 GCA_008933995.1 Datnioides undecimradiatus
TCATTTAAACACAGTGGTGACGGTCCTTGGTCGGTGTGTGGGAGGAAAGGAGGTGGGTGGCGCAGAGGTGTGTGTGTGTGTGTGTGTGTGTGTGTGTGTGTGGTTGGGAGGGGGGGATTTGTGGGCTCGCTCTGGGAGCTGGTTTGTCTCCTACACAGGTAATTAATACGCTTATTAACTCCTCAGCTCATATCATAATCAAAACTACTAGGAGAAAGTGGTGGGGGTGGAATATCTTAATGGTATTCACATGGCCTCAACTTGCAGCGGCAAGCTTGGTGGTGGAGGGAAGAAGCGTTAGAGGTGACTGAATCACTGAGTCGTTTGATTGAGTGTGCCGTGTTCCTGGCAGGTGTATGCGCGGGGGTCAATTGGGTATGGCGAGGTGTGGGCGGTTGCCATAGCTCAGCCTATAAGTGAAGGCAAACTAGGTCCTGAAGTTTTTTATGAGAGCGAAGACAGAAAATCAGTTTGAAAGCCAAGATGGCATAAAGGAAATGTGATCTTCTGTAGTTGTCCTACAGAACACGGGAGTTACAGTTGATAGTTGATGCAGTATCATTAGCTGGAGTGTCAGCAAAAGTTGAAACACTGGAAAGGGTTAAGCTGTCACACAGAGTATACAGGCTGAAAGCAGTGGAAGTGTCTGAGGTGTAAGAGCTGCAAGCGGGGTGTGAGCTAAAAGAGTTTTGGAAACAATGTCACTGACGCTCAAGTTTGCTTTCTGATTGGTTCTTATTGGTCATAATGTGGCCATTTGTTTTGAAATACTATTTGAAGTATTAATGTAGCTGTAGAGGCTGAAAGCATTTGAAGTTGAAATCAGGACCAAACTGATCATTTGTTTGGTGATGTACTGAAAATCTAATCATTTATCACATTGGCCACATAAACCTGTTGTACCAGTGGTGTTACTGTCCCACTGCATCACCAAGAGTGAGAAAAGTAGTTTTGGTTCCAGACTTTTTCCTGTACTGTGGGCTTTACTGAACTGCCATCCCGGAATGAAAGGAGGAGGCAAGGGGATTTAATGCACACAGCTCCACTGAACATTGCAAAAGCAATGCAACACACAAAAAAAGCTTTCTTTAAAATTCATCTAAGGTACAGCCTTGGCTGCTGAGGTTGGACGGTCTGCCTGACCTTAGTACTGTAGGAAACACTGCAGGTAGTTGAGCGAGTCCATTGAGGATGCAGAGTTTGAGACGCCCGAGGCCACATCAGACCTCATCAGGCCAGCTGTCTGGATCCAGGTGTTGTCTGAGTCGAGAGGCCTCACCCTCCGCTTCACCCACGGCTTGTGTGTGAGTGTATTTTTACTCCGGCATGTGGCGCTTTGTGTTTGTTGTGTGCGCGCGGGTGCTTTTACTAAAGGCCAAACCAGACAAATCTGACTCGACACCCAAGGAGGACCTCGTAACCTCGACGTGAGGAGGGGGTCGAGCCTGCCAAACAATCAGATTACCCAAAACGACAGGAAAGAGGCGGCTTTCCTGATATGTGAAAAGACAAATAAAAAAGAAAAAAACACCCTCAGGGCTTTGATTGATGGCCTCTTTGTTGTCTGCGTAAGCTAGCCTCACCACACAAATTCATAAGGTGTACAGTTTTGTTTATGCACGCCTGGTGAGCAGAGCAGTGAGGTGAGAAACAAACATTGTGTTTCAAATTAGCAGGTGTGACATGATTTTCCGCTGCGGGGTCGACCGGTCGATGGGCTGCATGCAAAGCAGCGTGTACATATTAGACATACAGTTAACATGCACAGCTTTAGCCCAGCGCGTAGATAAACAGAACATTATGGCTGCGGAGCAAGGACAAAGCAACAACGCGGATGCGGAGAGAGCGAGCCAAATGTCGGATGTGCTTCTTTGCTCTAGAAAGCTGAGTCAGAACATGAATATTGTTCTCGGGGAATGAACAGGAAAATGTCTCCTCCACATAATTATGAATTCCCATGAATAATTTTTAGCGATATGCGGAGCGAAGAGGTGATAAATTGCATTCCTCTGCAGTCGTTGCGTGCAGGAAACATTCAAAGCAAGGGGTAATGATGCAGGGAAAGTTGGGCGTCTGTGGCGGACACCTCTCTTTTTTCTTGTTTGCATTCAAAGTTGCGTCTAGGGTGTGGTGTCATTAGCTGGGAAGAGTCAAAACCTCGCACACACACGCGCGCACACGTACACACACTGACATACCTTTAGGCTGTTCTTGATCACGCCATCGTTGGCCCTCGGGATCATGGTGTTTTTGTTTACTGTTTGCATGAAAACATGCGCATACGCATAAAAAAATCATACGCACACATATGTATCCACGTGCACTGGCCCCCGCACGCACACATACACGAGCACACATGCACATGCACACACAGACCTCGATCAAAGGCAACCTTGAAAAGAAGCTCAAAGGCAGGATTTCTCTCCTCTCCTTTACCCCTCTATTTTACCTTAGAAGAATGGTGGCTTTGAAGAAGCACTATGAAGGTATATCATTTACAATCATTAAAAACTGAATGTGGGATGAGTTACGCCTGTATTTTTATAAATGCCCTGAAGGTAGAAAGCAGGTGAAGAGAGGGAAAATATCTCAAGCCTCCTGACATTTCTTTACAGAGCTTTAACGGCTCAGAAAGGCCTCTGATCTCCATCTGCAGCCAGGCTTTGAAGCCCTAAATGCATTCCTAATTACTAGAGCCTAAAACCAAGTCCTAAATCCTCTATTGGTTTCAGAGATTACTGATAGTATTTGTGCTTTCTAGACACTATTCAGCAGAGAGAGAAAGAGAGAGAGAGAGAGGCAGGAGAGGCTGTGGTTTGACATATCAAATGTGCTATGAGCCCCGTTTGATGATGTTGTGTCTTCCTGAGCCAGCGGCCTCTGCAGCTCAGGACCTGAGCCCTGGTCGTTACAGACAGTCCACCTGTCGTGTGGAAGTTGAGGCTGAACTGGAAGCCAGATAATGACTTTTGTTTATATGGTGGACACAGTTAAAGAAGGAGAACAATGTCTCATCTTTGAAAAACAAGTCCCGGCGCAACATAAAGCTGATTACACCATATTGTACAGAAAAAAAAAACAGCCTTGTGTACTGTACGTCCTGCTGATGTCTGGGATTGAAGTTCTGGATTCATATTTCAGAGCAGAGCTGGGCAATGTGGACAAATATCCACACAATATATATTCAGCCAAATGCCTTGATATCAGTGCTGTGATACTGTAGGGACGATTATTGGTGTTTTTAGAGAGAGAGTTACATCACTGTGGTGTGTGATACAATGCGATGCAACCTTTAAAACAAGGAAACATTAAGTCCTGAATCAGAATATCAGTGTGATATCAAAATAGTGCCATGCCCTTTTTAAGAGACACTAAATGATTTTGGTTTTAACATTTTGGAGAGATGGTCACAAACCTGCAGAGTTCATCAACAAATGGAAATAGGGGTGTTGGCAGCGATGGACAACAGCAACAAATAAATGAATGTGAAGTTTCAACAAATGAATGTTGGGGCATTCCTGTAGCTCAGGGGTTATGACATGACAATGAATCCAGTGTCCAGCTCCAGATCTCACTCTCCTCTCCTGTCGTCCCTCTACTGATGCTAACTGATAATGACATAAACTATTATTACAGGGCCGAAACAAAATCAGTCAGTGCAGCGATGTGTGCAGGTTTCAGAGGCGAGCGCGCAGTCCACGTTGTCAACGGATTACGTGTGTCTATACATCTTTACATACTGCCCCAAAAGAAAAGTTTATACAGTCAAATCGTTCAGAGAATGGAGGCCAGCTTCTTTACCTTAAGCCAAGTGACCAGGTGATTGTGTTTATGTCATCTGGTTACTGTGTTTATGTTTTATCCTATTGAAAATGAGAACAAATTCAATTCATATAGCCATGTGACCTGCACTTAAATTCTGTTAAAGCCTGCACACATGGCCTGTAAGTGCCACAGTGGCCCTCTCCATTATTAATAGAAGAAATCTGTGTCCATACAAGGCTACGTAGACTCGTATATTCCATCATCCTCCCAGTTAAAATGCGTATACAGGCCAATGAAACCCTCGTTCCGTCGATGTGTGGCACAGCGGGCCATCCTGAAAGTGTAAACATCTCCCACAGCCACTTTACTGTTTGCTTACTGATGACACAGAACCAGGGTTGAATGCAAACAGTTACCTGAGCGATCTCCCAGAGGTAACGCCAGATATAAAAAACTTAACGGGGCATTATGCGAAGATATATACGTGTCTATAAATACCTTATTGGCTTTTCATTTGGGTCCGATGAATGCAGCCGGGCACCATAAATCAATACTGCAGGTATGTCTTTGACAGGTGAGTGTGAAGCACTTACATGAAGGTGCGAAACTGGGAGAGAAACTCCCTGAGTGTAAAGCATGTTCTACATAAATCACACACAAGTATCCACCTGCACACACACACGCAGAGCGCAAACACAGAAAGACAAAACAATATTAAGAGCACACAGACAAAACGTCTATGAAAATAACGAACGAGATGCCTGAGCGTGAGTAAACAGATCCAGCCGTTCCTCTGCCCCCTGGGCTCAGAAGTGGCCTACTTACTTTGAGCACAAATCGCACCACTCGTACAGTCACATCACACGATATCACTCTTTAAAGGTATAAACCAGTGTTTGGGGTACTGTTTATGATGTAACACACCAACACCCTGCCAGATCGCTGGGCCTGATGCTCGGCAAACATGTTGTTGATTGGAAGGTAATGACTGATAATAGGCAGAGCTAAAAAGAACTGTGCGGCCGATGAAAACTGCACCAAACTGAAGTAGCAGTAGTAGAAAAAAGTGACAAATATTTAAATACTATCAGAATTGTGTCCCGTCTGCCCAACTCAATCTCAGGCAATCAGTCATATCAGGTTATTAGATATCTGTCTGTGAGATTGCTGACACTCGGGAGG
This sequence comes from Datnioides undecimradiatus, assembly GCA_008933995.1. NCBI lineage: Eukaryota > Metazoa > Chordata > Actinopteri > Lobotiformes > Datnioididae > Datnioides > Datnioides undecimradiatus. Next base: position 3,234,948 of record WARS01000050.1, read on the forward strand.
ATTTAGTTTGAAAACTGAAATAACTGAACGGCAACACATACGTCCAACTATGGCTTAAAAAGCCACTGAGCGATATATTTCTGTGAAACTCTTTTTTACTCAAGAACAAGTCTGGAGACCGATCCACTAAAGGTGGAAATATGAAATCAAAGTGATTATCCAATTGGAGTTTATGGCCACATGAAAGATGTAAGTGAATATTCACTGGCCCTTAGCGGAGCTGTATATAACTGTTGATTAATGCCATTTTAGAAATATATCAAATATATTAAACGTTTTGTTAGAGATCAAGATAGCCAATGCCAAAGGGTCACTATGGAGACATTGAGCAAATGCTACTCGGCAGCGACGGATGACCTTGGTGTCTGTGTTGTTTTCACTTTACAGTTACACGTTTTTGCCCGTTCCAAGTGCGTTTTTATATTGGTCCCTTTTTTATTCTATATTTCAAAAGAGCATTCACATATGCGTGGGAAAGAGGTGATCGCATTTCAGCAGAAACGAGTACAGCAGGAGCAGAGTTATTAGAACATAAAGTATTCCCACTTTCTTAGTCTGAAAATGAACTACTACTTTCCTAAAAGACAAGTCATTTCCCCAATTCTTCCCAGTTCCGTCAGAGATAATGCAACCTGATATGTCGCCACATTACTTATTTATTGAAGCAAAAGACGCTGTGATTTCACCTGCCATGGTTTGGTTTTTTTTGCCCTCTGGTTTGTTAAGAGGATAAATGAAAATTTGGGGTTGCTGGGTCGGTGCCAATTTTTTTTTTCTCCTGTTTTTGCAGTAGCAGCAGAATATGTAAGTGCCCTCACTAATGGATTTTCCCTGAGCCACTGTCTCCAAGTGGTGGAACAACTCCTGCAATGCAAATAAAAGGCTCTACTTTCCAGAACAGTAGTGTACTGCTCCACGCGGTGTGAGGAAGTTTCACATGCATGAGATATTTATAAGATTATAAACAATCTGTGGGAATGTGTATTAATTTGAAGGCTTTAATTCCAGTTTTTAATCTTGTAAGCACTTCTTTTGAATGCAGATACCTCCACGGAGACATTGATCATCAACAAAATAATCACCTTGTGGGCCTGACGGGGACGGGGACGGGGGTCAGAGGGATGAAATGAAGGGAAAGCTTGTTTTCTGTGGTGGATGAGGGGTGAGGGAGGGATGGGGAGTGCAGGAGGGTGGGAAGAGGAGGATATGGTGGAAGGAGGGGGTGAGATGGGAGGTGGGGTGGTGGGCAGTGTTACAGACCTAAGCAGGTGTGACAGTTCTGAAAGCTTTCATGGGGAAAAAAAGGTTTCTCTGGCCTTGTAGCGATGCTAAACTGAGCGTGACCCTCAGACTGAACCCAGCCATCTCTCTCACTCTCTCGACTGCTTTCGTGCCTAAACCGCCCAAGAACAGGAAAACCCTCCACTGACAGTGTGTAGACTAAAGGATTTAAGCTTACAAATTCCTGCTCTCCTTCTATTTGTCTCCCCACCACTTTCATTTGATCTTTTCTTTTTTACGACTTAATATTTTCCAGCTTATAAATACCGCGCTATAAGGATGAGGGCCATTATCCATTTAACGTCTCCTGTAATAAGATGGCTTTTACCATAATCACATTTAATCAATACATACTTGTTTGTATTTGTTTTCATGTCAGATGTCTAAGCAGAAAAAAGAATAATTAGAGTGAGGTGTGGAAGGTTTTTAGCTATGTTCATAGTAGCTCTAGGGATGTCCATCGATTGGTTGGTCCACCACTTTAATCTAGACAGAAATATCTCAATTACTAGACGGATTGCAATGAAAATCTGACACTCCAGGATCATAAAGGAAGAATTCTACTGATTGATTTTGTGATCCCCTTTTTTATTTTTGGGGGGAAAACCTTGAAAACTACTGGATGGATTGGCATGAAGTTTGGCCCAGACATTCAAGGTCCCCAGAAGATGAATCCTAATAACTGTGGCAATCCCTTGACCTTGTCTGCGGCCCTGCTAGCAGCTTTAACTTTTCACTCATCCATTAAAAATCTAGCTGGCACAAAATGTTGTCACAGTACGCAGAGGATTATGACCAAACACCTGTGAAACTAATGCCGTTCCCATCCGCTTCAGCTGTTGATGTCTAATGCTAATCGGCGAACATTAGCATGCAAATGCGCAAAACCGAAAAGGTGAACATGTCAAATGTTACATCTGTCATACCTCAGCATTTTAGCTTTGTCATTGTAAGGATGCTAGCATGCTGACGTCAGCATATAGCTCAGAGAACATCTGTGCCAAAGTACAGCCTTACAGAGCTGCAAGCTGGGCTGAGGGCTCGTTCTGTTATACTGCAGTTTGTAAAATTTGCAGTGAAGGAGGAGTAAGGAGCTGCTAAGAATTTCATTACTTTGACTTTTAGTGGAGCTTCAGAGTCCCATGCTGCTCTAAATGTTGTTTCACAGGCTCCTCTGCCCTAACAAGGATAAAACTCCCAGGGAACACTGAATCCTTGCTAGTTTTGGATTCTTTGGGGCATAAAAAAAATGGTCATGTCCAAAGATCTGGCATAGGCTTATATAACCGTAACTCAGTGTTTACCCCCTTCCATCTGCCCCCTGTTTACCCCAGACTGTGGCTCTGTATGTTAGGGGACAGGGGAAGTCCACACAAGCAGAAGGCGGGAGCGTGAGCTATCGGGTTGGAACTCCTCCACCTGCCAAGAGAAGTAAGTCTTCCTTTTATGAGCCAATTGAAATTCAGCTCACAGGCTATCCATTCCGTCAATGACAAGAGGAGTCAGGACAACCTTGCAACCCCCGACACTAATAACACTGTAACGGTCAGAGATAGATCAAGCTGAACGCTGATAGTTAGAGCGGGTCTTCGGCCTCCCATAAGTGTTTATTGCAGACAATTTTTGCCTTCATTTGTTTTGAGCAGATGCATTCCTGGGTACAGCTGCGGTCGATCGTAATAGTTTTCACTCCGGCAGCTGACTGACAAAGGACCTGCAGTTTTTGCTGTTTGTTCAAAGAGCATCCGTCTGCATATAATGCATTTGACTGTATATGCTTAAAGACCCAATGCGCACGGGATGGGCTGCTCTTGCTTTGTATGCATCAACCCAGCTCTAACCTCCGACCTCTCTGCGCTCGCCTCGATAGCATGGCAGGTTCATTACCACAATCTGAATCAATCCTTGAGAGTCTGTTCCACAAATTCTCCTCACCGCGCTTTTTCACTTGCACGTAAGTGTTTGGGAATCAATAGGAGTGGAGAGGAAAATGAGGGGGGATTAGAAGAAAAACAGGCTTCTTCTGATGGACCCGGTGCCAGCAGCTAGAGATGCACTCTTTGTTATGATCACCACTGCCACTAAGGGGCAGTAGAGAGCCTGGAATGAAAGTGCAACATCTTCAAGGCGCACTGTGAACTGAAATTATACTAACAAATTAAACAGTGAAGATGTGTCATCATCTATCATGATCCTACTCACATCAATTAATATTCACTTGATATAACGTCTTACACTGCGGAACAGAACAATCCAACACCATAAAACCATATAAAAATCATCATAACCTGCAGGCCATTAACCTAACGCCTCTAATTCTATAAACCACTGCGGAAATCACGGTAACTGCCTGAGAGATACCATTTATGGCCATTAATGTACTTTTGCGCACATCTGGCTGACACACAGATACACCTTCAAATATGATTATAATAAGTCCCTATGTAGGTTCCTCTCTGAGTGGTGGTTGTGTGGTTGGGACTTCAACATCTTCAAGTAGTCTGGACATCTTTATTATTAGAACCACACAGCGGGCACACCCATACTGTTGAAAATCTGATATGAGATTATCGCTACTGGAGGCGGCGCGCATCTACCCAGCACACAGTAGGCGGCGTCAGTCCGGAGAACTACGTCCTTCTGAGCTCACTTCCGCCGGCTTGAGTCGGATCACTGTTCTTACTGTCTCTCACAGCTTTTGTTCTCCCATTTCCAACCAGCCACCGCCGCCGAAGAGAGGGAGCCAGCAGGTTGGGGAAACCACAAAGACGCAAAGTAGCGGAACAGCCCGTCGCAGAAACGCCCGGTAGCCACATGCAAAGCGCCGTCTGCAGAGAGGATACGCGGCACTCCGTAGTTACATAACTGGACTACTTTTTTTTTTCTATCATTGTTGTGTTTTTTCCACGCTCTTTTTGTTGTTGCACCGAACCCGACTCCCCCTTCTCTAAACTCAAAATGGAGAACGACGACAAATACCTCCCCGAGCTTCTGGCGGAGAAGGACAGCCTGGACTCGTCGTTCACGCACGCCATGAAACTTTTAAACGCAGGTAAAGTAGTGTTTCGTGGGGTTTGTTTTGTCCTCCATAACGTGGCGTATGCTTTGAGTACGAGAGGGGCAATACGCGGCACTTGAACGCACCTCAGTGAACACACACCTCCACGTTTTGACCACCATGTGTTTGCGGACGGGACGCGGACTGCCCCGTAACGGCAACACCAACAATAAGTGCTATAATAGCTCAGTAACGATTAGGTCTGTGTGTTGTACACGTAAGCATGTAGGAGTTAATTAGATGATGGCTGATGACTAGAGTCTTAGCTCGATGTAAACAGCCCACAGCTACTACAACACCACAGAGGGAGACGTACTTTCAAATGTTATTCTGTATAATTTCCGCTTCCTCCCTGCAGCGGCGCCTCGTCGAACCCGTTTTAGTAGGGGCTCGTGCCGAGTTTAAACTTGAACGCTCGGACTCTTCGGTCACTCGGTCGTTTGTTTTCGTTGTCGAGCCCCTGTTGATCTAATTGTGTATCAGCTGCGTTGCGCAGCAGCATATAAATGGGCACCAGTAGCCGTGACTGGGGGTCACCTCGCTGCTTAAGAGCCGAGAGGCGGCCTAGTGGCGATGATAGGAGTCTCTGTCTGTCTGTCTGGTGGCTGCTGCTGAAGTGTCCTTGAGCAAGAGACTGCAGCCTTGGCAGCTCCGGGGATGCTGTCCTCTGGCTGTGCTGGAGTGGGAACACAAGGGAAGACTGCCTCTAGTATTATATCAGTGTGGTCGCTAGCCCACTCTGAACACATGCCATATGCTTTTATTAATATTGTATATGTATATATTGTAGGGACAACGGTGTGTGGATGTGACTTAAATAGAATAATGGCGCCATAATGTGAGGTAATGTACCAGAGGATAGCCATAAAGCCACTACTGACTACCACGAGTCTTTACAGGGGAATTACAGTTATACTAATGATAAAAAGGATGAAAATGGACCAAACACCATTAGGACATTATAGGCTATCAGTTGTGTGTCTTAAATAAGCACAAGGACAACTAGTTAAGTTATATTTGTGTTTTGTCTGTGCCTGCCAGTGATTGTGAGTCATTTTCTGCTAGCTGCTTCTCACACGCTGCTCCAGTCAAGTATGAGATACATCTGGTAAAGACTGAGCTGGTCCCTTTGTCTAACGGGTTGAGCAAAAACCAGGCTACATGTATGAGATTGAAAGTGAGAATGAGCCAGAAAGACAAAGTGTGTCTGTGTGTGTGTGTGTGTGTGTGTGTGTGTGTGTGTGTGTGTGCGTGTGTGCACGCTGTGGGATCCCTCGGTTCAGTATCTACCGAGGTTCCCCCCGTCCTAAAGCTGCAGCTGGTAGATTGTGGTGCAGCTGACGTGTTTGCACATCGCGGGCTTGGGAGTTGTCTTGGCCAGGAGTGAGGAGGTGGTTTGAGATGGAGTGCTGTGATGGTGCTGTTGGGAGCACAGTGGTGGGTGCTGGAGACTAGGAGCTGAAGGCACATGGAAGAGGTGTAGGGAGGCGCCGACGATTACTACTTCTCAAAATGTTGCCGTGAGAATAGTGTGTTTAATATTGTGGTTCTAATAGTCATGGAAATGTCTAAGGTGGCGTCTGTTACATCTGTCATACCTCTGTCATAGATTGTTTTCACCATTCCAGAGATATTCTTTTTTTTTTGATATTAAAAAAACATAAAGGCTAAATTTTCGCATTGAAGAAACTGCAATCAGATTTTTTTTGTAGTTTAGCTTGAAAAATAACAGAATCAATGATCAAAGTATTTGCCAGTAAATGGATGAATCATCTAACAGTTTCATCTGTATTCAGGGTGTTGATGACAAGACGACAAAAAGGTGCTAAATGAAACTCATCACATTTACTCTTTCATCATGCTTTCCTCTGGAAGCTCCACTGTTTGTTTGGCGTCATTGGGTTAAGTTAAAACAGGACCACTTGTCCTGGTAAAATCAGGCAACATTAGGCTGAAAAGTGACTTTTTTGGCAGTCTCGATTTAACAAAACTGTAGCGAAACGGCTGTTTACAGGGACACCGCAATGACTTATTCCCTGCAAATTTAGATCAATACTTCCTTGATCGTGCGCATGAATACATGCACAGAAATCTTCCTCGTAGCAAAATGTACTTTTCCTCTTTGCATCCTGTTTGATTGCATGCAACACTTTTGCCTGAAACAACACCTCTCCCCTTCTAGAAATTGATAGAATCCAGAAAGGCGAGACTAAAAAGGAGGCAGAAACATACCTGGACCTTTTCACAACAAAGAACATCAAACTAAAGGAACGAGTGCTCATACCTGTCAAACAGTACCCAAAGGTGAGATTTCTTTGCCCTTGTTTTTTTCCCCTCTTCTTCTTCACTCTTGATTTAATTTATCCTGCAGCCGGGGTTCGGTTACACAAAGCCATGGGGTTACATGGGAGTCTCAAATTACTCTTCTCAACCTTGATCTTTAAGCTCTGGAGTATAATTACAGCCCATACTGGCATGTTTTAAAATATCGCTAAAAGGATCAAAATGTTAACATTACCACGGTGCAGCAGAATTCATCTTCACGGTGCATTCAGGTGGACCGACTTGTTGTCTGCGGCAACAAATGTTTCCGTTCAGAGCGAACGCTTAGTCTGCTTTATCGTGTAACCACAGATGTGTTCATTCACGTCAGTTCAGTCTACACCCGGCTCACACACACGAGGCCACGCTGATCCCAGCACGATGGTTTATGACGGTGGAGAAGGCGAACGAGGGTAGAGTCTGTACTGCAAACCCCGAAGAACATGTTGCTTAATGCTTCATTTGCATGTTGAATTTATTTGCATCATTATTGGTCACCTAGGTTGGCACGGCGGCTGTCTAAAGCCGGTTGTCAAACTTTTAGGATTTTTTTTCTCTCCTGTAAGAAGTTCTAACAAGAATAAGATCTATAGACGCTGCCCCACCTCGAGCATCAGATCAATATGATGTAGGAGTCTGATCTGTAGGGTAAGGCAGCCGTCTCATCTCCAGAAGGCTGTCTTAGTTTGCCAGACTTGGTTTTAGTTGGTACATCAGTCCGCTGTGTCGGGGACGACAAAGCTAATGAGTGTTTTCAGATTACCAGAGCTACTCTTACAACTCCAGGAGGAATTGCTCCTTTCGGGGCAACTCTTAGCTAAATGTGTTTGGCAGTGACAGCTAATTGTAGGACACATCATAGACACATGGTAATTACTTTGTTCAAAGATTGTGGAGGTAAATATGGCAGCTTTTGATCACAAGTTGGTTCTGGATCAGTGCGTGGATGATTGTAGTGAATAGCAACTGATGGTATTACAGCCCCAGGGGCTCATATCGACCCTCTATGGTAAATCTACTACTTACGGCTCCAGTATGTGCAACGAGACCCCTGACAGTGATTGCACCCTCACTCTCTTGGTATTAAAAGTCGACCCTGCTCCGTGTGTCAGGCTAATTTTATTCTGCTTTGTTTTGCCATTAGTTCAATTTCGTGGGGAAGATTTTGGGACCTCAGGGCAATACAATCAAACGTCTGCAGGAAGAGACCGGAGCCAAGATCTCTGTGCTGGGCAAAGGATCCATGAGAGACAAATCCAAGGTAACACACATGCACACACACATCTGCTGTTACACACCTGTGAGAAGGATACCTGAAGCCATAACACATCTGGCCTGTACTTGAGAAAGATGGCAGGCGAGTGAGTGCAGATGGTGTCAACTGGCAGGATAGCTGGAGTGAACGTTAACGTAAAGCCAAGGGCATCCACGCACTGCACATCTGTTCCAGGAATCTTCAGGATCTCCCGTTAAACCTGTTATCTACCAGTGTGATGTAATTATTAAACTATATAAGGATGCCCTCTGAGTCGGAGGACATGCGGTTATGCCTTAAAGAATTCGTTTCATTGAGTTAGCAGTGTGCTCTCCTTGACCCACTCCGTCATGTTGTCCTCGTTCCAGGAGGAGGGCCTGAGGAAAGGTGGCGAGCCCAAGTATGCCCACTTGTCGATGGAGCTCCATGTATTCATTGAGGTGTTTGCCCCTGTGCCAGAGGCTTACCTGCGCATGGCACACGCTATGGAGGAGGTCAAGAAGTTCCTGTTCCCGGTGAGTCTGACTCTGCTCTTTCTGTTGTGGCCTGGCGGGAGGCTGCCTATTGACTTGTCTGTGTGGACTTTTCTAGAGCTGCTTCTAACAATTAGGTTTTTTGCCAATAATTAAGCTGTTTACTGTGCATTCAATTCATCACTGAGCTTGTATAATGTCACCAGTATCGACAAACACTCGGCACAAGTTAACACAGGCCAAGTGACATCTGTTATAACCAACTTGTACTTGATAAATCAGCATTAGATATGAGTTGTCTTCGTTAGTCAGTTCATTAATGAATTGACAGCTCAACCTAACGAAGAGAACAAGGAACAGAATGATTCTTGTTCTCAGGTCTGTCTTGGAAAAGAGATCTTAATCTTACGGACACTGTCAGATTAAATAAAAAATAACTGAAAAATAAAACTAATAATTTCTATAATTGCATTAATCTGTCAGACAGTGTTCTCAGTTGATCTGCGTCTATAAAAGAAAAAATCAAAATGACGGCTATAAGTACTAAAGCCCTGGCCGTCTTTTTAAAAATGTTTGTCCTGTCAGATCAACAACCAAGATCTCGAAAATGATCGATTCGGTCTCACATCACAGACAAAACGAGAACAATCAGCAGCTGAGACGCTGAAATTGGGTAAAATTTGGTATTTTTGCTTGAGAAATTACTCAAGATTAATCCGGTGTCAAAATGGCTGCTAATTAATTTTCGGTTGCATGGCCAGATAATTAATTGTCATTTGATTCAAGTCTAGCTTGAGCCCTGAAACCAAAGCAATACCCTGGTGCACAGTCTGTAAGTTAGTTTTTCCACCTTTTGTTACTTTGAACCCAATTTTCTTGTTATAGATTCAATTTTCCAGCAAGTCTTTAGATAATTTCTGTGTAAACCCTCAGCAGCCCCTCCTATGAGCTCATTATAACCTGCGAGACACTTTGCCCTACCCTATTTCACACAACTGGGGTTGAGAGATAACTGCTGGGGCTACGAGATGATTAGAGATCTAAAAACAGAGCAGGCAAAAGGTGGAGGAACAGCTGAAAGTGTTCTGGTCTAACTGACAGAGGGTGTGTTTCAGACGGTGCAGTGCAAATCGGAGTGTGCAGCAGGACAAAGCAATGTAACGTTAGTCTGATAGAGTGGAGGAACTGGGTCGCTTTCACTGTGTCAGCAGGGTTACCCCTTCACCTGGTCCATTACTCTGTCTTAACCTGAGTCTCATCCTTCAGGGGCCGAGGAGAATCAGCTTGGAGATGTATAGCTCCCAGACAGATATGTGGTAGAATCCACCCTGCACGGCCCACGCGTACTTTATTGGTTTTATGCTGAGAGATTCTTGAGTGCAGGCCAACCCGGCCTGCTGTGAAGCCTGGCTGAAACCCATAGAGCTCTAACAATGGCTCATGCCAAAGCAGGCCAGTGGGCCCAGGGGTTCACCAGATACCCGCTTTTTTAAAATTAGTGTGCAGGGTGCGATCGGGGAGAGAGTGACGTGGATCAAAGGCGAGACTAACGGGCTGATGAAGCGGTTGCAGAGTCGGTATTGCTGCGTTATGTAAAAAGCCGTCCCCTGCAGAACCTGTCGTTCCAATTTAAGGCCATAATCTGTCAGGCTTGACAGCCTTCATTTGGAACGGGGCCATATTTTAATAAATGAATCAGGTTCTGAGAACATGGGTGGATGTGTGATTTGTTGTTGAAATGTTTTATGTATTAGCTGCTCCTCCTCAGGTATTCCTGAAGGCTCTGACTCTTTTGTTCTTCCTCTTCTCTTTTATATCTCTATACCTGCATGTCGACTGCTGTAGATGTAAAAGCAGAGCCTTGGTCCTGTGCGAAGGATATGGAGATCCTCGCCGCCACCGCTTTATAAAGACATTCTCTATTGAGTGTCATATCTAAAGACAGTTGATTAATCTAAACACCTTGATGGGTAAAGACGAGTCACCTCGATCGCTTGTTAAACGCAGCTGAAGTCACACTGCTCCTCGGCGGAGATGAATCTCTAATCAGTCAAATGGTTTGTGTTTGCTTGCTTTCGCCGCAGATAAATTGAAAGCTGCCGCCTGCGCTGCATACTCTAGTATCTGCCGGTTTTTTTTTCTTCTCTTTCACCATCATTTGAGCTCCATCACCGTTCCAAGGACTGATTTATGAAAAAAAAATTGATTGGGTCACAGTGCAGCCCTCGCGATGGCTCCCTGAAGAAAAGCGGCGGATTGTGTTGCAGGATTTGTGCTGCTCAGACAGGCAGCTTCACTGATCCATCCCAACTTCTTGTTTTTTGTGGATAGAATAAGGTAACCGTTGATGCAGTCACAGAGGACTTGTCGAGGAGTGCAGGGAGAAGTGATTTACATTTTGTGCATGATGGAGAGGCACAGGAAGGCAGGGAGTGTGGATGGATGCTTTCCAATCTCCCACATCCACGACCCCCCCCCCCTCTCTTTAACACTCTGAGTCACTGGCGCTAAGACTTTTTCTTCCACTCGCTCTGTTAGCCATTAGGGGGATGCCGTGTTGTGAGCAGCTCTGTAATTGTGTTTCACTCTTTTATTCATCGCTCGTTCTTTCACACTGCCCTCTTTTCTTCCCTCTCCTCTTCTCTCTGCTTTTCACTTCTGCGCCTTATTTTTCCCATGTCATGCACTCTTGTTTCTCACCATCTCTCCTTGTTTTATTTTCTTCCTGCGCGTGTGTGTGTGTAGGATATGATGGATGATATCTGCCAAGAGCAGTTCATGGAGATGAGCTACCTGAACGGAGGCCAGGATCACGGAGCCCGAGTCCGAGGGGGCATGCCGGTCAGGGGCCGTGGAGTCCCCCCTGCTGGAGCACACAGGTGTGGAGATATACACACACGTGCAGATGCTAACTCATACCCATGCACACACGCGCGCCCACACATACACATACACTGGGTTTCTCATGTAACAGCTGCCGGGTCACTGAAGAAGCACAAAGACACTGTTGCCACTGTTCATCCACTACTATATCAGTGTATCAATGAAAGCGATGAGCGCTGGCGGAAGAAACTTTATATTTACTCATTTTTCTGTAATTGTGCAGTGTTGTGCGTTTATGCTGATGAGCAGTTTTTGGAAATCTGTAGGCATTTTTCTGAAAGAAGATACTTTTGACTCAGAGAAAAGCGTCAGGAGCAACTTTAAGAAGGAATATCCAAGGGTTCAGATCAGTAGCTGCGATGATACAGGCCTGGGATTTAGTCACATTTCAGGCACTTTGGCCTTGATCAGTACAAATGAATCGGGTCATAACAGCCAAAACAAAGGGCACAGAGGCTCAAACCAAACGATCCAGTATTAATAACTGATAATAACATTGGACAAAGATGTTTAATTTTCAGCTAAATATGCTTTCTAAATACTACATGAACTATAATTAATGTCCACGTAATGCCTCATGTGTAGAGGCAGACATGAATTCTTAGATGCGCCCTGCATCTGCATGTGCAGGCTGCTGCTACTCGTGGTGGGTTTGCTGCTCTCAGCCCAGTTCATATCGCTGTATTCTTCATTACAGCAGCTAATTACCCTCCTCACATCTGCTTAAGCTCTCTCCTTCCTCTAATGACTTTCTCAGCAATCACACGGTTGGATTACATGCTTTTCAGATGTGCCAGTTACTTAGCTTACAGGTTACGGAAAGCTTTATCGTTTTAAAGTTATGCATATTTGCAGAAATGTGAGTTTCGCGCTGTCCAGAGTCAACACAGGTGCAACATGTACACAGTGCACTGGGAAACAGAGGCACATTCAGTTTGAAATGAGGAACTCTGCAACTTTCACAAAACAAAATCGCATACGCCAAAGAATAGGTAGCCGCTTTTTTCAGACTGCATTATGGCCTCACCGCGGCCGTCCAGAGGACTGCCCGTTTGGCCGTGGTAGAATTTCTGCCCTGTATGTAAATTCCAGGCAACCTCTAAATCATCCGTTTCTTAAAGAACCATACAGTGTAAACGTGTTTCCAGTGAGGTTTTTCCTTTTTTCTCCCTTTTTAACAAGAATAGCTTGACTTTTTGGCAAAAGCATTTGCTTTTTGTCAATGAGCTGGATACGATGTATCTCTACAATAAAGATGGCTGGAGCTCTGAGCTGCTTAGCTTAGCTTAAGACTAGAAATGGAGAGAAACCCCTATCTTAACTCTGTCTAAAGGTTACCAACTGCCGGCACCCTTTGATCTTTTAAAATCCTTACTGTTAAACAAACGCTCAGCCCGTCTAGCTGTTAGCTGCGCAGCTAAGCAGTCCAGCTGCTGGCTGAAGCTTCACATTTAGCATAGAGATATGACAATGGTATGGCTCTTGGGTAACTCTTGACAAGAAAGCAAAGAAGCATGTCTCTCAGACCGCTCAACTGTTCCTTCAAGTAGAAAAACACAGTACTAACTCTTTTCTTTCCTCTAGGGGCAGGGGGATGCCCCCTCGAGGTGCCGGCGCCAGGGGAGGTGTGACTCGAGGTGGCCCAGCCAGAGGTGGTGCGGTGAGGGGCGCCCCAACCGGCCGAGGAGGACCACCTGCAGCACCCGCAAGGGGAGCCGTGGCACCCCGCGCCAGGCCCCCAGCTGGCGGACCGCCCCAGAGGATGGCGCCTCCGCCCCCCCACCAGCACACCCCTGCTGCAGCTGCTGAGAGCTACGAGGAATATGTAAGTACAACTGCTGATGAAGCATCTTTTTATCTTTTTACCTATCCATTTTGTTTGGATGTCCTCATCAAAACATCTTTAGTTGTATTTAATGCAATTATTATACAAGCAAGTAAAAGCTCCCGTTAAAGTTTCATTTTGACAAGGTAGAACTAAAAAACGGGGACGCCAAAGCCATCAGGTTGCAGCTAAATCTGATCGCTCCGATGTGTTTTCCCCGTGAACGAGATTGTTCCGAGCACTCTTTGCTTTGACTAGCTCGTCCGTCAACACAGGAATAAGTGATTTGGGATGCTTGAGACATGAGGGGAGCATGTGTGCTTTAGTACAAGTGTAGCACTTTGGGGACACCTTGACATTCATGATTCATGAACAAGCCTCTCCTTAAATCTCGCTCTGTTTCTCTGTTTCCCCCACTCTCCAGGGCTACGATGAGAGCTACACAGACACGGCCTACGAGTCATACGACAGCTATTACAGTCAGCCGCAGGCGTGAGTGAATCAGACGTCTCTTTGGTTTTCACCTGCTTCTCACAAAGTGCACACACATTGCCTAGTTGCTAGTTCCACTCAAAAAGCGATTCTGAGAGCAGCAGAAAGGTTTTTTTAGCCACTCTGCACAAATTCAGCGCTGATGGTACTTCACGTTTCATGGTTTGGATGGCGGTGTTATTTAGGAGAACCAGCCGGGACAGAACTAAGATGTTCCATGCTAGAGAGCCAAGCTTTGATCTTATTCATGGAAGCCAATTATCATCCCCCTAGACATTATAGTCAGCAGCTACTTGATGTTTTTCAAAGATTAAAAGTGATTTTTCATCATCTTCCTCCATGTTTTTGTCCATCAGAGAGCCAGAATACTATGACTACGGACACGGAGAGACCACAGACTCGTACGAGTCCTACGGTATGGAAGATGCTTATTCTCTGTCAGTAAAGATGACCTTCATACAGTATAAAAGATGCTGAATATAGAAGAAGCGTCTTATAAATGTTATCAAAATCAGAAAAGCCAGTAAAAAGTATTTTAATTGCATCTGTGTTTTAATTTTTAAGCTTTAAAGGAGGTTCTTGACATCTAGCAGCACTGTGGGGTTATATCAAATGTAATGTATGCGTCTTTGTTTTGTTTGAATCCACTGAAGCAAGGATACACACTCCTGCTTTTGGTAAGAAACGGTAAAAGTAGGCAGAGACCTTGGGAAATCCCCACAGGGCACCTTCAGCGGCCTTTGACCCAGTTAGTTTTCTGGAATGAATCTTGAAAATGTGTTTTTATTGTTGTGTTTCCGCTCCAGGCCAGGACGACTGGAATGGCACCCAGCGATCAGTTCCAGGGAAGGCCCCTCCCCCCTCCAGAGGTGCCAAGACGCCTTACCGGGAGCACCCATACCGACAGTACTGAAGCGGATTCACCACCCTTAGCGTGTCGCCCTGACTACAGCCTGTCTACCACGGCAGCTCTCGCTTTAAGCAACCCGACAAAAGTAATTGTCCGTTTTGTCTTTGGTTTGGTCTTTTCCTACACCGGACTTTATACGAGAGCCAATTGGGAACTGAAAATCGGACCTGGTTTTTGAGATTTGACCGCGAACTCCCTCCCCCGTCCCCTACTTTGTCGCACCACCTAACCAACCAACCAGCCACCAATCCTTCCAACCAAAGCGGCTTTTAGATGGGTTAGAGAGGAGACGTTGGCGTCCTTTTTTGTTCTTTTCTTTGAATTTTTGTTTATTTTGCTGTATTTTTTTCTCTGACCTTTTTTACCCCCCTCTGGCTTTTTTTGCATTGTTGACCGTTAATTTTTTAACTGTTTGGGAGTAGTCATTTCTAGTGGAAGTAGTGGCTCATTATCCACCTGTCTAATTGTTTTTAAATACAAAGAATCTGTCGAGGGTCAGTTGCAGATTCCCATTTAGGCTACATTTCAAAATTCTGTTAACATAGCCAAATAAAAGACCTTTTAAACTTTCAATTATGTAATATAGAAACCAAAAAAACCAATCTTAAATTAAGTGAAGGTTAAAGAATCAATGTTAATGGAATCAGTACAATTCATTCTTGATGATGGTTTGTTTTTAAATAGTTCTAAAACGTTGTCCATTTAGACTTAGGCAGCAATATTTGTCATTGTACTTAGAGTTTTGAAATATAGCCCTAATAGACACTGTTGAGATGGACTGTCCTCATATCCTCAATTTGTTTTACATGTTAAAAATTAATTTTAAGACTGAAGACAAAATGTTTATTTAATGAGAACACGGCCGAGACATGGCCTCCTGTTATGCTAAAAACAGTTCAGGTCTTCATTTTGATCTGACTCTCTATAAACTGCATGCACCAAGTACACAAAGAAGGATTGGGACAAAAATCTCCACATGGGTCTTCTCTTTCTACAGAGAAGGGATCCTGCAGCTCAATCCGAACTCTTGTACATATTTTAAAACATCCTAACTGTACTTATTCTGCCACTAGTATCTGTACCCTCTCCATAAAATGCATTATGCTACATGTGTAAGCTTGCCTAAATAGGTTACTAAATCTGTCCAAAAGATGTTTTGCAGCAGTTTGTCAATAAAGCTTAGTTTGTTTTTTATGAAACTTAACTTGCTTTATTTGTTTCCTGTCCTAGTAAAATTCTGAAATGGCTTTTTTAAAACAACCTTCAGCAGTCAGATGTAGGTGTTTTCCTTTGTTTCTCATTCAAAACCGCATTTTAAATCTAAATGAATGTATTGACGTCTGAAGACTTTAACCCTACTAAATGATGTCTTGATTGATTATCAAAAGAGCACAACTTATTCTTTCTCTCTCTTTCTATACTTTTTAAAAAGGACCCAGAGGTAAGACCTCTAAAATAACCTGGATAGCTTCCTAATGTGTATAGAGTTCTAAAGCATTGAATGCCTGGGTATGTATAAGACTTTTTCAATCCTCTTACCTGTGGTCGTAATCGTTAATGAGAATTGCTTTCATAGCATCTGAAAATTAACTGAATTCAAACCACCATTCAGGTCTAGGCTTCATTGTCATGAATGACGCTGGCGCGATGGCTACTTTAGTACAGAGTAATGGCAGTGCAATGGAGAGAATGGTTATAACCTAGAGAACTCCACTGTAAAGGTAACCTAACCCTAAATGTTTAATTTCGTAGTGTGTTTATCCATTGACATAAACTTGCTGGTAAATGCGTACAGTTTCTTAAAATACTATTGCAGTCATGGCAACAAAAAAGAATCGACTCAAAAGTAAGAAAAACGTAACTTCCAATATCATACAGTAGTGCATTTTATGTACCAAAATAACTGTTCTGTGTACTAACAAAATCTATTAGAATAGTGTTAATGCAACTCTTGCTAAAATGATCAAAGCCAAATCTATGTCAATATCTTCTGTACAGTTGAGCTGCTGTTACTTTTTTTATTTGCTGTGTAAAAGTTGCTTACTGTAATATTTAAAAAAAAAAAAAAAAAAAAAAGGTTCTGCCTGTACAAAGTTATCCAAAAAAGAAAGCTTGAGTTGCATGAGCATATCTTCTCCTGTAGACGTTTGCATGATCTCTGTCTCAAGTTTCTCCCAGTGTTTTTAGACGGGGTATTGATTTGGGGTTTGTCCTTCCTCCAGGCACAGCTATCGGTCACTGAGTGCCCCGGAGACTGACAGTCTGCTGAAGCGAGACCGTACAAACCTCAGGTTGGTCTGCCGCTCCGCCTGTGTTTCCATTTTAAAGGACCATACCGCTGGGTTTTGCATGCTTTGGCACATTATCTCGGCTGTTTTGTTTTGTTTTTTTTTTCCATTACCACTATTGCAACTTACATCTTGCATGGGCTTGAAACTTGCATGAGCTTGACCGCTTTATTTATGCTTGTACGTGTTTTTGTCAAACCTTTCAAATTGTTTGTGAAGCTAGCAGAGCTTTCAGATCTTTTCCCAGTTATTGCCTTCACGGACACGCAGGCACCTTAATGCGTGTGTGCGCTTTCAAACGGACGGTTTGAGAGAGAGTCTTGTTCGGCCAGCGTAATGCTGCAGCCAGCAGTCCCTTGGCTTAGCTTAGCTTAGCATAAAGAGCAGAAATAGGTTAAATCTCACCTGGCTCTGATGTAAGGTAACAAAATGTGCAAAAAATGTGTAAAATAGACGAGATGTTTTACTCGGGGGGGCAATCAGTAGCAATCAGTAGCTCTAAATAGTAGTTGGCCTGGTGTCGACAGTCTTGCACACATCCCACCCTGTGAAAACCTTAAATTCTTTTTTTTATAGCATTTTGGACACAGACAGTCAAGCTGTTTGCAGCTATTTCCAGCCCTGAAGCTAAGCTAAGCTAAGCGCCGACTGCTGTAGCAGGCGTTAGAGTACATATGTGAGTTTTTCTCCCAACAATGCTGCAGTGACGTCACCTTCCTCCCTTCAGGCAGCTGGAGTCGGAGAGTTTTTACCTCCACGCTTGCAACACCATCTTTTTAAAAAAAAAATAAAAAATGATGTGATGGATTAGCCATCTCAAGCTGTAACAAAAAGTAGACACAATTTGTAGGTAATGGTCTAAAACATTCAAAACCACTGGTATGCTCCTTTAACTTTTCCCATTTTCACAAAAGACCATTGTACAAGAAACTTTGCTGCCGGTGCCTGTGGGCATTTCAGCCCGTGTAACATTATGCAGCAGCAGCACGTTCATGATATTCACAGCATTTCAAAGGTTGGTTGATTCTGATGATTGCCCAGATCCTGCAAGTCGCCTGGCTTTTGACAGTGCCTGTGAATTGGTGTGTGGCCGCGCTAGCCTTCAGCAAGTCTGAGTGAGGGAGGGCGCGTCGCCAGTGTCAGTGTGGTCTCAGGGAAAGTGACTAATGAGGATCCGTAGCTCAAGGCTCTCTGACAGAAGGAAAACAGGAGCGAGAGGCGATTCCCGAAATGGAACCAGCAGGAGGAGAGAGGTGTCAGAGGGATTTCACATGATGTCCTGTCCGCGCCTTGGAGGCAGGAAAAAGTTAAATGAAGGCTCGAAAAAGTAATGCTCCCTGGTCAGACTTTGAGAAACATAACTGTCGCAGGCGTTTTTGTGGAGGGAGGCTGGATAACGAACCATTTTAAGAACAGTTTTGAGACGTGTTTTGATAGAAAGGTCACTCGCTTGTTTGAAGAGCGCGTTCAGCACAACTCTCGACAGTTTTTAGACACATTTCTTTGTGTTGATAAAGCTGCGAGACAGCTCGTTTACAGCCCTTACACTTTGACAAAAAAAAAACCCACTGAGCAAAAACCTGAGTATTTAATAATGAAAAATATATGCTGTTACATATCCACACTTTATAGAAACCTTATTTGAAAAAAGCAATAATTACAAAAGCGATCTGTCTGGTCCTTGTTATGCTCGAAGCTGCTGCAAAACACTCAGAAACTGACACCTTGACCACATTAGCAGTTGATTGAAATATTAATGCACTAATCCAAAGTCAACAATCTCGCCAGTAATTATGTCTTACTTTGCAAAATGTTGCTTAGCTACTGTTGAGGAGCTGTACTGCTCGGCAGGAAAATGACCTTTTTAATTATTACAGCCACTGCTTAGAAATTAAATTTTAAAAAAAGTGGGATTTTATTTTATTTTTTTTGCTAAGCACTTATCTGCCATTAAATCTCTCAAGCAGAGGAGGGTTTGTGACTTCAAGAACCGGCGTTGTGTGTTTTGACGTGGGCTCATCCCGATGTCTCCGCTGTGCTTTTTGTCTCCTCTGCAGTGAAGCCGTGCACGGGAGCAGCTCAGCATGAAGGAGGTGGTCAGACGGAGCTCTCAGGGGAGGAGGGGGAAGGGGAACTGGGGAGGGAGGGTGGGCTCCCTATTGAAAGGAGGTGGCCCATGGCCCAGTTCTGTTCCTGGTGGGGGGAAGGGGTTGCGGTGGCCGGCTGCCAGGTGACCCACAGGAGCCAGCTGATGTAGCGCTGGGGGAGAGGAGCTGGCTCAGACTCCCACTGGGACTGGACTTGAGACTGCAGCTGGTTGGCGAAGACGCTCAGCTCGCTGGGGATCCAGACCAGCTACAGACTGTCGAACAACACGTTCTGTGTGGACTATTTCCTGCAGTTTCTACATTTCATGTCAATATTATTATATTGCCATGCATTATCAGTGGTTAATTATTTTCTAACATTGAATACGCCCACTTGAAGCCTTTGCTGACTGCATGCTGCTGTACACAGACTCGTGTGGACCACCCCCTCTTCCAACAAATGTAATTGTTCCAGCCTAATTCACCATAAAATGAGCACTCCTGTTATAGTAGGCTGTGAAATTGTTTTAAATTTCTATTAACCCTTGAATTAGACAAGAAAAGAACTCTTTCTGCAAGCCAAGCTGTTTCCTCTCATATTAGAGGGGGAGGGTGTGACGGAGCCCTTTCGACTGTTTTTTTATTTTTTTAATTTTAACGTTCTGACTGCGTGCTGGCTAGTACCCATGCCTCTTTGCCGCCTGAAATTAAACTTGGCGTTTGAGAGTTAAAGATGCCCTGAGAGTGTGGATCACCATCTCGAGTTCACTGTGACCACACACACACACACACACACACACACACACGCGTGCGCGCGCGCGCCATTGCATCTTGGCATTGCACGTCCTGTGTAGCCCTGAGGATATCGAATGCTAATGCAGCGGCCTATTTGCATGTACTCTCATGTATCCTCCCTGCAAATGTGCAACACTTTCATAACCAAAGCTGGCCTGTTTTCTCGCCGGTTCAGCATCCAAGTATGATAATTTGGCGAGATGGACCCAGGAGGAGAGCTGCATGTGAGAAAGGGACAGAGGGTGAAGGCAGACATTACTAACTCGCCTCCATCTATCCATCCATCCATCCATCCATCACGCCTGTGTTGATTTGATTCCCCTCCATGCCATTTTCTGCTATTATCACTGATGATATTACGGCTGCCTGTGGTGCCGAGTTGCATTTAGAGGTCAAAACTGTACTTTCCTGTATTAAAAACACATTTCTCTGTGCCGATTCACTGGTCAGAGGCAGCATTAGCCAAGTCAGAGGCTCCATTTAGTTTATTGGAAAAGCTAGCAGCTTAGAGGATAGAACATTAGATATTAGGATAGGAACCATCATTTGAGATGAAATGTCATCGGGCCATATCCAAAACAGATCATTTTTCAGTCTTTATGTGCTATTATGTCTAAAATAATGATTTCTGTGTCTCCTATAATCTAATGAAAGATAAGTGATGGTGTGAAAGCCATCATCTCTGTTTGAATCGATGGGACTGTCAAGAGTGTGAGGGTGGAAAAGAAAGTAAATTGTTACTGTGCAGTGATCAATAAAAGTAGACTTGAATATGAGCAAGCCATGTATCAGTCTTTTGTGATGTTTCCTGTTAGCTGTAGCTGCCTGCAACACAGTCTGTTGTTTCTACCCACCTCCTTTGGTGTGGCGCGTTCATATAACGCAACGTGGGAGAATAGATGGAATAAGGTGAGAGACAGGAGGCCAGGTTGTACTGTCTTTAAAGGCTGGGTGGGGTGTGGTGCTGATGGTGGTGGAGGGGAGGGGAGGTTTACAGAGTGTGGAGGAGGATGTGTTAAAATGAGTGTGCGTGTTAGAGGTGGACAGCTGGATTGCATCTTCTGCTCCTGGCGGATTCACACCATCAGAGGAACATCGCATGCTGATGCCTGTGAAGACAGTGACAATCAGCCTCCTCCAGATACACGAGCTGCAAGGATGGCAATAATCTGGGTGATTTGTGGTGTTTTGAGTGGGGCTGAGCAGACCCCCTGTCCAGAGGGAAGCTTTGAAGATGTATTGAGAATGAAAAAGTGAAAAGTTTCACCCCATGGTGCAAAATAGAACAAAATGGAGAACGACAAAAAGTTTAGCCTCAAATAGGTGATAACATTTTTCATCAAATCCCACAATAAACAAATGACCATTGAATTGATTGCATTTAAGGACTTGGTTATTTATGAGGGGGTGGGATAAAAAAAAAAATAAAAATAATGTAAGCAATGGACAGAGACTTAAGACTTAATTTTGTGATATGAACGGTTGGTACAACTTTAAATGGTTGTTTTTGTATTAACTCAAATATTTTTTTCAATTTTCCAAATACATGTGTAACCACTGGTTGCAGGAATCGGAAATTTGGTATCTCCCATCCCTGCGGGTAGCACAGCGTTAGTACTAATGGCGCCAAAGCGAGTCGCTGACGCCGAATGTTTAGGTGAAAAGAGAGTGAGAGAGTAAAGTAACGACGGAGAGACGATTCAAACTGGTCAAACTGTGAGAATGGAGCGAGAGAAAGGTGTTCAATCACAAGCTGCAACCGAATGAACCTGCTCCTGGAGAGCAGAGCTCCAGAGAAGCGACATTCAGCCGTACCAACCGGCCGACACGCCAAGTGACCCTAATTACACACACCCAAGATATAGCCTCATAGGCTGAATGCTAACATGCTAACATGCTTACAGTGGAGAGTACTGCTTACAGAGGGACCGGGCCGCTGAGTGCACTGGGTATGCGAGCTGACAGAAATACAAAAGTTGAACCTGCATCGGATCTTTGAGGACACAGACTGACCCGCAGACAGGCGAGTACATCAACTTCAGAGAGGGGACGTCAACAACCACTGTTGCCTAGCAACAATGCGTGTGAAAACTGTGTATCTGTCTGCGCGTATGTGTGTTTATGGCCGCAGCTGCAGTGGAGTTTGTATCTACATCTCTGTTTTGTCGCTTTGGGGATGTTTTATTCTGCCGTTAAAGTTTATTTAATTTCTGGAGTTTGCTGCACCCGCCGTGGTGTCCAAAGCTCTATTTATTTATTGTTTGTCATTAGTGGCTAATTGTCTGAGTTTGAGCCTCCTTTCTGGTTCATTACAGTGAGGGTACTCAGAGGAGCACCGGTGTATATTTATTTATAGCTGATAATCTGTGATATGCACAGGCTGCAAAGTGTGTCTGTATAGTGGGATTTGCTGTTGGTTTGGACACCGGCACTTAGTGGGCATAATGGTGTTTCTCTAGTTTATGGACTGACATTTAATGCAACTGTAGTCTCAAGATGCTTTTCAGTTTAAAATTAGCATCATATCAACAATACATACAGTTTGGAACCAGTACTTTAAAGAAAAGAGTTTTTACCTGAGTTTTGCATTCTAGTGCATCTCTGCTAAAACTCCTTCTGTGAGAAGAACATTGGTCCAGAAGGTCGGAGACAAAGAGGTTGGACCTGATCTCCCTCATATTGGAATTAAACAAGAATCCAAATACAACCTCTGTAGTTTTCAGTGAGCTGGTTTATCTTCTGGTTTTGTGTACACGTTTGCTTGATTTGTGGTGGAACCTGTGTCAGAGTTTCAGCGTCTGTCATACCGGCTCCATGAGGGACACCACTAGGGCCTATGGGCTGTATCCTAAAAAAATCATTTTTATAAATCATTCCTACTTTTAGCTGTGCCAACTGATATTATCCTCACTGTTGTTGCTATTGTGTATATTACAGTTCATTTAGAAAAACAGTCATTAACATGTAAATGCTATTGCTATTTGGGCTGTATGCACGCAGTGCAGTGTGTGTGTGTGTGTGTGTGATGTGTTAAACTCTGTTGTCTTGTTGGAATTAGCCCTCCTCGTAAGCCAAACAATCCATTGTAAACTCATTTGGTTGAACTTGAAAATCCACTGAGATTTTTTTCTTTGATTGTGAAAAGTTAATTGTTTTTTGAAGCGGGATACATGGTTTTCACAGGACAGCGTTGCTATGAAAGCACTTGTTAGTGACCGGCTTTTAGGGGTTTTCTCTAGCTCCAGTTCTTGCACAAGTGAAGTGTATAAATTATGTGATTCTACCTTGAATTCTGTGAACTTGACCCACCGAAGAACGGCACACCGAAGGACACTGTGCAGGATGTTTTGGTCCTTGGCAGGAACAAATGGACACAGTGTCGCGGACAGGGTACGGAAGCAGGGAACATCTAGAATAATGCTCGTCTTATCCTTTCAAAGGCAGCTATCACACGCTCTTGGTGGCGTGTGTTTGAAAGCCACTGCTGACTTTTTCCCCTCTCTGTTCCAACAGTGGTTCAGTTGCCACCAGAACCACCCACACTCAAATGTAAGCTCTCAGCCTGCTGCAGAGCACTCCACAAATTCAGACTTTCTTGTAGCAGCTACTATCAATCGCAAAAAAAAGCCGAATCCGGAGGGGATGTTTTCAGCGCTCTGAGCTGACATGTTAGTTACCTTTTTAATCTGCCTCTATTCCCCAAGAGAAATGCGGCTTTTTCTTTCATTTCTACACTTCAGCAACTTGTTAAACTCCACACCTTCCTACTGATTTACCTTTGATCATTGAGCTAATGTGCGCATCCACATGGCCGATTGTTTTCCAGTCTATTAAGTCATGTAGTGAAGAGGCATGTGCAGCTGTTTTCCCCCCAACACGCGAATAACCTGTAATCAGATATGTGTTTTACACCAGTGCCAATGACAAGAATGATTTTCCTGGAATGAAAACTGTTAATGTGAGAAGAACAGAAAGGAAAATGTTAATCCTCAGTAACCGAGTGACACGATCTCCATCAGATGATTCAGCTTTTTTACAGGAAATGACACTGACAGTTTTTCATTCGAGGGCACATCTCTCCATATTCTCATAGACGTTTAGAATCACTCAGGCTCTGCAGTAAGCTCCTCATGTGTCATTGAAACAGCAGAATTGAATTCGCGGTGGCTCTAACCATGATCCCACTCTATCAGCAGGTTAGTGTTGCCATTCAAAAGGCTCAGCAAACCAGGCACTACCTATTAAGTAAATTATCTATTACTTCTTGTTCAAACTCTAATAAACTGCTAAATTGTTCTGTATGCTACTTGTCATCAGCAATTTGTGTCTGTAAACACGGAACGCCTTCTTTTATCTTTTGACAGATCGTATAATTAAGTGGATATGACTCTGTTCTATGGATGGATTACTGAACAGGTCTACCGACCACAGGCCCTGAGGTGTGAGGGATCAGAGGGCTCCCGGGCGACAGGGCTCTGTTTGAAGTGACAAGTTAAAGTTTCTAGTTGAAGATTCAGAGGACAAAGGGATGCAAGCTGACTACAAAGACATGCAAAATGAATGCAAATAGATGCAAAACAACCATAAAAAGACCCTCAACATGCTCATTTCATGAGTCACCGTCCTGCATGCTGTATATAGACATACTCTACGCAACCATCCACTCCATTTATCCATTCAACATTTTCTTCTTTGTACTATTTGTACTGTTTACGTGTTTGTTCATCTGCATTCTTTGTATCTACGTTATTGATCATGGCCTCTTTTTTAAGTCGATCTCTATACACCTGTCTTTCGCAAGCTTGTGTACACGAGAGTTTTCTCTACTTTTGACCTTTATTCAGTCAGCTCTGTTGTCCTTGTTCTCAGCTGCTCTGTCCATTTCTGTTGTAGTCAGTAAATCAATGCAAAGAAAAGCGAGTCCTTGTATTTGTGCTCGTACTTAGCTAATTAAACTGAATCTGCAGAATAACTGCGAAGAGATGCTTCCAAACGGCGAGGCCAGCTCATTGTGGGGGCATTTAGACATGTCTGACGAGCTCAGTTCTTTTATTGGAGCAGCCTTACGTGTGTTCTCTACTTCTTTACGTGCCATTTTAGGTCTGCAACTTCAGCACTGACATGTATCTTTGGTACTAAAATAGTCCTGCGCTGTCTCACTTTTATTTAGGTCTTTTGGAGGCTTTATTAAGTAGAGCGCAGAACTTTAAAGAGTAAATGTTGGTGTTTGCAGAGGGACTTTTTGTCCCCCTCCCCTCTCTCCTCTGCAGACTGCACAGGGCCCAGTCGTCATCATGGATGGCAGTGCTCAGCGGGGGCTGTAGTAGACAAATTAGGCCAGCTATATAAAGTGGATGAATCTTGCTTTTGAAATGGTTGCCATGGAAGACTTACTAGACGCTGCTGTGCAATGTGGGATACTCTAGAGCAATCCTGTGTGTGTTTGCGAGTGTGTATGCTCGCACGAAAGACACTGGAAGCACATCTTGGGTTGCTTATTAATGAAAGACAGAGCGAGAAGAACAGCGAGTGCTTCTCTCTCTCTCTCTCTCTCTGTGTATCAATGTCTGCACAAAGACAGAGAGAGGGTGATGGAAAGCGAGAGAGAATGAGGAGTGCCTTTACATCAGTGTGTGGGTGGATATTGCTAGAAAATGTCATACCTGTCATGTTACCTAAATAACATTTATCAAGTTGCGAGATCACATTTAAAGAGCAACACAGCCGTCTTTTAGTGTAGTTTACAATCTGAAAGCTCACGACAGCCAGACCTTTCACTAATCCAATTGATATTCAAAACCACGTGTCTGTCGGCGCGAGCATACACCGGAATGTTCACATGTTGAATTCCTCCATCCCCGTGTGGGAAGCAGAGATCAATAAGACGCGAGCTTTACTGAAGTCAGCCTTTTCTTTTATGTACAGACAGCTCAGGTACGGAGTAGCAGAAACAGGGAATGGTTCTCCAACCGGCCCGGCTTGTGATGTCCTCATGTTTCTTTGTCACGTCTGATTTCCATCAAAAATAATGAAGTCACTTCTCCTCGTCTCAGTCCTGGTAGCAGTGCTGATTTCGGAGATGCATTCATGGGAAGTCCAAAGCAATTTGTAAAAGGCAGAGGTGAGTTTTAAAACTCGATAAATAGACTGTATAAATATAAATAATGGATGGAGCCGCCGTGACACCCATTGGTTTCTTTAATAGTGGCTTTGAAGCTCATTGCGGGTGGCACCCTCGTCACCATCTTGACAGTGTATGTGGGAGAGGAGCATGCGTGGAACTTCCGTGGGCCAATGATCCCTGGTTGTTAAAGCTAGCAAGCACATTTAACATTTATATGCGTTTGCTTCTGCATTGGCTTCAAGTTCTGCCACCAAGGTTGCTGCTTGGTTTTTACTTAAGTTAAAAGCAGGGGTATGAGTCCCGGCTCATATCGAGATCTGTTTGAACAGTAACCTGTGCTCTTCCCCACTTTGATCTGTCAAGACCATCAACTGTATACAATAGTGTGGACATAGCTTCCAAGTCTGAAAAGCGAAGCCAAGGTGGAAGTGCTTTGCCTTTTATTCTTTGAGGTGGTCATCAGGGAGCGACTCCGCTCTCAGAGAAAATGACTCTCCTTTCACTTGATTTATTACCTCAGTAAACATTTTCCCAATGAATTTATGTTTTCAATCCCTAGTTTCAGTCTTCTTCAATACAGCATGGTGCTCTTTTAGTAAATTATGGTCCCGTTTCAATGAAATTAGATGATAAATCAGGGTGTGTTTTAGGGCATTGCCGTCTTGTGACTGAGAAATTATTACTGTAGTGTTCGTCAATCAGGATCGAGGTGTAGCAGTACTTATTCATGGCAGCTCCACCCTCCCATTCAATACATTATACCACTCTTCTGGCTCCAAAAAAACCAAGATGGCAACACCCATATTGCTAACCTTTAGGCTTCAGGCCAATGGCAGGTGTCACAGAGGTCCACTTCTGTATATTATCTATTTTCAAGACTAAAGGACATCTACTCTGACCTCCTTCAGCAACTCCAGGAGCTCCTTCAGACGGACAGGAGGAGTAACTGAAACTTGGCTCAAACAGAAAAACCTCCGCGTGTGAATATGGCCCTTGGCAAGGCTCACAGCTATCAGCTTTGATGATGGATAACACTTCAGTGGTGTGATCATTATCTCCTTGTAAAAACATTATTGTGTGTGCATTGCGAAACAAGATAGGTGAACAAGTGCGGTGGCTCAGGTATTTATCAAATTAATGCAACGGGCATAAAGCGTAATGGAAACTCACCCTGCTGGAGCTGAAATTTCTGTGAATTCCTGAATCTTTTTATGTTCTCGTTCATGTTCAGCTGCAGGAAGTTACTCCCAGTTTTGTCCAGTTTTGAACTTTTGTTCGTAAGATAGTACATAAGCTGCACAGATGCATGCAACGCTCACACACAGTTATCTCTTACTGTATCTTTCGCACTTTGATGGCAGGGAAAACTCGTCTGATCAGTAATTAGAAGTGTCTCTTACAGTGTTCTTGCTTGTTAATGTCAGCTACTCAATTCCACGCTTCATATGGATGCCAGCATGTAGTACAGACCGGGTACCACCCTAATACCAGCTGTAAATAGGGTCTTTGACCATCTTTTGATCAATCAGCTTCAAGTAACCTGGAGAATTCATTCGGATAGATGGAAGTTTACCCAAAGATACACGGAAAGGATTAGTGGCTCACTGCTGAACATGGCATTTCTCATGGCATTTTTCTAAATTGACTGTATGTCAGTGTTGCCCCCAAGTGACCAAAAAAAAATCCATTAATCCAGGTTTAAATTGGCCAAATATATGCAATGGTTGCTGATTTATTATCAGCTAAAAGAGGTTAGGAGCTTAATCGCCTTTAGTGAGCTATTCAGGGGCCTTTGGGCTGTCTCCAGTGGCCATTCCGCTATTTAATTGATTATGTATCGGTTTAACTGATAGATTGGGCTGTTAGGGCAATGTGCTTTGATGGGG
The DNA here is from genome assembly GCA_008933995.1 of Datnioides undecimradiatus. Classification (NCBI taxonomy): domain Eukaryota; kingdom Metazoa; phylum Chordata; class Actinopteri; order Lobotiformes; family Datnioididae; genus Datnioides; species Datnioides undecimradiatus. The sequence continues at coordinate 3,262,627 of WARS01000050.1, forward strand.
GATAACAGGACTGACTCTGCTCCATTGCTGTGTATTAAATATTTTAAAATATGAAGCCTTGACATTGTTGCAGTCCGTAGCACCTTTGGTTTTTGCAAAATTTAACTGGCTTGTTTCCCCACACACGTATTGTTTCAGCGTACTCTGATGAAATCTGGAATTTGGACCTGGTCTTTGTTGGTATTATTGGCCTCACTGTTGTTCTCGGAATCTTTACTTAAGGCAACTGGTTGAGAAGATTTATTGGTTCTCAGCTTAATTTAAACCAAGTCCCAGGTCTCCTCCTCGTCCACGGCATTATCCCTTACCCCGCAGTAATTTGAGTTAGCTTGCTTATGTATCTAGCCAGCTACTTCCCTAGCCTAGTTGGAGCAAGTTGGAAAAGTGGCTAGTCTTTTTAGCTGTTTTTAGCAATGCCCGTTTCGGCCGTAACTCTGCATAAGACCTTAATTGAGCAGTTTTACTTTACTGTATTTTTTACCAAACTTTCCTTCCACATGGGTAAAATTTGACAGTTCTTCTGCCCGACTGGAATATATTGGTAACCCACAGACTGTAGCTGTACGCCCCCACACACAGACTCACATACGAGCACTCGCACTTTTCGCACTCATTTATTTATTTATTTATTTCTTGTCTTGCAGTTGGCTGGGAGCTGGAGTTGGAAATTATAAAATTTCGACTCCCTCATTTCTTTCCAATTTCGCTTCAATTTCTTCCCCATTCCGCGCTCCCTCCCTCTAATTTCTGCCTCTCCTCTCCCATCTCATTGTGCTCTCTGCTTTCCTTGTTAGCTCCGCTCGGGTCTCTCACCTCTCATTAGCTTCTCCTCTGCTGACTGGAGGCACCTGTCCTCAGGTCCCACTGCGGATATCTCGGCTTCTGTTTAAATCAATTTCCATGTTAAATAGCTGCTGGAGGGTGTGGGTGGGAGGCGGGGTGGGCCCTTGCTCGGGCATGGATGGAGGGGGAGAGGATGGAAGAGGTTGAGACATTACAATGAACCACAACTCTTTCACACTGCTGATCCTCCGGGCTGATCCACAGCCCCTGTCTTGTTCTCTCTCTCTCGCTGCCTCTCTATCTCTCTCTCCCCCTCCTCTCCTCTCCGGTTTGGCCTTTTATCACTCTGTGTTCTCCCCTTTGGCTTTTCTCTTTCATTTTATTTCCATCCCTGTCCTTTCCTCTTTTTTCTTTCTCTCTCTGTCTTTGACTTCCATTCTCCCAGCGCGGCCCAGGGCATGTTCTCATTTCAGATGAGAGCTAAAAAGAGTTGTGACAAGGTTGTGTGCGCGCGCGTGTTTGTTTGCGTGAGTGTACGTGTCGGGTCTCTTAGCTCTGCATCCCGGGAGTTGTCTCATATATTAATCTCCTCTTTGCAAAACCTGTTTTGGCTAAAACCGCTCAACAAAGTCACATAAGCTTATCTTTTCCTGGAAAACATGTCATCAGGTTACTGTACGTGTCACGGACCATTAGGGTCTCAATCTTCATCTCAGGTCGTCCAACTGACGTGCAGGCTGATCTCAGGCTTTATTGTGCCACTAAGAAACAACCATGACAGCCTCAAATAACCTTGTGGGCTTGCTCTGACAAAATTATGCAAAATGCCATGTGCATTAACTTAAATGCCATTGTGCCCTAGCCGTTTTCCAAGATGGGCTCCGCCACAGATTTATTGTCCCATTTTAAAGACAGTGCAAACAGTACGAAAAGGTGAAAGCCATTACAAGTACGGTCAAAAAGATCAGAGCAGCTTACTGTGTAAGTATTAAGCCATACATCTGATATTCACAATTTAATCGCATGACTCAGTCAGGTCAAACTGACACTTCAGGGTCCTTCACTGTGTTTAGTGCTTATTTTTAAATGGTCTATTGACCCAAATTAGACAAATACACATATTTCATCCTGTTTCTTTGTCCTTGTTCCGGTATCATCCGCGACCATGGTTAGAACACACCTAACCCCACTTATCTGTCACATCCAGGATCTGTTATTAATTTGTTACAGACTGGATATATGGTTTAACACCATTATTTATCGATGTTAAACGTAGGTTTCTTTAGTCAACGTGATTTCACGCTCTGTTCCATGTTCCCATTATGTTAGCCAACTTATTCATTGTATTCCATTATATTCACTTATATTACTTATAGTTTGGACGTATTTAGATTCAGCGTTACACCCATTTGTAATCCTGTTCGTCCCACACACGTGGCGGCACACACCCTCTGTTTCTTCAAATCACAGTCGCTATATATAAATTCAATTAACTGAGTTTTGTTTACTTCATTAGTCAAGCTTTCGCACCCTTTGGCAAAGTACCACATCGGTTACAAGTACCTGTTTGAGACTCACTGCGGCACAGGTGGTGGGAAAATTGTGCTATTTTAAGAAACATATGCTAAATACTAAAAATACACTAATAACCATTTCTGGGAAGACATCTGGTACAATACTGTGAGCAACTGTACTACAATTACATTCACGTGCACTGAAATGTGGCGGACACAAACGAGCAACATCTTAAAACGAAATGAAAAAATTAATAATTTTTTTTTTCTTAAGCGAGCATAATTGTTCATCAACAATTTGAATCACAGTTTTGGCAGATTTTAATTTTCCTAAGGCCTACTTTTTTTTTTTTTCACTTGTTTTTTTTTTTTCTTTTTGTGTCTCTGTCCTGTCAACAGCTGTGGCCAGGGACATTATATTTTCATATTGCCCATCTGTCTGTCAGAGCTACCCCTAATTTGGTACAAATGTCCATGAGGACTCAAGGATGAACTGATTAGATTTCATTGGCCTAAGGTCAATGTGAAAACTCACAAAACACATTGGCCTGTTTGGCCGTTGTCCAAGAATTTACTCACCAAATCGCACAAAATTCCACACAAACGTCTGATAAAACTAAACGAGGAAGTGATGACATTTTAAACCAAGTGGGTCAAAGGTCAGCTTTATTTTACATTATAATTCTCTGCATTTAAACACCTTTGTGGACATATTTCAGCACTGTAACTCAGAAACAGAGGGGGATCATGTGACCATATGTCACATTTGGTCAGATACTGAACAGGTGGTACTGATCTTGGGTGCACACCTTAAAACTCCTTTGATCTTGATGTAGAGATCTTCGCTGCATGGTTAAAGAGGTGTGTGAAGCGTCTCAGTTTTAAAATTTGTATCTTCTCTGCCGCAACGTCCAGCATCGTGGGCCACGACAGGCTCACAGCATTGATACAGACCTTCAGGTGATCTTCGCCGCACCTTGCGACAAAGCTGTCCATCAGTCGTGTGCACTCTATAAAAAATAGTCTCTAAATGAAGACACACGTTTCTCATTGGAATCATAAACGTGAACATTGGGTGTAACTGCAGTTTACCTAATTCCCTCATAGTTAAATAACCCTGTATTTGAAAAGTTATGTACAAATGAAGTTCCATCGCCTTTGTTCTGTCAAAAGCACGGGTCACCACCTCCAACCAGCGTTCATGACTGACTGTATACGACGCTCGTGCTTCTGTAAAGTAGATGAGAAACCTCCACGACTGACATCAGCAGATTAATGGAGGGATACAATGTACAGAACCAATCTGCTTTTAGCCCTGCCGTGTTTTTAATGTACACAATGCTCCGTCAGGCCCCGTGATTACATGAGTGAAGCAGCATTAAAGTAGTGGACTAACAGCTGTATTTTTGTTTGCGTGTGTGTGTGTTTGTGAGAGGATACTGACAGCTACTCGGACTGACTCATGTAATAAATAGTCCAACAAGCATCCTGTGCTATTGTCACTAAGTATAATTACGGCCTTGTCCCAGATTAGTGCGCACACAATGCAAATTACTTGTTAATCGCCCGACTCTGTGTGTGCGCGTGTGCATGCATGCGTGTGTGTGCGCATCTACCACGTTAGTTTCCAGCGTGCAAACACTGCCGAGCACCCTATCTGATGAGATTAAAGATAAATTACTCCCCCTTAATCCCCTTATAAAGGAAATGAGCCTGATTGCAGATAAGCCCTCCACCTAAAGATTCATGAAAAGGCGAGTAAACTCTAGTAATAGACTCATTTACATGCTCAAACTCTCGCGCTTGCACAGATGCATACCATACACGCACGTGCATACGGTGAAATGTCCAAATATGATGGATAATGTCCTCCGGGGAATGTTTCGCTATCACTTGATCATTCGGTATTTGCATGGACTGTGCGTTTATTCGGCTTCTTGCCTCACGGGAAGAATTCATTATAAATCACTCCAGCTCAAATAAACTCATGCCCTCGGTATCGGAGTATTGGATTTGGATCATGCTTGGCGTGGCGGTGCTTAATATTCACAAGCCGAGAAGGCACAAACAGCAACATCTTTCATTTAGATCAAGTTGGGTTTTGTTTTTTTGGGGGTTTTTTTTGTATAAATCGTTGGACTCAAAGCATCATGGGTCAAGCTGAGTCACATCACTTTAAGAGTAGGAACTGTGCACTGCTGCACAGTTTAGTGCAAAAGCTGTGGATTTCTCAGAAGTGACGGAGGGAGGTCGGTGGAGGAAACAGAATCCAGACGAAGGATCGTGTTGATTTTAAATGAAACGTCTTCTGTCTTCTGGCGTATCACTGGGCTTAATCCTCAATCCCGGCGCTCAGTCATGAAATCTCGTCTGAATCTGCCTCATAATTAAATCTACAGTGTTGTAAGCTACTGTACTTCAAAATGAAGCCTTAAGACTTGCCTATAGGAAGATCTTCCTGCAGAAAAACAATTATGAAACCCTAAAATCAAAAAGATATGTAGCTAGAAGTTCTCAAGCCGATCTTTGCTGGTGTCTGATATTCTCGGGAGCTTTAATCTCATGTCTTATTGTTGGAGATGTCAGCTTAAACTGTAGCTGGGCGTGGCGGCGAAAATTCTTCCTGAAAGGAGCGTCGACATGTTTCCTGCAACAAAGCTGCTGCGAAAGGAGATAATGAAGTAGCTTACTGCGTCGGGATGGCGGGGGCACACATCAGACAGGAAAGGAGGGAGCAGTGAGGGAAAGGAAGAGGCGTTTTTGGGGTAATGGGATGCAGCGAGGGTCTTCTGCGCTCAGCATGTTCCGCACAGAACGAAGATGGTCATGGCCATGCGGCGCTAAGACAAATCTGTTGCATGTTTCCGAGCAGTAAAGGTTGGAGACAAGCTCTTGTGTTGCCCGTATCCCCTTCCGAACCCCCCACCCCCACCCCCACCAGTCTGCTGGCTCTTGTTTTGTTCTCCCAGACCTGTCAGGCAGAATAGAGTCACATCTGCTCCCCATATCTCCTTCAAGTCAGGGGGACACAGTTGGCAAAGCTACCAGCTGCTGGCCAGAATGTATGAGCATGTGCAGTGTGTATGTGACGCGCGTCTGTGTCTATGCGCCCGCGAGTGCTGATGGCTAGTAGTTAACCAGCACTTGTCACAAGGGACATCATTAGGCTTTGCTCGGCAGAAAGAGGGATAAAGATGGAGGGAGAAGGAGAGGAGGAAATTAGTACGACATCCACTGCTGTCTAATTCCAAAAAGAAGCTCCTACTCGTGGCTTGTTTGGTCGCTTATGCGTGTGCAAGTGTGTCTAGTTTGGTTTTCCTCCCTTGCTCTGTTCTGCTCTCACGCCCACACGACTCACTATTGCTTTAGCAACAGATTGCGAGCTCCCGACTATGTTCCACCACCACCATCCTTTACTCTTTCCCCTCCCCACCCGCGTTCTCAGAAGGAAACAGTGGCCTCAGACACTGATCAAGAGAAGTAACGGACGGGCTTAAAGTCAAACTGTAATTTGAATTCTCTGCCCTTCTCTGCCCATCATGCGGTTATTGTGCGGTTCCTTCCAGTTTTGAAGAAAAAGACATTATTTTATTGGCACATTTGTGGAAATAACATCTAAGATTGAAGTTTAAAATGTTTTCAATAGCAGCCGTGACATTTAGGAGTGGTAAGAAACATGTTATCAGCTTCTTTGGTGTACTAATGACTAGAGAACATCATAGCAGCTTATAGTCTTCAAAACTTCATAAAGGACAATAGCACATAGTGCTGGCTTTGTGCTATTTAAAACTGAAGACGTGTCCCCTCTACAGCATTTGTGCTCAACCGTTGTTCCATTAAATTATCAATGCTCTCAGCATTGCTAGCGAGCAAAGCTAACTTGCCACCACCTAGAAACTGGAAGCCTATCTTGCTAAGCGCCGATTCCCGATCGTGCCAACCATTCGTGTCGTTTCAGTGTCTGCAGAATCATTGCAATCACATCCACCAGTATTTATGTGCATTACCAGTTTCCACAAACAATATCCTGAGTGGATACACTGGAAATCTAAAAAATGCTTTTAATGCTTGGTTTGGGTGGAAAAGTCTGTGAGCACAAACAAAGTGCGATGGAAACAGACTCAGAATAAGGCATGACATACACGAATCGTGTGACATAAACATCCACTGAAGATTCCTCTCCACATCAGAGACTAACTAACTGCAGATGGAAACATCAGATCTGCGTGAATGGTAACCTCCCTCAAATTCCCACATGAAACAAACATAAATGCCCCATTTTTAATCAAATGTCCACATCGCACCGTTTGTTCGAGGTTTGACGGAAGCTCTTTTAGTTTTGTCATGTTGTGCTCTCTTCTACCGAACAGGTCTAACTAACAGGAAGTCCCGCCTTTTGTACTGAATTGATTTTTTTTTTTTTATTAATTGCAAACGTTAGCATTACCTTAGCAAAACAAGCTGCCTCCCTTCTATTGGTCCAGCTTGTGTCGATGTCAAAGAACAGTGAATTTGCTCAACCCATCAGTCTCTGTGGCGATAAATATAATGATAATATGGCATGGCCACCCTTGGCAGTGCCACAGCAGAGAAATAAATAACACAGATGTCTGCTTTTTGCTTAATTTTGATATAACACAAGAAAACAAGTCATAAAAAAAGCAAAACAGCAATTATGTCCGTACAGATTTCTGAGCAAACACCTTAATTTCAGCTCAGCTTTTAAAAACGTCTTGCCCTGAGGTGATTCTTTTTTTTTTTCTGCTGAGAGCACGAGGGCAGAGCAAGTAGGAGGAGGGACGCAGGCCGAAAAACAGACACTGCACTCGGCTGCGCGAATCCCCCAGATACATCTTAAAGTCATCTGACGAGCCATTAAAACCTGCTCTGGGACAGATGGAAAACACCAGTCCGATTTAATGGCTAAAGATGCTTTCTACAGTGGAATAAAGCACTTCTGCTTGACTGCACCCTAACTTCTACAGCAGTGACCTGCCCTGCAGCGCTGGACCAGAGAAAAGAACAGGCGCACACATGAGGGAGAAAAAAGAAAAGGGCAGGGGAAGAAATGGAAGAAAATTGCCAAAGAAAGAAGCAAAGTAAGTAAAAAAAAAAGGGTAGAGTCACTTTGTCCTCTTTGTGGTTCTTAACAAAGCATGCTAAGCTCTACAAAGCCCCCCCCCCCCCCCCCCACACACACTTTGAGTTGGGAGAACCCAGACTCGGGGACCGTAGCAGGCTCCAGTGCTCGTGTTTCATCCCTCGTATATGAGGAGGAATGAGGCTTTGTATTATAGCAGCACAGCTCAGATGAATATTACTTAAGCCCACGCACACAGACAATGCATGACCATAAATAAATAATACCCATCTCGCCATTGCTCCGCAGCATTAAGGAGTGCAGGAGAAAGACACCGAGAAGCCGGGGGAGAGGGGATGCAAGAGCAGTAAAAAGAAAGGGATAAAGGAGGAGAGGGAGAGCGAGAGAGGGAGAGAGAGAGCTCGGGAAGACATGCAGAGAGAGAGAGAGAGAGAAAGGGGAGGGGGAAAGTTTGCAGTTCCTGGCAAAGACTGAGAGACATAGCATCACATTAAAGGCCAAGGCCAAAGACTCCTCAGACCCTTAATGAGATTCTGTCTCTCTCTCTCTCTCTCTCTCTCTCTCTCTCTCTCTCTCTCTCTCTGTGTGTGTGTGTGTGTGTCCTTCTGGCTCGCACATCCTCTCCTCTCGCTCAGCCCTCTTCCTGCCTCAGACTTTATTTCCCCCTGCTTTGCAGCATATTTTCCGTCCACACTGAGCCCGAGCTTAAACTGCCAGTACATTTTTTGATTCTTTTGCTTCAACTTGTTAAATGTCGATCGCACAGTGTCACGACTGTGGAATAATGACGTCGCAGTCGCTGCACAGTTCCGCCGGGTACGATCTCCTCCTGCTCTCGTGTCTCCAGTATAGAATAAATGAGTGAATAAACTTCTTCCCCCTAATGTTTTCTTCTACTCCCTCCTGCCCCCCTGACGCTCTGCTGTAGTTCCTTGTTTGGCGAAGCGATACTCAAACTTTGTTATTACTCCATGTAGAATTACCCTACACCTCACCTCCTCTCTTGGTGAACTTGGTGTCTTTCGTCTCTTGCTTCCTGCGCGGTGTCGATCACTTCTCCATGGAAAACTGGAAACAGATGCAGTGTGTCCTGTTTGTCTATACCAGCAATGCTACCGCTTGCGAACGCTGCAGGGGGGAGAAGTTGTCATTTTCCGCTTGATGATCAACTGCGAAACACAAAAGAAAAGTGCTCAGTTTCACACTGTACTAGAAGCTGGCTGGTCATAAATGACATTTGTGTGTCAGCAGGTGGAATACCCACACAGGTGCAGTATGTCGGTTCCTGCAGATGTTCCTGAAACATCGAAAGACTGACTCCCCTCACTGCCGCATCAGTGTATGTTGTTCCAAGCCTTTGCATGTGTGCATTCATGCTGACTGTAACCTCAGGAGCAGAACAAAAGAGCAGAGTTTTTAGGAGTTTTTACCCAAGACGTAATAGTGCGAGTCTCATAAACATGTCAGGATCACATATTGAACTCTCTGGCCTCTTTACCTCGCAGCATTCTGCAAATGGCTGCAGTAAAAATATGCTCTAAATGTGCTGTGCACCTTTTAAACATTCAATTTCACTTTATTTGGCTATATTACAGTGTGGATGCTAAGCTCATCGACTGACTAAAAAACTATGTTAGCGCACGGTCACTTAACTTCACTTAGTATGTTATTACCTGTAACCCAGGCAGGGAATTTACACGGATGTCTTTAACCGCAAACACCTATAAAAGCTCGACAAGATGAGGTTGTTGTTGTTGAGGTTGGACCTAAACTCATTCACTTCTTGCCATCCTGTTTTATATTACCTGTGCTTTTCTTCCACATAATCAAAATGAAAGAATTCAGGCGCTCTCTATTTTGTTTTTTAATTTTCTGAAATGTGCTTTAAACGAGTGCGGCGCAGTGGTAGATAATGAACCTGTGAAAGGAGCAACGTATAAAAACCAAATTGTTGTACCTGCAGGGAAAGCTGAGGGGGGAAAAAAGGTGTTTAGCTCGAGGTGATGCAGTTCCTCGAAAAACAGCAGTTTAAACGTCTTCCACTTGTATAACTGCATACCTTAACTCTTAAAGTCAACCAGTGATGGAGAACATGCTCATTTTCCAGAGGACATAACAGATAAATCTCACTTTTGACATTCAGAACCCGAGTGTGTTGCTGTTCTTTCGTATCCTCTCCTCTCATATTGTCTTTTATGCGTGGCCTTTAAATCGTAGCGTCCCCCTCCTCCAAAGGAGCCCAGGTGTCTCTGTGAACACAGAGGTCATAGGTCATCATTTCAGCTCAACAGAGAGATGAACAGGGAAGATACCTACAGTGCATGATGGTGAAAGAGTCAATTTCAATTCCAGCTGCTTTCACCTCCTCCTGCGATCTATGGTCTGATGAACCAGCATCTTGATTACCATTCTGTTTCTTTTAACAAAATACGATACCACATGTTCTGCAACCACGCAGCCGGGCGTGATCGATGACTCTTAATTGACCTTTGTGTGTCCGAAACTTCGCTGGTTAAAGGTAAACAGCGAGAGACTAAAGTAACCTGAGGGCTTTAACACCCGGGCATTGAGAAGATGGCTGCTGCAACAATGAATTTCATGCACAAGTGCACCAACAAGCCATGCAACTGGATCGATATGTCTTGTAGGTTGGACTTACAGCACTTTAAACCTCTATTGATCAGCATACCCTTTGGCTTGCATAATTTACTATGACCCTGGTGCATTTTCCGACCAGCCCTAAGAACTCTGCGGTGAGTAAGGCTCAGACAGCAACGATACACAATGAAGTTTGCTGGTGGAGATTAGGCAACTAAGCAAACAGTCATTGGATCTGATTTCTTTTCTAGCTGGGGGCAGCAGAGGAGCGAAAACAAAGCATTTAAGTAGTTGAAGAAAATGAAATGTGGCTGACAAACTGAATCTTTAATGCTCATCATGAGAAAATGTCATGCTGATTGCACCAGTGCTGATTTAACATCAAAGTGCTACGGCTCTTGCTCAGTTATCCTGTAAAAGAGAATACAGTTGCTTTCTAATAATGTCAAAATGTCACAGAAATGTCAGAATTGGGCCTCTCCACCGCAGGAACGTTCCTACAAACTGCCAACCTTACGAGGATTTCAGGAGCTGCACTGATGTTAATGTAAATATGCGATAGTTCCGGCTGCCAACATGATCCCAGCCCGTGTGACGGCAACCGCAATGTACCAATGTACATCTTAATAAGGAAGCACTGCATGCCTTGAGAAGCTCCTGTATTAAAATCTGGTGTTTGCAACTCGTGACACTATGCAACGTAATCATTATTCTTGTACTGTTGAGAGAACAGGAATACACACAGGGTATCCCTTAGTTCCTGAACTTCCAGGGTGACACTGGAACTATTTGCTGATAACGAAGCATAGTATAATTTTGATTAAGATGAATTTTTGGTTGTGTTCTAAAGGAAAGGTAAATCAGCCAAAGGTAACATGAGGGCGTCATCGGTCTCTGTTAGTTTCGTGCTGGCATTCATACTCGGGTTTATTGCCAGACTTTATTGGACTTTATTTTGAAACCTGTGACGGAACATGCTGCGCCTGTAGTATTCAGATGACTCATACTGATAGCTGCGATTTTGATGTACCCATCAGATGATTAAAAAAAAAAAATAATAAAGACTTTCGTAAGTTCAGATCAGTTTCTGACCCAGTGACCAATTTTGCATAATGTAACAATTATTACATTATCACTATTATGGAGGTGGTAATGTGAAAAGCAATTACCTGTGCCCACACGGCACCCAGTGTAGATTTGCACACCCTACAGAGGCAATTACCATGTGTCATCATTACCGGGTTGGTCTCCTGCTGAGCACACATTCCATCAGTAAACCAAAACAAAGGCTTCGGTTGGTTTGACGGGTTGTGATATGTCTGTATGGAGGAAATGTCTGCGGCGCGTGTCTCTCCCTTTGATAGCCCAGTGCATGACCGCCGCTGCCTGACAGGGACTGTTTAATTCAACTCCCACTATCATCACGGTCAACAGCACCAGGACGCAGCCTTTCAGCGCCATTACACACACTAATGGAAGTGCATGTAATATATCCTCCCTACGCAAACCTTTCTCTCTCCCCAACACGCCGTCCCCAACACAGAATTATCACTCTGCCTTCCCTTGCTGCCTCACTGAGTCTGACACCTTCCCTCCACAAGGCTCCCCGACTCCTGGTCAGACTCTCTCTCTCTTTGTCTGAGAGGGAAAAAAGAAAAAACACACACCCACCTCCTGTAGTTCCACTTGAGTGCTCAGTGGGAGAGAAATACAGACTCCAGCCCAACATGTTTCCGTTCCTCCTGCAATCTTTACGCCGCGCTTATCATTTCCAAGTTCGACATCAGACATTAGAGGGCTGACAAAGCGCCTGAGGTGAAACAATAAGCGTCGGAATGGAAGTTTATCTTAACAAGCGCTTCAACACCTTTGTGCTGCTACTACGAGATATAAAAAACCCCAGAATATTTCCAGATTCATACCATGTCGCATCAAAAAGTCGCACAACTTGAATACAATGCTGAACAGCGGGTAACTTTAACATATTACATAATGTATAGGTAGTAAAAGTCTCATATGCGTGTTCCTTTAGGCCTGCTGAGCATCATAGAATCTAATTTAAAACCTCACCATTTTTCCAATGCCATTGAATCGGCAAAATACACCTTTAGTCGACGCCCCCTAAAACATCACATGGAAGATCGGACCTGATTCCCACGTCAAATCATATTTCTGCGCCTCCCAGAACCTTTACTAATCACGTTCGCGAAATACATCAGTTGTTTCCTCCTCCTCCTCCTCACATGCTCTGTGTAGGAGTGTTTCTCAGAGCACTGGCGATCACTTCGAGTTAACGTCTGTCTCCAAGGTCATGACAGACCCTAGTGTACTACAAAGCAACGCGCTGTCACCAGTCAAACACTAATCCTGCACCCGCGACTGGTCTTGAACTATACAACAGAAATTGTACGTCTTGAGCACTCTGAGCCGTGGAGGCCAGGAGCAGCGTACTGTAGAAGAGACAAAGCCTGGATTTAGCTTTCCCAGACAAGTTCGCGAGATCAAAGATAATCACATCAAAGCCGAGGTGCTGCTGACTGACGTTCCCGTTGCCCGCTACGTGTCAGCAGGTTACCGGCGCGCAGTCGGACACAATCTGGAGCCATCGCGGACGTACGGGTCCTTCAGAGGATGCTTGATTTCAATCTGCAGCTGTCAGAGTTATTGAAAATTGATTGCTGTGATAAGCCGCAGTCAATGAGTGCTCTTGATGAGACCTGGGGGATTTAGCAGCTACACCGGAAATTATGGGTTTCAAAATGATGCACTTCTCGGCCTCTGCGGAAAACACACTCCAACTCCGAATTCTGTCTGGCTGGGTTTTTTTTTTTTTTTTATATAATTGCTGAAAAATTGATTCACTGGCAACAATTACAGTGAACTGCTGTTCCACGTCAAGCTCCATCTGGCCCAGTGAAGCCACATGAAACACCGTCACCTCTCACATGTATTTTCTTGAGAATCCCTTACGACCTACATCTGAATGGAAAATCCCATAGCGTGTGTCCCTTTCGGGCATTTCGTTTACTTCAGAGATCCATCCGTGTCAGTAAAACCATGTAAAATCCAGATAACTTAACAGTTCATGAAGTAAAGTTCTTGAAAAGTTCCTGCAAAAACTAGATGTCAGTGCATGCAACCCCTGAAATTCTATCATACACAACTCTAAGATCGTATAGTTTTGTTGCAAATGTTGCAAAACACAAATTCTTTATAATGACTTCATGTATTGTAGCCGTGTGTATATGTGTACATGCACACTGCACACGTGTAGGAGTCAGAGATTGTCTGCACCCCAGGGACAAGGTGCTATAATGGAGTATTGATGTCGCAGAAGGGCGGGTGAGAAGAGGGCGATAATTAGATTTTGTTCTCACTCTCTCTGCAATGCTCAGATACACAGCGTTTCTAATGAGAGAGCGGCTCTCGCCAATAATTACCTCTGTATTTCCAAAAAGCACTCTCAGCACGGCAGAAACGGCGACAACCTGACCTCGGCGATACCCGGCATTAGGCGGTCACATAATTAGATGTCATTAGGTGATCAAATGTGTCAGGGCGTGCAGATTGTGAGTGGTCGCCTAATAACCCCAGTAAATAGTCGCCACCGACCGCGGCTGGGGCACATGAGAAGGCTTCATCCTTTTCCTGGAAGCATCTTCATGGAGTGAGTGTTGGGTCAGGTACTGTTCCTCCCTCTCTTCTCCTCTCACTGGGTGCTAATGAAATACTCCCCGCTGGGTGGGAAGTCAAGAGGCTAGACGACGAGGGAGGAAATACACACTCACACACACACACACACACACACACACACACACATATCCTCATCATTGCCTTGATACTGACATGCAATCATTCAGCAAGCAAGAAGAGTCAGGGTAGGCGACACAGCCTTTCAGGACTTATCTCAGTTCCTACATCAGATCAATTAAGGATCACTTATTTGATTCCTATCTGAGCTTTTGGCCATATCTTGTGGTCCTCATCATTGACTACATGAAGTCCTTTGCAAGACCCGCAAATTATGCCCAATCCCCAATGACCACCAAATGTGATGCTCAGGATGAGTTGTACTCAAAAATGCGAGAATGAGAAAACCATCCTTGGTCGAGTCGGATGAACGGAACACATTATGAAGTCAGTTAGACTTCATAATGACTTTATAACTTTATCTTTGTGCGGAAATACAGTCACATTACCTTTTCAGCCTTTTCAGCATCTGACACCTGAAGTCATCCGGCAAGAGGCTGCGACCTCCTTCCAAACACGTGCAAAAGATTTTCATCCAGAGTTTTAAAACCCAGCCTCAGATTATTATAATTCCGTCAGCAGCGACAAGTGAATGAGGTAAAGATAATTGTTTGTCATTACGGATGATATAATGACTGATGATATGAGATAATTGGTCCTATCGAGAAAGTGTGTGACGCTCAGACTCTACAGGGAGATTTAGTTATTGAGGAGTATCAACCCTGAGCAGTAACGAGATAAATCCCCCCCGTGGAGTCCAGACGACTGCTGAGGCTGATGATGAGGCTGATGAAGTGATGAGTTGATGAATTTGTGAAAAGTGTGTGGTGGAGGGCGGTGCAGCAGCGTGAATACACTAATTGCGTTTAAAAATACAGCAATGATGACGAGGGCGTGTCTCTGTTGATGTGAACAACTGATTTCAGCTGGAGCCCAAGTGATGACAATGTGAAATAACAGCCTGCATCTGCCCCCACAGTTTATTCTTAGAAAGAATCACATATTCAATTCAATGACGTGTTATTCTGCGAAAACATTCAATAAAAGATTATTTATTTTATATATCTGTAGGATATCAATAGAGTTTAAAAAGGTAATAACTGGTTGAGATGGAAACGAAAAGAAAAGCAAACTGGAGCAGGAAAGAAAAATTGGTAACACAGGTACATCTTTATTTATACCACACACACCCGTTAATATTACATTTGTAAGTGAATGATGATGCAGATAAAGAGATAGCATACAAAATGAATGGCAGCTGTAATTGTGTCATTTGCGCCCATGACGTGGTGGAACATCCCATAAATGTTCGAATGAAATGCAGATAACAAAAAGGTAAAACTAGACTTTATTGTGCTTTTGTTTAAGCGTCTTTTAAGTTAAGTATTTTTAACTGTGAGAACTCTAATCTAAGACCAAAACTGATAAATATAGGCCAAGGTCAAATAGATTAAAACCACAACTTCAACAATCCAGATTATTAAATTTAAATTCTTACTTTTGGGCCCTTGAAGTTGTCTTCTCAGGCAAAACTCAATGTAGTGAACTGTCCCCGAGTAAAGTCCAAATACACCGTCGCCCATAAAGTTGGACTAATTTTGTTTTCAGACACATTCCTCTTCTTAATCCTATGTATACACATCAGTAATCACTTTTGACCAGGTGCAATGATGAGTTTTGACAAGATGTACACTTTATCTATCAAGAATAAACAATCATTTGATGAGAAGAGTTTTATTCCAACTTTATGGGCAACAGTGTATTACCACACTTTACTCCGAAATGACACAAACTCTTAAGTCATTAAGGACGATTAAGCATTATTAAGTGCTTGAGATCCTTTTTTTCATCCATGTTGTATATTTACACATACATACACACGCGGACACACACGACGAACCACAAACCGCCAGGCTGGCCTTCTTCTCCATTACCCTCCTTGGAGACCTCATTCACACAAGCTTGAGATGATTTTGATCTCAACCAGGATGCAGTGAACCAGCAAAACCACTCCTCACATTTCGGTCCCATGGCACGAACACACACCCCTCCCCCGCCATGAACACACATGCACGGACACACACACACACACACACACACACACACACACACATATACAGAGCATCTTATTCCTTCTGCTTGACATGGCTTCAGGAGATCAGTGCCATTTTCTCTCTTTCCACACCTGGTCAGCTTTCAGGATTGGTTCAACCAGAAGTCACAGTGTAGCATGTTAGCTGCTAGCTCAGACACATACAGTACACTGGGATCATATTTGCAATATGGCACATGGCATTAACAGGGTAACAAACTCATGTGCAACTCAACAGGATCTGCAATACAGGCGTGTGCAGTTATGCCAAAAGCACATTAACTCAGACATGCGTTCACCTGCAGCTCAACAGGATTCAGAGTACACTCAAAGCCAACAGCATAATACAAAGCTCTCAGCCACATAAAAGAGATAAGTTTAAGTCACTTCTGATTAACACAAAGTTCAATGTCTTTGTCAGTTTGCTCTCAGCTGCCATGGGAGAAAGTGACTTGAGTTGTTTTTACGTCATTTTAGTCCCTAGTTTATTTCTAATCCTGGACAGGAAGGAGAAATGCGCACCCAGCCAAGTCTGGCGCACCAAGCGAGCTTTGATGCCAAACTGACATCAGAGCCAAACGGTAAAACTAAAACATGACGGGATGCGCGCAGGCCTAAAAAGATCCACGGGCGCACACAATCCAATCATTTCATCGCCATTCGAGTCAGCAGAGGGCTAAACAGGAAGTGGGCTGGCTGGTGCGGCAGAAGTCTCTGGGGTGCGTGACCTCAGTACAGCTGGATGAGGCCTTTTTGTCTCACGCGTCACTGAGCATCTTTAAAAGCAGCGAACGTGGCCCTGCCTCGGGTGCTGTATGCAGTTGTCATTAACACGTTCATCGTCCTCACCCACCACAAACAGGTCCGGTGGAACAGCGTTGAGCTGATGAACTGTTAGACCTGATAACATGCTGCCACATTAGCTAGACTTGCACCAGCAAATATGACTATTTCTATTTCTATCATGGTTATTCTTATTGTAACTTTTGCCTTAATTACTATTATGAATTATTATGTAACGTGCTGTTTTTTCAGATTCAACAGATAATTCAACAGATGAACTCTTCATTGGTTATTTATTATATTATTATTTATTATATTTTGCACAGTTGAAATAGTTAAAAAGCTTTTTCTGGAATGTAAAATCAGTTTCCCTAAAAGCAGAAAACAATATCTTGCGTCTCTTACAAACAAACAGTTATTTAAATAATGTGAAAATGTTAATGCACCGCTGCTGATTGAGAGCAAGAGAAGTGCTTGAACGGGGCACCTCCAGTGAATCAGCAGGCCGTGTATACTGCGTGGCTTTGCAAATGCAGGGCTCGTGGCCGCCGTTGCATGCGATCTTCCTCTCACCGATCTGTCACTCTGCTCTATGCGCTGGAAGGCATTCTCCTCTCGGTTCTTATTCGGAAACACTAGCATGTTTCGGGCGGGATCAGAGGCGCAAAGCAGCGTTTTACTCCTGAACCGAGAACCTGATCTGATGGGGAGCGAGTGGCCGGTATGCAGAGCAGGTATAAGCTGCTCAGGTTGAGGGATGCTTGTTGGCTCAGTGTTTGCGCTCGTGTTATCCATGCCGCCAGCTTCGCTTTGAGTGAACATGGACTAAAGTTAGTCGGACGGGGCTGTCAATCAGATGGCCCCCGTTAGGTGAGACAGCCCATCTTGCCTTTGCCACAACTGCCAGATTGCCAGTCATCCTGTGTCAGGTGGTGTGGGTTGGCCCTGAGTGATCTGACCTGAAGACCATGTGGACACTAACAACACAGCGCAGAGATGGGCTAGACAAAGAGTATAGAAGTAGGACTTCCCTGAATGAAAATAAATAATGTAAGAACTTTTCCAAATTGATTCCAGATTTGTATTCATTATGCCGGTTGCCCGTCATCTGAGGGGAGGAAAGAAAACAGGAGTTGAAACATTTAGAGTGTCATTTCTGCTTTCCATCTTGGTGGACTGACGGCGGTGGGAGAGTAATAAAGCACCTTTACACTTCATTGCCTCATAAATCCTAATACATTTCATAAATGAACTGCCGCACCCGCCGCTCTCTTACTTAGCTCCCCATGTTCATTTGGCTGTGTGACTGCAGACAGATTCATTTACCAATGCCCCGGAGCCAGTACCGCACCGCCACTGGGACCCATTTCAAACGCGCTGGAGTCACCCTTACAGGATTACAAGCTTGCGTTCCTCTATTTCCATCACCTCAAATCAAATGTTGTTTTAGCCGGCTTGCAGTGGCTCAGAGCCTGTGCGCGCGCGTGTGTTTAATGTGTGTGTATGTTTGTATATGAGTGTGCGTGGTAGTTTTTTTATGAGTAGGTGGAAGATGGCATGCCTCAGGGACTGGTTTGCCACCCTGTTTGATCACTGTAAATATGAGTTCCGCCTCTTTTTGTACCGTGAACCTGAGTGATCATTGATTTTGCACAAGCTGGATGTGAATTCTCGTCACCTCGGGGGAATACGAGGGAGTACTGAGCAAGTTCTTTTTTTTTTTTTTTTCTTGCACCGAGAAACCAGTTTCTCCAAGGAAGCTGGTAAAAATCACGTCACGTTGACTCTCTTCACGATTTGACGACGATTCTCTCTTTTTTTGCGTGTGTGTGATTCATTACCGATCTTTTCAGCGTGTGGAATATTCAGGAATACATTAAGGAAGCTAATTAAAGACAACTAACTTCCCACAATCTGTGCAACAATTTTGCCTCACTTTTCGAGCCACAAGGCCACTGTTTGATACACCTGCTCGAGGCTTGATCATCAAAACAGACTCGGAGTCGGGAGTCAATCAGTGTGAGTCTTCCCCTTTCTTCTTCTAATATAAAGACATGTTTTCTCTCATCCAGGGGGGCTCGATGGCAGAGACATTTGTGTTTCGGCCCTGCTTTGTGAGTCATCGCGATGAATGATGAGGACTTGGCAATGCTGGCACAGGCATAACACGCTAGATTTGCCGTGGAAATGTGCCGTGGCAAACCCTCAAAGAGACATCAAGGTCTTTTGCATTGAAGCAGAGAGGGAGAGAGATTTTGGAAAAGGAAGGTGCGTGTTCAAGCAGAATGTGTGGTACCGCGTTTTTGGACTGCAAGATCTTGTGATGGTTTGCGTGTGAGTGTTGGTGTATTTGTATGTACACACACCAATATGACTGATCCTTAATTTCCTGCACCTACCTGCAGCATTTTTGGATTTTTAATTTGCCTTTCAAAGAGGATAAAAGCTTTTTTTTTTTTTTTTTTGGGATGTATTTGTGGAAACAGGATCTAAGCTACAGGCTCCTGGGTTAGTGTTTCCCATAGCAGTGATTGACTGACTGGCGTTGCTAGGAGACGGACTGTCAACTGTACAAAGGAGGAGGCCTAGCCGGCAACATCAAAGTAATGGGTAACGGCAGTGATAACAAAGTTAGAACATGCAGCTACTGACTTTGAGGCAAAATTCAAATATATGTGAACAACAAACTTGTAAAGGGTGATGATGCACCAGAGTTATTATTAGAGAGTTAGAGTTTTAATAAGTGGTACCTGTAGCTTGTTTTCAGTGTTTTTTAATCAGTTTGTGTCTCTGGTTTGTCAGTGCATGATTCCGGAAAAGTAGCTGGAAGCCTAGTTTACCACATTGCATCTGTTAGCATTGGCACGTGGCAGCCTGATCGTCCACGGGGGATACGATTGCGCCCGAAAAGAATGCGTGCGTGCTCGACGCTTGCCTTCTGGAATTTCAGACAATGCATTCTGCAAAATTGCCACCCACGAGAGGCGCATCATTGGTGATTCACTGTGCTGTGCAGCTCCTCTTCTGGCTCCTGCGAAATAAAATCTCACCAGAGGCAAAAAAAAAATAAAAACAATAAAAAAATTGGTAGCTTTGAGCACCGACTCTTTGAGGAATCGCTTCTTTGAAAGAAAATATCCGAAATTCCATCCAACCGGTGCTGGTCAACTTCAGCAGACACTGTTGGATATTTCAGGCAAGAATCTGGTGAATCTTTGAGAGATGTGTGTGCAGGGACAGCCATGGGGTTAAAAACTAGAAGAAGATGAAACTGCATCATGCACGGCATACAGCGTGCACTCTTAGGTCAGGCACATTGAATGCAAGCCAACGCACAATGTATGTCTGAGTCTGTATGTAAAGCTTCTGTAGGTCTTCTGCATCTCTGCAACGCAGAGCGGCCTTGATTTAGCATAAAAGACTGAAACTTGGGTGAAAAGGGAACCCGACAGTGCGCCTCGCTCCTGCTGTATCCGTCTGTGGGCCCTTTTGTTCTCGCGGTGCGCCTGTCTGTCTGTGTAATTGTGTTTGTTGGATGTACAGTATTGCACAGAGGACGTGCGGTGCACTCAAGCGTAATCTGGTCCTAATCCCTGCCAGAGGCTTCCAGCAGCTGGATATTAAAGTGGGCTTTTATTTTTGATTTCCCCCCCGACTGCCTCCTGGCTGTGATGTCACTACCTGCCAAAGCGGCAGCAGAAAGCGGACTGAATTTAATCACTCGACCAAACGGTGACCTCTCCACCTGAACCCAAAAAATAAAAATATAAATTTAAAAAAAAAAAAAAAATCCAATCTGGAGTGTATTTGAGGGCAGCCATGTATTGGTGGAGTGTGTGTGTGTTTGTTTTGACTGTACTAAACTGTCAGTCATACCTCCTTTCAAGCGCTCATTCAAATAAACCTGCCGTGACTCACACAGCTCCACATCACACAGAGAGAAGACAAGCCTCCCCGTGATATCAAATGTTGCCTTCCTTTGTGAGCGCTTATGCGAGTGTGTCTCTTCTGCCAATTTGCATGACGGGCGAGATAAAAACCCCACCGCCATGGGTAATTAATAAATCAGATTGCCATGATGGAACACAGGGAAAGCGTTGTTCCATTAATCGCCATCCCCGTCCTCTTCCAGTATCTTCCATCTCTGTGTCGCCGTTTTCGCGGCTCCTAATTAAATTGTACTTTCTGTCGATTGTGCTCATTACTCAAGCAAAACCAATCAGCGGTCTGCAGCTGGGTCTGGCGATGTAGATAAATACGGGAGTAAATGTTGGTTGAGGAACACAACGTGGGGTGCGCCGTTCGCCTCGATGGCGGAGACAACACAGCGGCGCCTCCTTAGTTCAGCACAGAAGCTCACAGAAGAAGAAGAGTTGGTGCTCTCGGGGGTTTTTATTATAGACACGAACCAAAGGATGAAGGTCCTCCACCAAAGAAACTGTCTGTTGCAAGACCTTGTCTGCACTGATGAAAGCCAGCACTGAGGCAGCAGGTGAGGAATGTAAGCTGACATTAACTCTCCCTCAAATATCCATTTGCTAGCGAATGCATGGTGTCCTCTCATTGTAAATACCACCAGTGGGATGAACACAGGGTGCTCCGCAGCCGTACCCGCCCCTGCTTTCCTGAAAGATTGACAAAAATGCCTCTGGTTATTTGTTTCTGTCAGCTTCCTACTTCCTCCTGCCGCAAGACTTTCAATCTCACCTCTCTCCACCTCACTCCTACACCAGCTCGGCTACATCTGCCTCACTTTCGTACATCGCTGTAGCTTTGGACGCGTGACAGACTGCGCTTGTGTGAGTGCAAGTCTCTCCCCGTCTCAGCTTCAGAAGATAGCCGTCGCTTTAAAAGAGCTCCTTAAAGCTTTCTGTCAGTGTGCTAGAGGCTTGAAAGCGGCAAGGTCCCTGCAGCGCTGATGAAGGTTCTACCTGATAGGATAGGCCTTTTCCCCGACACCTCGTCATGCCTGACCAGTCAACCATTCCACTTAGACACACGGTGCTCCCACCGCAATACTACAAAGCGCTGGGAGGGAGGCGCGGGTGTGTGTTTGAAGAGATGACAGCAGCTAAAATAGGGCTGGCTTTGCCATTAAAGGGAGTTTTTGTAGTTAAAATGAGGGTCGCAGCAGGCGGGCGCTGTGCTCCAGCGCAGTTTGATAGATAGCCAGAAGTCCACGTTGTCCAGGGAGAAACTTTGGAGGACTGAAATGGATCTAAGCTGTCTTTCTGAAGGGTTTTCAGTCTTAGTTAGTATGAAGGTTGGCAAAATAAAGGCAAATTTAGCTCACAGTACATAACGGCTGGAGGATCAACATCTGCATAGCAGCAAGAGGGAACTGACAGCTCAAGAAATGCGCATTCACTGCTCACCTGATATGGTTTATTAGATGAGGTGTGTCAGGAGTTTGCATTTGGATCTTTTTTATGGTTTTTATAATCCTTTTTTTAATATAAATGCAAAATCACGCATCTCAGTTAAACAAAATGAGACAATACAAACAAACATAACCTCTAAGAAAGAATAGTATCTGTATTCTTTTTCAAAAATGCTAATCTATATTGTGCCACTTTCCCAATAATGAACCTAGACTGCAATTAATGAACCCACATTACAATACATTAGTCTGAAATCATTTTATTCATACAATCGAAAATAATTGACTGAACCATATTCATATTTTAATTAATGTAATGGTTCAGCAATTTGGAAATACGCACACTGTCTGCTTCTGTGAGAGTTAGATGAGATGATTAATGTCAAGTTGCTGTCTGTGTGTACAGGATGGTGTCAGAACGCTGCTAGCTTAGCCTAGCATGAAGGCTCGAAAAACAGCGAAAAACAGGCACTGTGGAAAGAGGAGCAATACGCGCTAAGTAGAAACTAACTGACACGAATTTGGCGTTGTACTGTGCAGAAACAAATGAGCAGGTAACATGTTACAGCCTAAGATGCTGTGTAGAACTGGATAAATGTCTAAAACGAGCAAATATTTATTTTTACATTTCTCTACATGTTTAAGTTTTCAAACATCATGTAAAAAGACAGTCAGGAGTTGCTGGGAAGCGATTTATTTTCACTCCGGACAGAACCAGGCTGTAGAATTTCACAGCATTTTCACAATACTGAACTAATCTGTTGACTAGTGCTTATTTCATGCAGCACTTCCTGATCTGGCTGTTAGCGCCCTCGTCGGGGCAGTTGGGGTTAAATGTCGTGTGGAAAGAACACATGGATGATAGTTGGCTGGGGCAAGGGGGAGCAATATTCTGTCAGTTTCTAAACACACACGCGCACACACACACACACACACACACACACACACAAAAATACATTTAGATACACATCCGTCTGCAAAAGTAGGATGCTCAGCAACTGTCACTGAAAGACAGAAAGACAAGTGATGCAATGTTTTGCCCGTCACAGTCCTAGTTGGCTGGCGTGTGTGTCTGTGTGTGTGTGTGTGTCTGTGTGTGTGTGTGTGTGGGGAGGGGGGTGGTTGGGTGGGTTCGCAAGTGACAGGGCGAGATGGTGAGAGAGATAAATAGTCACACTGAGGGAAGCGATAATGGACTTTTCTTGTCTGCACTGTGTCGGCGTCTGCAGACGGCGAGGCCAGAGCGATGACAGACATGCTGATGTGTTTAACTGCTCGCTCAGAGAGTGAGAGAGAGGTGGAGAGACAGCGGCGAAGCGACAGACAGCGATGGGGGGAGGAGAGAGGAAAAGATGCTGATGCTCTTTAACTCTCTTCCACATTGCCATTGGCAACGAGACCTCCGTCGGCGCTCTGACAGATGCATGGTAATGAAGCCAGCTTTAGGTGAAACCCGTCGCCGCCTTTTCCTCACACATTCACAATCTGTCCCTCTCTCTTTTTGTCTCACTTTCTTTCCCATTCTCTCTCTCACACACACACACACACACACACACACACACACACACACCTATGTTTCCATCCTTATCATCACAAGGGATAAGTCAGAGTGACAGAAACAAAAGGAAGGGAGAAGAAGAGAGAAAAGCAAGTGATTATCTATGTGTGACTTGAGGAAATAAAGGGTTCACACAATTGTCAAAAAGAGAAAAAAAACGTTTTCTCACTTAGTTCTACTGTTATCTTGTCTTGCCGAGGGTTTGAAATATCACCAATATAATGGAGGTGAATGGAACTAAATTTATGGTGTTCACAGCAATGAAAAACGATACCGGAACTGCTAAAAACCGTACACGGCGCGCTCTCTCAGATGTTGTTTTCAAAGGCGCTGGACTCCTCCATGACTTGGATGGGAGTGACACACTGTCACTACAAAAGGTGAGCAATTATGCTCTTTGATCAAAGTCAACGTTACAAACACGTAGAGAGGTGAACTACGACGTCCATGGTGCATTGCTAAACATGAATGGGAGCTAAAGCTGATACTTCGCAGGAAGCTGACAATAACATTCGGCAGTTAAACTCATTTCACTTTCAGATTCTGGGTGGGTGCGGGATGAATTTGGCACGGTGTTCCCAAATTGCAACAATGAAGGTTTCTGAATTTGATACATATTTGATCGTCTGATTCTTGCCTGTGGCTGTCTCAATGGAGAGAAATCTGTTTCAGAAGCGAGAAAACCCTACTCAACATCACAGTGATGTTTGAACACTGCAAATAATTCAAAATCAAGCCTTGGAATGTGACCTTACTCAATCTGCTGTCTGGTTCAATCGATATGTCTTGATAAGGTGGTGCATTTTTAAGAAATTCATATCACTGTTTATTCAATATTTCATTTTGTTTGTCAAGAACTGCTATTTCCCTTAAGCACAGCTGAGGGTTCAATGCCACCTGATTGACGGGACAAGGCTGGTAAAGCAGTGACGGCTAACAATAGCAGGGTAGATTGCGCTGAATTGTGAGGACATTTTAAGAACCAATGAGTAAAAAAATACATTCGAGACATGACATTTTTTGGATATCATTAATATGGAGGGAAAAAAATACATTTGACGTAAGAATCTTTGCTACTGCGTAGGTAAATTGATCAGGGAGCTGTAGCTTGTAAGCTAACATTGTTTAGCTAATTGCAAAGGTTTTAACTGCTTCCAGGAGATGCTATTGGCCATTTACATGAACATTATTCTAGAGTATGGAAAGTAAATAGATTTATTTATGTCTTCAGTGCATTTGTTTTGACTTATTTACACTTCCTGTGCCTGGATATTGGATAATTCTTTTTGAATTTGAACAAGACGCATGAGGTCCAGTTGTGGAGTAACCACGGCTAGCAGGCTAACAGTGACGTCAAGACTTCACATGATTACTGTAATTACTTACAGTAATTACGTCACAGTTTGTGCTATTGGAAAATTTTGGTTTCTGAAAGCTAAGACGTTGGACTTTACAGCCAAAATGGTGTTATTACGGTAATTTCACTTGCAAATGTCCCAGAAGGCTGCAAAGCAGCCACTTGTTCCCACTACACACACAGCAGTGGAGAAAGTTTCCTTCTTATGGCCTCTTTTCGCACATTATGAGACACAGACTCTCGAATTTTACTGGAAATAGTTTTATACTTTTCAAATTTCAATTATAACATGGAAAATCTACTATTCATGTATAATTGCAGTGTTGTTTGTTCCTTAAAACTCTAAAATACAATTCTGTTTTTGTGTTTTTCAACTGTTATCACACTCTTCTAACATGCAGCAAACTGTAAATAACTGCCAGGTATTGAAAGTTCCCGGGATTCTGGACAAATTTTCAAAAACACTAACAGGGCAGTGTTAAAGGTTTACTGTCACTCATGAAATACTTTTTGGAATATGAATCTACAGAGGGGGAACATACTCAATCAAACATATCTTTAAACCTAGTGAATTAAAAACCAATCGGTGTGGCTCGGCACCATTGGAAAGAGATGATCAAACGTGTGTTTTTTAGAATTGGATCAACTTTGGATCAAGTTTTTACCTTGCTCCTGTTACGTTAGTAGGGTGAGGTGAGAGGAAGCGGAACAGAGGGGGAGAGAGCGGGCGAGAGTCTCGGTTGTCTGATCTATTGGTCACTTCATCTTCTAACTGGTTTTCCCTCGCCGTGCAGTTCGTTTGTCACTGCCAACACAGGCTCATGTCTCACTTTCCTGAGGAATTGTGTGCGTGAGCGTGCGAGTGCCACTAGCCGAGACAGAGACAGATGGGCCGACTCCCACTGGTTACATGTGTTTGCTCTCCGTCAGAACACTCTGCCAAGAGGTCTGGACCTGCATGCCACGGGGGGGGACGCTCTCTCCCCACGGCCGCCGGGTTGCTAGTTCAAAACCCCGGCCTGCTGTTTCCCTGAAACTGGCACGCAGGGGTTACAGCGGCTGTACATGGGCGAGGTGAGGAAAGTAATAGAAAAGTGCAAAGCGTGCCTCTCCGGAGCAGATGAGAGGAGATTTTGTGTTGGACACGCTTGGGTGACACAAGCGCGCACACACACACACACACTCCCAAGAAAACTCTCCTTTTTCTCCCGCACACAAACTCTCTAATTCTCTTATATAACATACCTGTCTGCCCTTTTCTAATCCTAGCTCCTGAATTTACCCATCATCCCTGGCATCTGTCCATCAAAAATCATACAGCGACCTAAATGCGGCAAGGGCAGAGACATGAGTGGAAAAATCAGCTTTTTGAAATCCCCGTGTAACACGAGTGCAAGTGGAACTTTTTGTCCCAGTTTGGGGAGGGGGGTGGGTTGACATTTGCCTATCTTTTTTCCTCTGGCATCAGCAGAGGATTTCTGATGAACAAAGCGAATGAACGCTGGATAAAGAGCTGAACTGGCCTGCAGAGTCACTGTCCAGAGGGGGAAATAGTTTTGTTTGATGGGAGTTGTGTTCTAAGCCCCGCGGCCGGCGCTGGGTTTAACATCTGCTCCTGTCACACACAGGGACGAGGTGCACAACACTGTGGCACGTTAAAGAACAGCTCACTGTGCAGGCACGCACACACACACACACACACACGTATAAATGGTCAAAGACATAAATGCCCAGTCCTGATATCCACCAAAAATCAGATGTCCACACTGACCTTGGACAGTTGAGTCACCTTGCCACTTTGTCTCTGCTGTTGCTCTTGCTCAGTATTTGCCAGTGATGCAGATTATAAATATGGGTAATATGGGTAAAGCCCTCACTTACCATCAGTTTGACTTTCAGATCACTTCACTGCGTCCTTCAGACTAAGAACAGATGCTCAAAGTTAGGTTTGAGACGATATTCAACATGTTTGAAATGATCGGAAATTAAAAAAGCTATTGTCAGTTTTGCCATATGGGATGTGAAAACGCTTTGAAGCTGGGTATGTTGCGCCGCTCTGACAGAGCGTCATTACTCTGAGCTTGCATCTGGACACTTTGTTTTACCGAGCTGACAAGTGTGAAGTGTTATAAATTCAGTTATCTTGCACGTCTTTGCGTCAGCTCAGACGAATGTGGTTTTGTGGTGTCAGAATCAAGCCGGAGCGTTCGTGTTGGGGAAGAAATACAAATGCTGGCGTTCAATCGGAGAAACCCGCACCTATCACAATAACTGATCGCTCTCGGTGTGTGTGTGTTTGTGTGTGTGACCGGAGGGTGTGTTCTCTCGGTGTGTGTCCAAGTAATAGTTGTCTACAGCAGTCGAGTTCACAGGGAGCCTCAGGCTTTCTTCAAGGTGGTGTTATCACCTTTAATAAGCTTCTGTTTAGCCCCGGACAAGCACGCAACCAGGATTACACACACACACACACACAGGTATATATGCTGTTGTACATTGGAAGCACACAGCACCACAAGAACACACACTCTCCAGGTCAAAGAGGGGAAAAGAGTCGTTTTGTGGACAATTACAGTAGAAAACAGTTTGCCCACTGTGCAAGAGATGGTGTGTGTTGTTGATCAGGAAGCATCCCATTGTTGTGTGAAACAGTTATGCAGAGAAGTTCTCTACCTGTTCAAAACAAATTATGTTTTCACAGCAAACAGGACAAATGGACAGATGGTAGCATGGACAATGTCTCAGTAAACAGGAAACAGAAGAACTGGTTGCCAGAGTGTAAACAAGCAGGTGGGCAACGGATTTAATCATTTTCCAGGACTGTGTGTGTGTGTGTGTGTGTGTGTGTGTGTGTGTGTGTATGCGCCCGTGCGTGCATGCGTGAGTTTGTGTGCGTTTCCGAATCTGTCAATTAAGCCAGCGAGCCGTTCGAATCCTGGAAGGTGAGCGAACGGGGAGAACCTGGGTAAAGGTGGTTTCCATGGCAACCGCTGCACTTAAAGCACATTCCCCGCTGTACCCATTTCACCTTTGCCTGCGGTGATGGTTTCCACACTGCTCAGCCAAAAAAGATTTCCAGCTAAGTGATAACAAAGAACTGCAGGGTAGGAACCTGATGCATGGGAAAGGAGCTGCAGAGATGACAGCAATGACAAGCTATTCCTGAGAATGAAGCGCCTTCACGGCTCTCTCGTGCCGGGTGGGAGGGAGGCGAGGCAAAAATGGAGCGCGTGATGGGGCGATCCGTCAGCGGCTGCAATAACAGGCTCGTCAGCGATCGTGTTCGAGTCTCGAAAACACCCCTCCTGTTAGGCCCGATCCGTTTATTGCAACAAAGGATTATATGGTTATTTTAACCGCTGTGCTCAGGCGGCAAAAATCAATGCAAACATGCTAAAGGTTTCACTGGCAGTCTAAACTGTAAATGCCCCTCCTTGGGTGACTGAGCACACCGCGAGAGAATCTCTCATCCTCTAGTTGGCCGAGATATATGATGTCATTTTCTCAATTTCTCGACCTGCGTGTTGTGTCGAGAGTTTAATTGATGCCTGTAGTTGATGCTTACGTTGTGAGAATGGGAGCTGCTTGTGTACGTGTGATGCATTCGAGTGCGTGTGTGTGCGTGTGTGTGCAGATGGTGCTCCAGCCAATTAGAGAAGGAAAGCGGAAAGGGAGCCATTAGTGCGCAATTAGCTCTGATTGCTTCAACATTGTTCTGGTGGGCTGCAGCGCGCTGTGAAATGACCAAATGCTGCGTCCCGCCCGGGCCTCCTGCTCCGGCCCCTCCGCCCGGCTGCTGGTGCTCCAGGGCACGCAGCCGCAGCAAAGGGGAACGGGAAAAGGCAAGCGAGACCGTGAATATATCTACCGCTGTCATTACGCTTTTCCTCTGCTCACTCTGTTGATCTCTTCCTCACCTCGCCGCTTTGTCTCTGCTGTTGCTCTTGCTCAATATTTGCCTGATCCAATATCGCTGCCTCTCTGTTTCGCTCCCGATGTGTCTACTTTTTCACTTAACTCTACTTCAGCAAGTCTATTTTTTCCCCACTGTCTATTTCACTTACTGTGACTCAATGCTTTCCTGGGCTCTGTCTCATGAATGCTGTTTGCTTCTCTTGCCTTTTTTACCTTGAATATTCTTTTTCTCTCTCTCTCTCTCATTTTTTTTTAAATCAGCAACTATTGAGCTCCTCTTCCTATCCATCAGCGCTCATTTGGAAGAAGAAAGACACTTTGAACACGCATGCAAAATAATATCCTGCGTATGCACTCATACATTTCAGAAAACTGATATAAGAGTCAGAGGTTTAGCTACATCGATACAGAACAGAGCTGACCCACATTCTGCATTAAAATTAGATTTAAAAAACAGCCTTTTTGCTTAACTTTCACATCATTTTCTCTCCCTTTGCACTCCTTTGCCTATTGTGCGTGTGCTGATGTGTTTGCACTTGCTCCTCTCTGGTTAGCCTGCCGCATTCTCCAATCACATATCTGCACAAAGCTATCACAAACACCAGATTGGAGGAGGGGTTGAAGTAGCATGTGCACCATGGCATTTGCTTTTTTTTTTTTTTTTTTCTTTTTTTTTAAACCATACAACAATCTCACAAAATAAACCAACGGCACCTGAAAGCAACACGCGGGCTGACAAAGAGCAAAGTAATAGACGAGAGCAGTAAGCACAAGGCGAGGCATTAGGAGCTAAGGGTAAACTAGAATCAGGAAATGCGGTAAACAGTAGAGAGCTGCAGGGATGAGCCTTTAAACTTTGAAAACTTCTGGTTTTGCCTTCAAAGATGCAACATTCCTGCAGTGCCAAGGTTTTTCTGTAGTCCTGGCCATAAACTGCCGGTGATATTCCTGGGTATGTTCGATTCAGCATGGAAAGGAAAATAATAAAGAGGCGGGAAAACGAACTAACTTTATTTTCGTCACACTTTCTTTGATATTATCGATCTGACATTTTGGGAAAACTGTTGATTCACTTTTTTACTGAGTGTAAGATGAAAAGACACCGCTCTCGTGTATGTGCATAAAATACCAAGCGACAGCCACGCTTAGCTTAGCTTAGCATAAAGAATGGCGTCAAGATGAAACTGCTAGCCTGGCTGTAACCCGCAGCTAGGAATAGTATCTTGTTACTTTGGTTTTTAAGGTTAAATAAGGAGCAAACTGAATTACTGAGGTTTAGGGGTGGTTGGCAGATTGTTTTCCCCATGGACAGAGTCAGGTTAGCTGATTTCCAGCTGGTTTCAGGTTATACGTTGAGCTAACACTATCCTTTAGATTGATATTTAAGACACGGGCATGAAAGTGGTATCAATCTTCTTATATAACTCTCTGTGAATTGTATATTTCCCAAAATGTCCTCCTGTAAAAGAAAACAAACTTAATCACAGCTGAATCGATGTGAATCAAACAGGCAGGGCATCAGTTTATTGTACTGCTGTATTAAACAACGTGCGATAAACACCCATAAAGCACTGCGGCGTAAATACATAACACATAAAACCCGTTCAAAACGTCTTTCTTCTCCGCGCCTCCATTGTATGTAAAGGACAGATCTGCATGGCCACAAACACACTCATTTGTAAAAATTTGGTCACCGGATGAAAGATTGCATTTATCACTGCAGCGGCTCGGATCAATAGTACTCTTGTGAGGAGAGGGGCTAGGCAGCAAGGACACAGTATGATAAATTGGAGAAATATATGAAAGTACAGCAGCCGTTATTGGAAGAAAAAAGATAAATATCCACAGCGGTGTAACTTGATCGGTTTCTTTTCTATTCGAAGGTATCATTTTTAAAATTGATTAAGAGCCGGGGCAGTTTTTACGTCGGAGACACCCTCGAAATTCGTGCACATGTTTAAATTTGAGTGTAATCTTGGTGACTGTTTAGGAAGCTGCGGTAATATCAAAGAGTTTACTGTACCTTTGAGTACATTGCGGGTGTGTGTGTGTGTGTGTCAGGGCGCAGCAGAGGCGCAGATCTTTTGACAGAGCAAGAGCTGAAGACGGCGGGGGAGCCTCAGCGCCGGGGTAAATTTAGGATGCTCGACGAGGAGCTGCCTTCCCGCTTTCTCTCATTCTCTGCCTCTATTTCTGTCTCTCTCCCCCCCTTCTTCTCTCTCCCTTTTTCTCTTTCACGCACTCCATATCTCCATCACACCAGGTCCCCTTCTGTCTCCTTCAGAGTCGGTTGCTACTCGGCGGGGTGGGAGTAAAGTGTTGATTGGTACCATGCTGGCAAATGGCGGGAGATTGGAGGTAGCCTGCTGATGCGAGCTCATGTTGAGCCCACACCCCCCTTTTGGCCTGGTCTGGCAGGAACAAAAGAGATGAGGCGATGGCAGGGGGCTGGCGGACCAAGTTAAAAACAAAATGAAATGCCACTGGGTGAGGGATGCACTTTCAGCTCGTCTTTATCGATGCTTCAGCCGCAAATAGACGTAGTTTTGTTTTTTGCTTCGCTTGTCAGGGCTTGTTCCAGCCCACGGACTCTTTGTTCGGTCCCCAAAATGTTATGTTGTCACTCTCGGAGATGCAGTGAGTTGTAATTATTTCCATTAGAGCTAAGGAATTAGAAGGACGCAAGATTATTTTTTCGGGCATCTTAGTCTTTCATGGGTACAAAGAGTAGAGCTTGAAAATAGTGTCGGGGATGCATTGTAACAAACATCTCCTGGTGGAACCATGTTGCAGTTTATATAGTTTGAGTTTGAACCCCTCGGTTACCAGGACGACCAACATACATCGAGGCAACCAATTAAAGCCAAAACCTGCGGATTATTCCTATTCCTTGCCTGTTTCATTTCTCTCTAACCACTGTGTTGTCTAGGTGTCACTAAATCATGAATAGTGGAGATGTTGGATAGGGAAAACCATTTAATAGGAAGAAACCTCGGGAAAAGCGCAGTATGGAACTGAAATGTGGGAATGAGTAAAATTCTAACATGGGGAAGAATGCAGATGTACACAAACTAGACCACACTACACAAATTTAATTATTGTATAGAAATGGCAGAGGTGGTGGGACAGGAGAAGGTGAGGAGGAGGTGTCGTAGGTTTGAACCCAGGGAGTGAAGCTCAGGGAGGGGGGAGAGTCTCCAAGAGACTTTATGGTTTCATTGTCCCCCCATGTGGTTCCTGTGATGAGAAAGATGGAGAGGTTGTGAGACCTGGAAAGAAAGTGGGTACAGGCCAATATAAAGGTAGAGCAAGCTGTGATCTGAAAGTTTTTCTCCTCTGTTTCCGTGCAAGTCGCATCAAAATTCGCCCGGCAAACGCTTAATTTGATCATCACTTGGACTTCGGACGTCGACTCTTGACGAGGCCTTTCTGTAAATGTTACTTTTTCATAATCAAGACTGAAAAATCTCTGTGTATGTTCTTGAAAGCAGTCGTCAATAATGCGACGACTGGACACTTTATGTATATGTATCCCGCACATACATGTAAATGATCAAATCCTACTCTGGCGCTTCAGGCTGCCGAATCTGGGCCTCCACCTCAGCAAGTCCTCTGTCCGGCTCTCGTGCTCTCGTGCGGCCCCCGAGCAGCCCAAAGTAAAGGTGAAAGCGCCGAGATAAGTGATTTGAACCAACAAGGTGTGAAAAAGCCTTAAATGACGCCTCGCGCGTAAATGTGCCGACCGCTGCCAGGGACGGAGGGAACGGAGCACGCGCCACCTCTGCGCACCCAGAACACAGAGCCAGAGGCGGAAACATGAGGATTTGCTAAATGTCAAGTGACTAAGAGGGGCTGCGTGACTTTTTGTTCGTTTTTCTAAAACCAAGTGACTAGACAGTGCATGTTGGGAAAAAGGCTTTGGGTGATTTTTTTTTATTTTTTTTTGCAGGAAAAAAAAATTAGAACAGAGGATGAGGAGAAAGGAGTTATGGAGGACACGTAAGCTCGTTGAACTCGTTGCCAATTTTCCACTCTCTCTCTCTCTCTCTCTCTCTCTCTCTCTCTCTCGTTGTGGGAAGATTAGCTGGTGCGCCATAAAGGTCACAATGGTGGAGTCCTCTCTGGCAATGTCAGCCATGGGATTGGATTGGCCGGCCTTCAAAGGGAGGGATTACCATCAAGCCGGAAGCTAAAAGTAACCCAGCGCTGACGGCCCAGTTCGCAGCCAAATGACAAATTACAGCTGGTCTGGTTAGGTCTGCGGGCCAGGAGTGTGTGTGTGAGTGTGTGTGTGTGTGTGTGTGTGTGTGTGTGTGTTTTGGTGCTGCAGCAGACAGATGAAGGCTCCTAGAAGCTGGCTGAGTTCTTACTCCATTATACAGACGAGTGCCTCTATTCTCTCCCCGTTTCCACTTCACACACAGTGGGCACACACAAGCGCGCACACGCACACGCGCTCTCCCAGAGTTGAGGTCCGCATGACTCCGCCGCCCTCTGCCTCCAGGAAAAAGACATCAAGACACAAACACACACCCACACCTCTAATGTCTGACATGCGGGCAGGCGTGCCCTTCAAAGCCAGGAGAAAGTGGAGCAGATGAGACAAAGACGGACACGGCGGCGGTGATGCTACGCGCGGCCACAGGAGACACAAAGGTAACCTGACCCGTCCCCTGTTTACCGCTATTCGTCGGCCTCCCGTCAGCCACACAGCCTGATCTTGGCTTCGTGTGTCACCCTTGTACAGAAAGCGTGAATTCTGCAGGGTCCTTGAAGATGAATGAGTGCTATTCACAAGCGTGCGCATAAAAACAAAACAGTCGTTGAGGCAGATGAACAGATGAAGCACAAAGAGTCCGTGAAGACCCAGCAAAAGGGTGATCTGAGGTAACCGCTGCTAATTGTCAAAGCAAATTTGCACTAATTGTATTTATTTGCCTGTTGCCCTACTCCAGCTCATTGACTGCCGGTGTTACGGTTGAGCACCTGCAACCAGGTTCATTCCCCGGTCAAAGCGTGCTTCCACTTCCAGGTCCCCCGGGGTCTCCCTGTCAATGTCTGTTTACGGGACGCCTGAGTGAGCACGATCCCTGACTTTCTGGATTTCTACTCGCGCGCGCCGTCTTTTTTAAAAATCTTCACGTCCTGTAACTAAACTCGCAGGGTTCACTGGGGAGCAGACATAAATGAGCAACAAATGTTGATTGTGTAGCGCTTTAAAGAACAAAGTGCTTTTACAAGCAAAACAAAGGAATAATGGGTAGAAATGGTGCAAACATAGGATGAATGGCAGCCAGAAGATGCTATACCTTGTACCATAAATGCACAATCATGCAAACTATTAGACTTCATTAAGAAAAAAAAACTGAAGTTGCAGGCTATACCCCAACCCACACTCACAGTGAAACACCCCCGACGGGGAATAGCACACCCGATGATCCACAATAATACTCAAATTAGCTTGTAACAGTTCACTCATGTGGGATGTGTAGAATGCACTAGCCTTCGAATAAATTGATTCGAGCATTATTCTGGTTTTACTGCGTGCGCTTCCCTGATGGGAGTGTTTATATGATAAAAGTAAATTATGTTAACACCCAGCTGTAGATACGAGCGCTGAGCGGTGTTTTTGCATACAGTCCCTTTTTAAACGAACCGAAGTCAGTCCCCTTAAGGTGGACCGACGGAGTGTTCTCAGTTTTGTCTTTTACATCAGAGAATCATCCGCTTTCTTTAGTTCATCGCGTGACGCCAAGTACATTTTCTGTTTTGCAGCGGCTCTGCAGGGCTGTCCCGTTTCTGTGAGGCTGTCCCTCTCTTTCATTCGCAATGACAATGAGATAAGCCCTTTGGTCGAGCCACGTTAACCATTTAACTAATGGAGGCCTGAACGAGTTTGCAGGCTGCGCTTCTTTTTCCGTGTTTATACGTAGAATCAAATAACTGTGCATTTCAAGCACCTGACTGCTGCACAAAATGCGCAGCGAAGTTGGGTTGATGTGGGCAGATTAGTTTTTCTAAAGCTTAACATTTGCCTCGGGAGCGGCACACGCAACTTTCCAACACCTTCGCTGTATGTTTATATAAATGAGGCCTCGGGAGGACGAGGAATGGTGGCAGGTGGTTTCGTTTCTGCTGAGGCACACAGGTGGGATGCTGCGGGCCACAGGTTATAGTCTCCTCGGTTATTGCTGGTTTTGCTCGGCGCGGTGATTCGCTGAGGAGCCGCAAAGCCAACAGACATCACTGACTCATCCCTCCTCCCTCTGTGTGTCTCTCTCATTTTTCTCCATTTCGCTCGTCCACAGGACCTTCAGGCACATAGTCAGTTTTTACTCACAGATGTGAAGCGGCAGGTGCACACACACACACACACACACACACACACACAGGCTCATGCCTTCGCTTGTACACTCACGATCACACGAGGATGCATTTGCCTGTGATTTCTTACATTTGAAGGCTTGTTGTTGTTTTTTTTTTGCACATCTGCATAAAACGGCGCTCACTTACAATATGACTAATTCATTTAAGCACGTGTGATCAAAGCAGCCCTCAAACATGAACCCTGCACGGCATTGAGCATAATCTCGTTAGCGGACCTTCTTTTTTCTTTTTTCCCCAGTCTTGGTGGGAAAAGTGGGGGGAGGCGAGTAAATATTGATGCACATTCTGTTCCCTCTCAGCCTCAGTCCATCTGGATCCACAGTAGCCTCTGGAGAACAAACAACCTGGAAGAAACTCTCCTCGCTCCCCCACTCCCTTCCCACACCAGACCTCCTCTCTTTGTCTTTCTATCCGTCATCGCGCCGTCCCTGCACCTCATTAAGTTTTCACCCTCCGCTCCTCCCTCCTTCTCGCCGTTCCCTCGGAAATCCTCCAAGACGTACTTTGCACGCGTTTCATGTATGTGTTTCCAGTCACAACAGATGAATTATAGATGAACATCCATGAAGCGGAATACCAGAGACCTCTTGCTGCTGTTACACACACACCCCCCCCACCACAAAACTACTGCCCTGAGCGGGGAACACGTTATGATACGGTCATTTAACAAATGCTTTTATCTTAAGTGAACAGTAATATGTGGTGTATTTTTAGCCTGGACCTCTGGGGGCTTTTGCCGATTGTTGGGATTCAAGAAGCAATTTCCAGTTTACTCTGCAGCCAGCTGAGTTGTTGCCTTCATGTCGTATTGTCTCTTCTCAGCCTTAGTCCATATGTAGGGCACAGAAACAGAGTCAGTGGAAAAGATGTCCTATTCCCTGTTATCATCTGTTGGAAAATAAATATCTAAGCATGTCCAAAGCCTCAGAAGAATCTGGAGTATTTGTGCAAGCCATCCGTGAAAGTGAATAGTAAACGCAGCGCCTCTCGTCACAGCTCCCTCATTGCCTAGCCTCTTTTCCACAGTAAGTTTCTTTCTGGAGCTGCTTCTTCTTCTTCTTCTTCTCCTTCTTCCATCTCTTTTATTAAACAGAATCAGTTTTTCTTGTCAGAGTCCTCCCTCGCTCCATCACTTTTTAATAACCCTCCTCTCTTTAATGAGTTCTGTTATGTACACAGGGGGCAGCGACTAGGGGCCAATTTGTGATTTCACATCAGATCAGATCAGAGGAACCTAGGAAAATAAAAGAGAAAAAACCACACACACACACGCACACGTACAACTTCCTGCGCATCTCGACAGCACTCACAGGAGAGAACCCCGCATCTCATCTCGGCAGTCTGGGGAATAGCGGCGCTCCCCGAGCCGCCATTTTGGAAGCATCCTCTGGAACGGCGAGTCACAGGAGAGAGCTCCTGAGAGGGTGAAGGGGAGAGAGATAAAGAAGAATGCTGATGTGTACCCGCATGAGGTTAGTTAACTTTATACGTCTGGATAGGCCTAATGAAGCTCTCCTGTTCTTACTCACTGGGTTTTGTAGCTGAAGGAGTTGCAGGGATGTGAGGGATTTAGTAATGGGATGCAAAATGCTAAAATCCTCAACTTTATCACCTGGGCCTGGAGTTTTATCTCTCCCAAGTTAGGCTGCAGAGGCGGACTGGACTTGCTCCACCACAGGCGACTCAGACAGTGTCATAACTCGGCAGAATTCAGCTTGCCTGAGACGTGCTGCGCGGCGTTTTGCAGGCGTGACTGGGGTTTCATATTAGACAGGAAACTGTTGCAGAATCTCAACACCGGCGTGAGGATTAATTCCCCTCAAACTTTTCATCATCTGCCCATTTTCTGTAGCACATCTAATGAGATGAAGATGAAAAAGGAGACGGGACTCAGTGACACACACCGTGGTCGAAAGTATGAACGCATTCATATGTGATGCTTTGTACGTGTCATTCCCAAAGCATGGCAGTTAAAACGCTGTAACAGGCGCTAAGGGATAACCATTTCTTCAAGGCTTTATGAATGGGAGCATTGAGCAAGGACCTTCTCAAAACTGTTGCTACAAAGTTGGAAGCTCTTTACTGTCAGGAATACATACATCCTTACCCCAGACATGAACACCAACATTGGACAGACCTGCAAAGTCCCAGATTAAATTCATTTTTTAAAAGAATAAATCCAATACAAAGATACCCAGCTGAACCCCAGCAGGATGCCCTTTAGAAGCATTTTGAAATGTAGCAAAAGGAGTTGACTGCACACAGGATATTGCAACATCCCGAAGACATGATAATATTTTCCTTTTAAGATCCTCGTTTTGTCCTTTTTCTGTTTTTTGAAATCATAAAAATACATATATACACACACATATATATATATATACACATGATTACTAGGAAAATCAGACTGTAAATACATTTTTGTATTTTCCTGACGGGTTGAACTCAACCCAAACCATCAAAAAGAGCTTGAAAAGTACGCAGCAGCATGTGGACAGGCTTTTCGCATGCTGTGTTATTCACACAAAGTACTGTTTCATTAAAAAAAAAAACAGTTTCACACCGGTAACATAATGAGCCAGATCATCCCTGAGGAAAAATGGTTTTAAGTTATAAGAGAATTGTGACTGTGAAATGGGTGATTAATTGTCTTTTACCAGCAGGAGTGCCAGTGTAAATGCAACAAAAGCAAATCCAAAGGTACGCCGACACGAGCTAAACAAGCAGAAATGAATGCATTCAAGACCGGTGCCAAAAATTCAGTCCAAAAAGCACAGTGCTGCAGAAATACTGTGGAGAATCAATGTGGTGTAATAACTTCGGGCGAAAGCCGGTTGATTTAAGGACTTGGGTTTATCCAAGGTACTTTGTCATTGGATTTACTGATTTGGCTTTTTTATGGCATTGTACTTTGGGTAGACAATTTATACTACCAATAATGAGCGGAGTCTAATTTTTCTTTTATCTCAGGGTCAGAGTCAGCCACTCAACATCACCCCTGAAGCTGTAGCTTCACTGGCTTGTCAAGGACACTTGAGCGGGGCGAATGTTTGTTGTCACATGGGCTTGAACTTGTGCCGCCTGATTAAAGGACAGCCTACGCACCACTCCACTCGGCTGCTGCTTCAACTACGTGAGGCTGGAGCTTTGTTCCAGATATGGTTGCTTCTGCGCTTACATGTACGCCCCGGGGAGCCTTAATTCAAAAACAAAAATATTGTTACAGTTGCCCAGGAATAATACGAGATAGTGAATATTGTGGAAGCGCAGTGAAAAGACAGTTCTTCAAATTGTACAGCGTTGACTGAGTCTCAATTGTGTTTGTGCTACCTGCATTTCTTTTGTCTGAGGAAGGAACCTTTTGGCTTGGAACTTTGCTGCAAAGAGAGCTATGCACTGCTCAAGATTAAAATAACTAGTAGCAGATTTTAATAAATACCATCATTTATCATTCTTCCCCTAGGCTCAATTGAGAAGCGTTTTAAAATCTTAACATCTTAGCGTGGCCCCTTTGGCTATGTGTGCTTTTTATCTATGGCTATAGGTAAACAGGGGGATTTTTCACCATTTTTTTTCTTTTTTTCCTCTTTTTTTTTGGGCAGAATCATAATAATTTAATTCCTTGTTGATCCCTGGAGAAATTCTTCTTCCTCTAGCCTCTTGGAGATTAGAGGTCAGGGCCAGAGGAGTATCCCTGGAGCAGGTGGGGATTCTTCGGATTGCTCAAGGACATTGAAGTAGTGCAGGCGTGTGGGTTGCAAATATTTTCCAACTCAAGGGCATTCTTCGGACTCATTACGTTAGGCAGTGGGCTTTATGTTCCGATGTACCGTTACCCTACTGTGTGATAATTAAGGTTCTTCCGTTGCGTTTTGAGAAGATCCAACAACCCAAACCAGCTCATCATTCGAGATAGCGATATATTTGTATTATACATTGGTTAGTCATCGTCAGAGCCTCTCATCTCACTTTCAGTGTAAAGACTTAAACGATATTCACCCAACCCTTTACCATGTATGTAGATACGGGATTATGTTAAAATAAGCAGTATGATTTAAAACAATTCATACATATTATGCGTCTTCATAATCATATTCTGTATGGTGTCAACTAGAGACGGTGTTTTTTTCTGGGACATGGAGCTTTAACTGAAGTATTTCAGTACAAAATAATGTCAAGAACTACAGGGTCCCATTTTAAAACAAGTCAGATCAAAACATTAAAAAGTCAGCAGGGAATATCATGCTCAGCCAACTTGCAAAGCCAATGCTGTAACTAGCAAATGAGCTGCTAAAACTGATGAAACCTGCAAGCTGCAAAAGCAGAAATAAGAATACATATTCTCTCGTGCTTTTACCTCAGCACTTTGCCAAAGTGCCTCAGTTTGCAGCATCTTTTATTGTTTACAGTCAAAATGTGGATATAGACAATGGATGTATCCTTTGTGTGTGTGTGTGTGCATGCACGCGTGCATGCGTTTTAACTTATACCCGGGATGACTTTTTAATGCTTTAAGTCCAAGTTTCAGCGCGATGGTATATTTACAGTGGTGACAGATTGTTCGTTGGCCGAGCCTGCTCCTGAACTAAGCTGCTAAATGAGGCACAGAGGGGCTTGACACGTCTGTCTAACAGCTTGGTCTGAAACTGACTGGACCGACAGGGATGGAGGAGTGATGGAAAGACAGTCTGCTCTGACCTAATGGTGTCATCTGTTGTGAAAAGGCTGTGGTGTAGTCCTTGACTGCTCTGGTCTGGTTATCTGGTTTGGACTCTGCAGGGGTTCCAGACAGTCTGATATCAAAGGGATCAGTGACACTTTTCTTGCTGTAGTTGTTTACACACATTAGTTGGCAGCTTGGCTGAGGTGTCAGGGTTTCTTGTCTCCAAATGGAGGCATGAGAAGCAGTTTTTATAGCTGTGTAGTTGGTGGTTTCACTGTGATTACAGGGTATTTTGGACATCATGTGGAGTGCTGGGCAAACAAGTGCAATGAAGGGCCAAGAGTCTGCAGCTTTTCCTTCCAAAGACTGCACCAGGTGATTTTGCTGATTAATTCACCATCTCTGGCTGAGACAGCTGCCCAAGCCATGGGTTGGAATAATATGCTACAATCTCTTGACTATCCAAGGCACATAGTTGGACACCGCAGCTGTAGAGTGGTTTGGGTTTCAAGAGGATGGAGCAGGAGGCCAAGGAGATGATGTAGTGCCCTGGCCTGGGCTCCTCTGGACACGGAAAGATGGAGAAGGTGTGAAGTGAGATGACACATGGACAAACATCATGCCAGTGACATGATGATGGAGGGGCCATAATGATGGCTCTCGGCGCCTCATCCTCCATTTCAGGCTGTCAAACCATGTGCCACTAAGGGTCATGTGTCTGGAAATGTTTTCTACAAACTGAGCCGATACGCAGGTGAGATTGCTTTCTGCTGGTGACGTGATGTGATCAGTCAAGTTATCCGCAGTAGTTTTAAAGAGAGGCACACTTGTGCTACATGAATGTCTACTTTTATTCTGTATTCCTCCAGCCCCACTTACACACAGGATGAACTGTAATTTGGTGGTCAGGGGTCAAGGTCACGAGATATATCAGGAACATTCATTGGAATTCCTTTAAATTCTGCACAAACAGTTCAGTTGGCCTCAAGGATGGGCTTATTAGATTTTGATGGTCAAGGTCTCGATGACCTTAAGTTCACGTGAGCACCATGCTCCAGGAATGCCCAGAGGGAATTTCGTTGCGTCTGGCAAAAAACATCCACTCAGACTCAGGGATAAATTAATTAGACTTCGATTGTCAAGACTCAAGGGCACTGTGACCTCACAAAACGAGTTTTTTGGGTTTATGAACGTGATTTCTTTTCAAAATGGGTGCAAACTTACAGATGAACTAGAACTAGATAAATTAGAAATTCATGGTCAAAGGCCGAGCTCACACTGAAAACCACAAAACACACAACACCACAAAACACATTGTTGTGTACAGTTTGTATTACAACTTGGCAAAGTTTCATACAAATGTCTAATAGGACAAAATGATGAAGTTATGATGTAAACTGCAACTTGACTGGTGAGCAGAGGCATACAGCTGCAAAGCGGCAACTCTAGTTTTCACTTAAAGCTGCTCTTATTGATATTTTCATGTAAAACAATTAATAAAATTGCAATGTGTGATGTTTTAAGAGACGGTAACTTATTGTTTTTATTCAGCAGATTCAGTGTTTCAGTTCACTCGTGCTGCCTTAATTAGCATCATTTTCAGCCACAGATTTTTTGCTACAAAAAGTGTAAATTTGACACTACCTGCACAGCATCAATTGGCAAACTGACAAACGTAACCAGTAGCTGGTTATATTTATATTTAGCAGCTAGCTAGCCTTTTGCCTCACACTTTCTTCAAGAACAAATATAGCTAAAAAAAACCTGATTCATCAGGTAAACAGAAGAATAATTCCAAATGAATGCTAATGTTGCAATATGTGTTTGATATTTAGGTTTGCTACAACCATATAAGGTTAGAATATGTAAATTGTACGTTTTCAGTTTGTTACAACGCCCGCATGTGACCAAAAAACGATGTCGGGTACGTTTAATGAAGATAATCATGAACTTTTGGAAAACAAAAGCTTTGTTGTCACTTCGGGATCTTTTTGATTGAGGCAAAACAAAAAAAAAAAGAAATATCCAACCAGCAGAATACAACACAAAACAATACCAAATATGTTGTCGATTGAAATAAATTAAAATCATTATTAAAGAGTTAAGATGTTGGCCTACTTTGATGTTCTCTTCACTTTATATTTTGCCGATTTTCTGCTTTCCTTTTCACATCTTCTTCCATAACTTCACTCCTCTGTCCAGTGATCCACAACTCTACCACCCTCTGTGATAAAGTCATATTTTGACTCTCCTCTATGTCTATGCGGAGGATGTTTCCAAATCTCTCTTGCC
Source organism: Datnioides undecimradiatus (assembly GCA_008933995.1). Taxonomy (NCBI): domain Eukaryota; kingdom Metazoa; phylum Chordata; class Actinopteri; order Lobotiformes; family Datnioididae; genus Datnioides; species Datnioides undecimradiatus. The sequence continues at coordinate 3,304,797 of WARS01000050.1, forward strand.
GAAAAAAAAAAAAAAAGTCTGGGCTGCAGCCCAACACCGGCATGCAGGGCCAGTTGGGTAGCTCACTCTGCCAGGCCCTCACTACCTCCCCCCCCTCCTCCATCTTTGGTATTGGGGTCACGTTTCCCTCCATTGACAGGAAAGACTTCTTTAGAGGGCGGATTAAAAGGCCCCCAAACCGATCCTGATAGGAGGTGTCTGGCAGCTGATGTTGCTGGGTGATATGTCACAGTGCTGAGGAGTGGAGAAGAGATGTGGGGGGAGACAGAAGTGGAAACTTCTGATTGGCTTTGACTGCGTGTGCAGGTGTGTGTATGTGTGTGTGGACTTCTACGCACGTGTGTTGCAAAGGGCATTTTGCACTGACCAGAGATGAAAGGATAACTGTTGTTAGTCTCCTCTTATGATGGATGATTAGAGTGATGCAATCGGCTGAAAGGAAGTGTCCTCACACACACGCACATGCACACACACACACACACACACACACACACACACACACACACACAAACAACATTCACCAGATCATCAAAACCACATCAGTGCACAAAGATGCAAACCACACAAACACACACAAACGTCCATATGACTTCATCTCATTTATGCAAGAGAAAACTCCACCTCACCATCAACTGCCAGATCACCAGCTGGCTCATTTCAACATCACACTTGAGTATTCTTTGTTAGTACCAAGAGGATGTTGAGACTGTGTGTGTGTGTGTGTGTGTGTGAGTGAGAGCAAGAGAGAGAGAGAGAGAGAGAGAAGTGGTAGTTGCGGCGTTGCTCTAATGGCAGATGAGTGACCCAGTCGGAAAAGGTCAGCAACACTACAGGGCTGATGTGGCGAGACGTCCTCCACTCACCAACTAATTAAATGTCAGTGAGTCAGATTGGACAGAGAGAGAGAGAGAGAGAGAGAGGTGCGGGGAGGGGGTGTTGAGTTGGGGGGGGGGCAGAAGAGAGTGGCAGATAGGTAGACGGGGGAACTGGACCTTGTTGTAAATGTCATGTGTTACATAAGGTTTGGCTCTTTGGCAGCTGCGAGTTCAGGGACAAAAGGGAGAGAAACACTTTTAGACGGGCGGTTTGTCCACGTTAGAGGGGTTTTAAGTGCTGACCTGCACAATCTGTTTTGTTTTTTGTTTTTTTAAATTTTATTTCATTTTATTGCCATAATGGTATTATTGGTCATTGTTGGGGTGCTTTCCATCTGTCAGTCCAAATAATCTGGAACTGCGACGTTTTCTTCAGATCATGCGTTGATTTTACATTCCCTCACTTGATGCAAGCCTCCAGCAGTCACCTCATGTTAACAATGCCCATACTAACAACAGAAAACTACGATAAAGATTTGGTACCTGCAGTTCAACTGGTCTGCTTGATAAATTACATTGGTTTTAAATACTTTTCTTTATTTGCCACCTAACACAAGCCTAATGCAGGCCGTGTTTACTCCGATATTGACTAGCAGACCGCCTGGCTGACTCTTTTCACATAAAAAGCACAGTTCGCCACGACCCCTGTGAGCCAATCAGCCCACTGCTCTCAGGCCAGTTCCTTCCCCTGCAGCTGTCATGTCAGTGTCTGCGCGGTGCAGCCCACCTCCACTCCAATTACCTCCAGTTTCCCGAACCTGCTGTCCACTGGGGCCGTCCAGTGAGCTCATCAGGCATCCAGCTCCACTTGCATTGTTAGCAAAGCTTAATGTTCTTCAGCAGCACCGCACCAGTATCTGGACTCCGCCGGGGCTGTAGCCATGTACGATTTATAATGTGAATAGCTCCATGAAATGGTGATGTCACCGTGGGGGTCGTACTGCCACAAACTCCTCGCCGATGTCTTCATCTTTTCCATTTGTGCACACTAGTTTCGTACACGTTGGCCATGATAGGGCGAGTCTGATTTTTAGAAAAATAGCAGGTATTGTTTTTCCACAAAAAGTCAGAGGGTTCAGCCAGAGTACACCCCCAGTCACAGCAGAAAGTGTCAGAGCGGCTCAGCTGCGGCGAGCTCTGTGAGATGGCGAGCACTTGTAGCTTGTGCAGTGTCTGAACGTTGGCTAACGCTAATTCAGTTAATGGCAAAAATTAATACGCGGAGAAGTCTTTGCTTTGGCTTTCAGCAGCACGTAAAGATTGCAGCTAATGTGACAGCTGGCTCTATTTTGAACCTTTCAGAGCGGGACCTGAAAGCACTTTGCAAATTCATCGTGTCTCCACGAGTGATTCAAGTTTAATTGATTTTGGGACTGAAATTCCATTTACAAATGGTTTGGTGTCGACCAAAGCCCTAATGTTTCAGCACCACCAACGATATGACTGACAGATGGTGGTGATGTTATTAAACTGGGTCGAGCTTTAATGGGAGAATCGATGGATGAAGTGTGAAATACAGTAAAACATACTGTTGTTTTTTTTTTATGGAAGAAGATTTGAAACGCGCTGTTTCTGGGACGGCTCGTGGCTCCGATTCATAATAGAAACAGAAACAAAAAGGCGTTTTTGACGTGTGCGTGACAAAAGTAGACCACTGGAAGAACCGCTCAACAACCCGGTGCGTTTCCTTGAGCTAACACGGAGAGAGTGTCACTCGGTTGGCGCTAGCTGCTCGTGTGTTTGTTTTTCAGAAACAAGAACATCAGTTTAGGACTTTGGGACCTGTTGCCAGAGACCGAACTGATGGCATAGTTGTCTGGCACACATGCTGTGCAACGTGTGTGTGCGTTTGTGTGTCTGTATTATGAGAGCGGGGTCCTTACGTTTTTCCTAAGGGAAGATATTGGAAGCGTCTCCTCTCCCTCTAAAAAGCTGTTGAATAATTCACTACGCCCCAGTTTCTGCCCATTAGGTTGACACACTGCTGGAACTCTCTCGCCTGGAGTAGTTGACAGCTTTCTTACACACACATACCCCCACGCGCAGACGAGGTCACACACACCAGTACTCTCTGTTTCTCTCTCACACACACACACACACACGCGTATATATGTATTAGAACATTTGAGCTCTTTAAAAGACTTCTCTCCCTCCGGTTTTAGAAAACATCTGCCGATTCTGTCACTTAATCGTCCCCGCTTTCTCTTCTCCTGTCGTCCACCCCCCCCCCCCGTTTCAATCTTTTTCCCGCATTTCCTATTCCGCCTCCACTCTCAGCGTCTCTCATTTCCATTCTCGGCCTGTTGTCCTGTCTCCTCACCTGCCACATTTTCTTTCACAGGTTTTCCCACAATGTATGCATTACTGTCACCTTGATGTCGCTATTTCGGGGGTTGCCGCCGAGGTCTCGCTCGCAGCCCTAAATCCAACAGCTGTGCCCGCATAACTTCTGACTGTTGCATTTAAACCTTTTAAGTTGATACAGCAGACCTGTTTTATTCGCGCAGCCAGCTATGCAGAACAGCGTTGGGATTAATTCGGAGGCATGTCTCTGGCTATCTGCCTCGTTTTACCCCTGCTTTTTGTCTCCAGCGGCTCCGCTGAGAAAATTAAGCTGCTAAATACTCTGTGTTCACAAGCCCGCTGCAAACTTTATCTACTGTTAGCCGTCTAAAGGTGGAGCAGCATGGCTTAGCCTCCTGACTGACCGCTGCGTAATTACATGCCGAGGACCCGGTGACTGACGGTAGCAGCTGAATTAATTGAAAGGCCTGTTTTTGCTAACCCTGCTAGCCTGTCCGCCGGTAGAAAACAGAGAAGAGGAACATGTTCCGCAACTTGACATTGTATCCATTATGAACTCTCACGCAAACACCTTCTGTAGTTTAACCGCTTTTAGGCTACTTTTCAATTTATTTCCTAAAGTTTGAGTCCCTCAAATTCTTATGTGTGGAGCTCTCTTGCCCAGTGAAAGACCACCGATCCATTTAACTTCAAATCCAGGTGATAAGTATCAATTGTACATGAAAGCTACACTTTGATCTGCTTGTTAGCGTTGTGATGGTCTGATAGCTCCGACAGCTAACCGTGATCAGCTGAGGGCACGAAAGATGCAAGAAGGTCAGGCAGCTAGCGACGGAGGTAGCTTGGTTACCCTCACTGGTCATGTGACCTTGCAGGTCATCAGAGCCTGTCGTTCACTGACATACATGTAGTCATGTGATCCGTCGTTAATGGGAAAATATTCTACTGTAGACGTGTAACTAGACAGCGCAGTCTGTTTGCGTACAGCTTTGTCGTCTCTGAACCCCTCTCATCAATCTCCCTCTTAGCCCCATAATTGCAGCCTTTTCCATTTTTTTTATACACCACTTTTGTGCCTTGGAGACTAGCTGATGTTGTTTCAATAAGCTCAATATTCTCTGAGAGCTAAAGTGAAACACAAGTGATGGAAGTCAATACAACTTCTATGCGGTTTCCAGGAATGCACTGTTCAAATATTGAGTCCTGCTTAAAATTTCACGTCCATCTTCCAGCTTTTTTTTCCTGGTGATGCAAGCTCAGATATTCAAACCCAATAATTCATGTGCGGATATGAATGTTTCAGTTACGGTAGAGGAAATTAAACTGAATTAATGATAATCAAACTCCAGGTACTGTTGCTATTTCAGGCCCAGTAGGAAAAGCTAAGCAGGATGGGTACCGGAAAGTATCTGTCAATCTGAGAGTCCTGCTCATTACAAACTGCTTACAAAGTGACTTTTTTCCCCCTCAGTGCACATTTCTGTGGAAATTGTTTCATTTGAGCACAAAGAAATTGAATAAAATAACTGTGTGGGGCTTCCTGATTGGTCTGTGGTGCATATCTAGCTAATTGTCACTGCTTCTCCTAATGAACTTCACATCAGGAAGCTGCTCCATCTCTGTAGCTGCTTTACAAACATGGCTCTCAAATGCTCCGGAGCTTGGGGGGAAAAAAATAAATAAATCTATATTTAACACAATATTATGACATTTATTTGTAATCACAATCGAACTTCTGGTTAATTAGTTTGGGCTAAATGTGCGCCGCCCTTTGTATGACATTTCCCTGCGATCGATAATTAGGCTAGCTTTGGAAATGCATTGCTTTGTGCAGGCCTAACAGGGTGCGTGCAGTTAAAAGCCTCTTCTTACATTCCACATTTTTTGCATATTTTTGTAAATGCAAAATCCCAAATGAACCGTCTCATCTTCATTATATTCCTCTACTCCTGCATCTCTCCATCCCCGGTGCTAATGATGCGCCTGAATATCCTCCCTCCTGAATCCATCTTCTCCTTTTCCTGTTTCTGTCTATCCATCTCTCCTTCACCCCCCCCCCGCGCTCCCTACACGTCTGCGTCTGTGTGATCCAGACTCTAATGATGGGGCAATCTCTGTGTGGAGTGTGCGAGTGTGTGCAAGATATGTTGAGGCTGAAGGGGCTGACAGCGAGCTGTCCACCTACAGCACGGTGCAGCCAAGCGCCCGAGAAAGTGTTATTATGAAGTGTAGGGAATTCACACACATAACGCGGCGTGCAGAGGCATGTAGCTACGCACTGGGATGCTGAGTGCAAGTCTTCATTAGCATGATTGATCTTCTGATTAACACCAGCGGCCTACACACACACACACACACACACACACACACACACACACACACACACAGGAGACAGCTGCAGGAATATCTCTCTATGAGCTGAGAAAGCTGCGGTTACAATCAGTCCTCGTGTCCTCTGTTATCACAACCTGGATCCGGTTGTCTTGTATTTAAACCGGGGTCAAGGCCAGAGAAGGTGCAGGCTTTTTTTTTTCTTTTTTTAAAAAATATGACACAAAACGCTCAAAGTGTTTTTACAACTAAAGGCCCGGCTGCAGCTGACCTTCAATTAAAGTCAAAACGGCCCTCATTCATCATAGCATCGCTGACATCCCGGGAAAACTGCACCCTGACCACTGTAAGGAGAAAAAAAAAAAAAAGAAACTGCTGTGACAAAATGCAACGTGATGGACAGAAAAGTAGGAGGAACTGGAAATGTATTTCTTATGAAGGTTCAATGATATTTACGCTATAAAGGTTCAGTGGTGTTTACACTGGGTGATTGGGGAGCTGTGGAAGGGGCCTGACTTCATCCTGCTGTCGATGAAACCCGGTGTGTATGAGGGGTGTGATCATTCTGAAACACCGTGAAGAGCAGTGTTTACACGACGGGATGATGTTGGCCCGGCGGGGTGGCCTCATATACCTCAGTCCCTCAGTCACTACGCGGTGATGTAGCCCTGCAGTGGGCTGACAAACCACTAACAGTGCAGAGGTTTACAGCAGGCAGCAGACATTGAGCGTCACGCAAGAACCACTTGTGCAGAGTTTTGAGTTTGTTCTTGTGACAAATTAAGAAAATCCCTTGTACTTTGCCTGCAAATGAATTTCAGGACAGGTCCATGTCTGTCAGAGGCTGCTGCCTTTCTCCATAGAGAGGAATGACACTTGCTTAACTTAAGAATTCTAATGCCTTAGCCCCATCCTACCTTCCTGTAAATCAACAATCAAGCCTAGTCCTAATAAGCTAAATGAGCTATGTCAATATATGTATTTTTATGGCAATCCAAGTAAAACGCAAGCATCAAACTTTGGTTGTACCCCATTAATAGAGAAATAGGCTGTAAGTACAGTTATTATATATATTTGCGATGCTTGCTGGCTTCTATTATGTCAGAAAGACTCGAGTCAAGACTTCAGTCAGTGCTTGTTGCGCTTCACCTGTGTCCTTTATTAATCATAAGGATGCTTTAAGCCCCTAGTTGCTGTCAGTTGCATCATCAACTTCAGATTTCACTGATAAATAAATTGCATTCACTTTATAAAGTATTTTCTACATGTGTATAATTCATCATAAACCTGGACCAGAAAATATGACATAGTTCTGGTTAAAAAAAAAACAAAACCCTGCAATGCACTCATATTTGAAGCTATTGTGGTGCTTTGAGTGGCGCGTAAATAGAAGTGGGCCAGAAACTGGGACTGAAACGGTTACTGTGAAGATTTTAAATGAAGATTTGGTAACGTGCAGAACACATCCCAGGAGGAAAGCTCTGTCACTGCCTCGGGGTCTTTTTGCAGGTCGCTGTGGAGGGGAACGTCCTCTAACCCCAACCAGACACTGTAACATCACCAGCAGTAGAATATTCTGTCATATATCTTGGTGACACATTTCCATGACAACCTCCCCATCCCATGGACCGCTTTGGTTTATTGAGACTTTTTTCCCTCTTTATTCCCGTCGCAGTACAGTACAGTACTGCTCTGCTGACGCTTTGCCGGCATTTTCAACAGTTCTTCGTCGTTTCAGGTCTCTCAGGTTCACTCTTTAGTAGCACTGTTTGTGAATGCAACGCCATCTCACAAGTAGCTGGCACTCAACGGGCCGAAACGGGCAGTTAAAGATAAGACTGTATTATGAAAGTTAAAAGTAAAAGTCAGAGTAGAAACACGTGTGCAAGCAAACCTCACAAGAAAGACATGAAGGATAAGAATACATGATCGTGCATGAGGTCGGCCATGAGTTCATCCCTCGGCTTGCGACCAGTGTTCCTCTTCATCATACAGCCCGTTATTATGTATTAAGACTGTCATGTCCTGTTTCAAACCATTAAAACAAACTTAATTTTGATTTTCTGCACAATTATGCAATTAATTAAAACAAGAGCTTTTTTGTTTTACATCATCACTTTCACATTATAATGAGGTATTTCTCGCATTTACAGGGTTTATTTTGTTTTTTCGTTACAAAATTATTAGTTGACTCAATGTGATAACATATATATGTTACAACACTGTAGATATTGTAGACATCACTGGCTTAAGTTAAGGTTAGTTAAGGTTTATTTGAGGCCATCAGTGACCGTCTCTATTCTGTTTATCCTGCAAAGGGACACAGGAGGGCTGGAGCCTATTAAAGGACATGAGTGTTTACACTATAGACCGGTCTGTAACAGGGCTGACACACACAGCCCAGTCCTGTCCTCAAATCACGTATTTTAACCTTTGTACGTAACTTAACTTTCGCGGCATTCTTAACTTACATTACGTGTGTATGATGCTAAACCTTTAAGCCAACCAAGTCGTTGGTTGCAAGTAGTTTTGATGTTTGAACCTAACAAACTGCAATCAATCTCATATTGTTCACTTCTGACATTGTAGGAGGCCCCTAACAGTCCGCTGGACTACCCTGACAAGGAGTCCTGTCAGGGCTTTCCATTTGTGGGACCTTGGAAGTGAGAGTTCGATGACGCAGACAGGCGGACTCACATCAGATTCACAGGAATTACTAGTTCAATATAGTTTTGTCCAAATTAATAACTGCATGTGTATGCGTAGAAACGTAACGACCCAAGCGGCGTTCAGTCTCTGCAGGAAGTGGAGGGATGATGGCGTTGGTGAACGGGCATACTTTTGTCACGACAGCGACTTCTGTCATTTTGCATGTTTTTTTGTCAGTCGTTAACATCTCCTGTCATTTAGATGCTTCCCGCTCCCCACCTGCCCCGCAGATGCTCTCAGTGTTTTCCCACCAGTCACAGTCACCTGATCCCCCCACCTACCGGTGCACCTGCTCCCCATTATCATTATCTCTCCTGCATATACATCGGCCCTCTCTCTCTGGTAATTTGCCAGATTGTCTAATGTACGACCCAGTCGTGGCATTCCAGCCTTTGTTCCAGTTTCTTGTCTGCCCGCCTAGTTTGCCCTCGCTGACTGATTACCTGTTGCCGAACTCTGCTTTGAACTTATCAAGTAAATAATTCATTGCTCCTAACTGTCACAGCCCTGACTCCTGCTTGTGAGTCTCCATTTCTGCCCTCTGAATAGCAACAATGTGAATTTAAGTGCACTCATCCCTTGTCAGTTGTACCTGGCCTTGCAGATGCTGCTCGAGCTGTCAGAGGCAGTCGGTGGGAAGGTAGATGTCCATTCCTCTCAGATACGTTCACATCTGCAGCCCAGTATGTCAGCACTGCACAGTGTGCTGCCCGGCCGTAGTCCAGTCAGTGACAATCACTGAGACTAGCTGACAAACAAAACCAAAGCAGCACGCTGCTATAATCCAGCACCACATGCCTAGATTGTCATGTTATATGGTTAGCAATCATGGTGTTTGATTGCACCAGTCCCCTTTTGTCCTGCTAGCGTGTGTTCTGGTGTGTGGTTTGTGTGGTTTATAGCATGTTTGCACAGCACACGACTCTCAGTTTGGGATAGCGTTGGCCTGGAGATTAAGCTACTGCACTTCAGTGAGGACGCCCACGTCACGGCTTCAACCGCAACGAAAACAAAGATTTGAATCTGGTGGTTTGGTTCTGCTCCGACGCTTGAGAAACAAATCTGTGTGAGCTAAGGTGACACACGCCGTATGAGAGCTCACGAACCCCCCCCCCCCCCCCCCAGCAGAGCAGTAGGCACACAACATTTGAATGAACAAGAACACATAAAGAGAAACCATTCTGGGTTCACCTAAATCTAAATGCTAATGCAGCAGGAGGCTGGGGAAGTGGAGGGAGTTAACACGCGCTGTAGCAGGCGGCGTTGCTAGCAGAGAGGAAGCTGCACTGAGAATTGAAATGACCAAAACTTTTAACTAAATGTGGACCACCTAGTGTGTAGGTAGGTCACAGTCATACGCAGGTGTAGTTGGGTGGTGGATGGGACATGCCTATGGTATATTTAAGTGCATCTGAGCCTCCACAAGGCTCCATTTCCGGCAGATGATGCTGGTTTTCACCTCTCTTGGGGCGCAGAGCCGTTAAACCTCGTGTCCTGATTATCAAAGCCAATTACTCGACTTTATGAAAAGTCCAGCGTGCCTTGGTGGCATGGGAGATTGCTCAACCAGACTCACGCAACAGTGGTGGCCTCATTTCTGTGAACTGCACTCTCCAGACGCAATCAATTAAGCCATACACCGAAACACGTTCGAGTAATCACCGTCTTTCCTCGAACCTCCTCGAATGGTGGATTCTGTACTGTCACATGTTCCACGCCTTGAAGGTTTGAGGCCATCCTTTACCCGGCTTTGCATAAAACGGGGGGACCACGACCTGCAACAGCTTCCTATTCTCTGACTCAACCGTAACATCAATGCTAGCAGTATTGTCTTGGTTACACTATATCCGCAGACTCATACACACCAAACTGACAGTTTCACTTGTGCTACATCAACTTATACTAAACTGTGCGGAATCACTTTCTTGTAACACGTATACTATGTATTGATCTAATATTCTTTTTTTTACTGATTCTTCATGCATTTCCACAATCCTCTCTGCTGCTCTAACACTGCCAATTTCCCCTCTGTCCGATTAATAATGAATTATTTTATTTGAAAATCTCGTCTTAACCCCGTAAAATACAATAACGGCAGAACAATGGAGAGTCTTCCTTCAGAGGGCATGCAGTTTTCATTTAATTTTTGATTTAGTTAGCATAGATGGACATTTAAATAGAACTTGATACTCAGACAGTGGCCCCCCCGTTTCAGTGAGGACACATGACTGGTGTCAGTAGCATCACACACGCACATAACATGCATACAACATAACTGATTAAATAACAATCTAATGCTTTCTAATAAGAGCAAATATGGTATCGCATAACATAGCAACCCTTAATGGCTCGGTGTAAAATAACCATTATTAATACATGTAGATATATAAACATTGGGTACATTAAAACTCAGTTTAACTCATTTCAGTTTTCCTGCAGCCATGCCTCGAAGCTCGACTTTTAATCTCGCTGACCTCAAAACTTTCATTCCTCAAAAGAATTACACACGCGACCGGCCGCTTCCTGCCGCTTCCTGCAGCTTCCTGCAGCCCCTCCATTGTTGCAGGCATGATCATCCTATCAGCGCGATCGATTTTCACCATGCCCATTCCCAGTTCAGCTTGCATAAAATTGATAATAAAAAGTAAATGCTTGGATTATTTTTGTCCATATTCATTACTGCATCCAGGAATTTGCTTTTGATATCTGCTTTCAGCAGTTTGTACCAGAATCCATCTCTCCAAAGTGTATCACATGCCATACTGTAATCAATAGAGGAACACAAAAGGCAAAACAATACAAATCAATACGTTTCGGTAAAAAAGATGTGATTGTTGGCGGAGTTGCTCTTTCTACATCCTGTCTGAGTTTCTTTAAGGATTGTATGGTCCACAAAAAACATCCCGTGCGCCTGGTAAGTTTGGGAATAATTAAGTCGAACAACTCCCAGTGAGATTTTTGTAATTATGACAATTTTGTGCTGCAATAAACAATAAACAATCAAATGTACACTCATAATAATGATACAAACCCTTCTCAGGATCCACTTTGTGTTTTCCTAGAAACAAGGTGCCCTGCTCCAAAGAGTGGACCTTTTTATAACTTCTTATCTACACCTGGAGGTGGGAATGTGCATCGGTGTGTAGGCTGACATCTGCTACTTGTGACTACCTTGTGCCCCGTATTTTCCGAATCATGATTATTTATAATGTCATTTTAGCATAATGTTTTGCTTCGAGGGCTGCCAAAAGCTTAAGGGAAACAAGAGACGTATGGCTGTGCAGTTCCTCCAAATGTTGCGTCCCCGCCTGCCTTTTCTGTTTTCACACTAAAAATCTGTCATGACACACTGTATATACACCAATATACAGTAGTCTGATGTAATAACTGAAGTTGGCTGAGTGCAGAAATACATGCTAATCCAATATGTCTCCATCGTGCATTTCACAAAGTTTGCATGTGATCCAACAAAAGACGTTTACCTCCACGTGACCAAAACTGAAAATTCGTAGTTCCATAGTTGCAGCTAGGTGTGTCTAATAAATTGCCGACTGATTGTGTATGAGCAGCAGTTTCAGTAGACTCATTCAAAAACTAGTCTATGTCAGTAGTGTTCTAGTTTTGAGATGTAGGATAATTTACTTTTTTATTCATAAGACTGAACGATTAGAAGGGCAGTGTCCAAAGCACGGTCCAGCGCCGCGTTTCTCTTTGCAGGGACACGGCGCATATGCAAATCATAAACCTTGTGTGGCGTGGTGATAATTGGTTTGAGGTGTTTTTCATGTCCGATGCAAAGGATGACATCAAACCACAGAAGCTCAAATATAGAAAGAACAAATTAAAGTTGTTTATCCGTGCTTTTTGACCGGAACACAACACGGAGGCTTGTGCGGCTTTCATGACTAATGCTTCTGCAATTCACACACCAGCTATTGGACTCTCTGGCCTCTAAAACAGGCCGATTGTTACACCTCTTTTAAAGTTGACATGCTGCTAATTGCCATTCGGCTGAATGTGACTCACCTACGGCTGAATGTTGCCGCCTCTGTGATTTAGTCGCTTCAGCGTTAGCACTTTTCATGTCGTGTTTATATTACTTTGTCCAGCCCTCGGAGCTGCAGACTAGTTCAAAGGGAATTGCAACATGTTTGTGGAGTCTGGCTCGGACCGGTTCTAATTTGCTGCTGCAAATTTAATTTCTCATAATGTTAACGATGTTAATATCCACTTTCTGTCTTGAATGGGGAAAATAGAAGAGGCTGCAACAAACATTATTCAGCTGAAGGACAAGTTTCCTTTTGGTGTACACCATGCAGATTTTTATAAAACTGCCATAGTTAAGTGGTGAGTTTCATCATGTCAAGTGGCCAGTGTCTGAGGGTGCTCTATGTTACTGCATGGATGTAGAACATACAGACAACTGCTCATTTCCCCCCCAGCACATTTCAGTCCAGATGTGAGATTGAGCTTCACGTTGCAGCCCGGATCAAACCGATAAACGTTTTATTTTTCGGGGAAATTAGCGCAGATTCGGTTCCTGATCCGATTGGGTCATGCGCTCGCCTGATAAACGAGATCTCGCTTGATAAATGCGCTTGCTTGATCCGTGTAATAAGAGAACTCGATTCAGGTGTTTGATAATTTCCACAACCTGTTCCGACTCTTTTATAGCGGCATAAAGATATATGGCCCTCATCTGCATCTGGTGGGGGGAACGAAAGAAAGCAGTAAAGCAATGTGGGACAGCTCCAACCTTGAGTCAGACTTTCACCCCCTCACAACATTTGGATAAGCACCCAGGCGCTACACTGTCCCCTATCGTTTTCAACAAGGCTCCCTCACAGCAAGCGTGGCCTCACATGCAGCCGGCATCATCTAGTCTTTTAGCATTCATGTATTCACTCAGAACTCAGTCAAAGCGGCAAAAGCTGTGCCAACTGGGGATCTCTGGGAAACAGGTCTCGTCCCATTTCATCCTTTATAAATCAAAGCACACTCCTGGACTTGGATTGAGAACAATGCCCCTGGAACGGGACGCCATCCATCTCGCCCCTCGATGCAAATGGCCGCGCTCGTGAGGGCGCGTGCCCCCACGTGCGTTTGAACCCCGCGCGGAATCTATACGTTGCAGGTAGAGTGTGTCAAATGTGACTGCAAGGTGTCAACCTCTGAGCTCATTACGGCTGCTAAGTTGTCGGTGAAAACGACGGCGGGGGGGGTGGGGGGTGGCAGCCACGCGGTTAACGAGGGAGAAGCTCCGAGAGTGCCAGAGGAGTTGGAGCTTTGTCCTTCCTCCTACACTCAGCATCTCTCTCCTGGATTCCCTGCTATTGTTCTCTAATAAGCCCGGCTTCTCGCTGTTGCTCAGATGCCTGTTTGTGTGTGTAACATCCATCCATAACAACATCATTATCAGGTTTTGTTTGAAGCCTCTCTCTCTCTCTCTCCCTCTCTCTCTCTCCCTCTCTCTCTCCTCTGCCTCATCTGCTCATCCTTGGCAGGCTCGGGTAAGCCGGCGCTGAGGAGAGGAAGCAGAGGGAAGGGAAAGGAGGGGAAGATGTGGAGTGAAGAAACTGTGCTGGCTGCATTAGCATATCAGACACATGGTGAGGGCTGGAGATTGGGTACTGGAGCAGATGTCGATTTACATATTCAGCGTCGGGCCAGCGGTGCATGTGTACATAGGTGTGTGTGTGTGAGGGAGTGGGGGTGTGGAGTAATGGATGTCATGAGTGTGAAAGAGGCATGGGTGGAGCAGAAAGTGGATGGAGCAGAATGGAATGAGGGTGGAATCTCAATCAGACGAGTTGACCGGCCACACTCATTCCACTCCGGGAAACGTAAATGAATCGCTCCGCTTCCCCTTTGTTTGTTTTTTTAATTTTTTTTTTGTTGTTGTTTTTTTTGGGGGGTGGGTAAGATTAGCATAAAAGGACGATGGCTGTGATTGACGGGTGTGTTTCGGCAGACTTTTTGGCAGCCTCGGGGAGCTGATCAAAGCCTGAAAAGCTGTCTGACAGTATTGATGTAGTTAATTAGAGTAAACACAGAGCCCTCACATGCCGCCTCGTTATCTGCTCCTCGCACACACACACACACACACACGCGCTAATATGCGTTGTCTTTATATCTCTATTCACCAGCCTGAAATGTGAAACCCGTCTCATCTACCTCTGTTGTGTTTCGCTCTTTTATTCTTAGTTTCGTTTTTTTTTCCCCCACTTCGTCTCTCTGCTCCTTAAAAACTTTCCAGCTCATTCTTCTTCTTCTTCTTTTTTTTTCCCCGAGCCTCTGTCTTTCATTCTCTTTCGTACCGTAGTTTCGTACTGTATTCGGTTTCCCCCTTTGCCTGTTCGTGGAGGGAGAACAGGTGGTTGCAGGGAACAGCCGGAGCTGTATTCCAACCTCAGAACGGCGAAGGAAACACACATGAATCACGCCCGAGCACTGCTGGGCCGGCAAGGAGCGTACTTTTGAGAGAGAGACGAAGCGGGGCGCCGTCTGTGTGTGTGTGTGTGTGTGTGTGTGTGTGTGTGAGAGAGAGAGAGAGAGAATTTGAGCGTGATGAGAGGAGAACAGAATTCAGATGGAGAGGAGAACTTGTGCAGGAGTAATGGTTGGTGAGTTATTATTCTGCAGATGCACGCGCTGAACATGTGGCCTTGTATCTGTTTTAGAAGGGACAAGACACACACACACATACACACACCACATGCACACACCACATGCACACAAGTATGGATTCATAACCGTTTAAAGATATTTTACAGGGTTCTGTTAATAAATGCTTTTATTCTGAAGTACATTTTAGCAATTTGGGCTCAGGTCAGAGATCAGCTGTCTCCAGTTTGGACCTGCTGGGAATGATAGTGTGGGTTCAACTAGCCATTGCTACTATTGGTCTTTATAAGCAAACCCACGCTGTTGAAGAATGCTAATATGGTCCAACTTGCATCAGGAAACAATCGTGACTGTGGCAGCTAAACTGTGGATTAGGTTCGTTCAGGGCCGGCTCACTGCCACCCTGAATTCTACCTGCGTAACACTTAGGGAAAGACTGTGTTCACGGTAAAACGAAAACATCCGTTTCAGTCTTTCTCGAACGTCTGATGCTTTAGGTGTCAATCCACCGGCGAGCTGTTAATGACGCCTGATGGCAGAAAGGGCGCACAGGTTTCCTGTGTGATCGCAAGACCCAGATGTGTGACCCCAGTTTCAATCCCCGCCTCCTCCTGTCCACGTCCTCAGGCGGCAAAAACCTCTCCAGGCCTGTGTAAATGTTTGCCATTCACCATAATGTTGTATAATATATATGCACGGAGGCAGACGATGCTTCGAGGTACGCAGGAACACACACACCTGTCATACACTGCTATATGTACACACACACACACACACACACACACACACACGCATGTGCACACCCACCAC
Organism: Datnioides undecimradiatus; assembly: GCA_008933995.1. NCBI lineage: Eukaryota > Metazoa > Chordata > Actinopteri > Lobotiformes > Datnioididae > Datnioides > Datnioides undecimradiatus. Next base: position 3,320,450 of record WARS01000050.1, read on the forward strand.
GCAGCATACAGGCTGTATACATTGTTATCAGACACCTCCCTGGGGCAATGTGTTTGCGCCTGTGGCTACAGAATATTCTCCCCAGACTGACCATCTCTCAAACACAACGGTTCTCCACGGGCGTCGGTTTGTGTGCTTGCGCCTGTGGCTCTGCTGTAGACTGATATCGCCGCCGCCCGCAAGATTGCAGCCACCTTCAGGGTCTTCCTCCCTATCCTCCATTTCTGCCTCCTTCAATCCCTCATCCTCCCACGGCTCCCAATCTCCTGCCTCCCCTCGTTTGCATCCCCGCTCCTTCCTCCGTCTCCGTCCTGTTCCCACTTTCTTTTGTGTCCTCTTTCTTCTTTTCCCTTCCTCCCGTGCCCCCTCCCTCGCCTGCATCACAGTCGGACCGCTCTCTCACTCAATATTGTATTGATTGGTTTCCCTCTGTGCTCTCTGACCTTGCTGTAATAGTGCCAGAGAGGTCACGGCGGATAGATTTCTCTGAAAAAGACACTGTCATGTTCGGTAATCTATTGTTGCACCGCGCCAATTAACAACAAATAGACCGCAGACCTTGCTCGTTTCGCTTTTTCTTTTTTTCTTTTTTTTTTATGCAGGCTAAATGCGTTTAAGTACGTGTGGTCCTGTGGCGAAGGGGGTGGGGGGGGGGGACAGGCTCTTTGTAATGCCGTGAAAATGGACATGAGAGAGATCACTCGGCTGCTGCGGAGGATGCTGAATAGCAGCGTGAAATAGAAAAAGGGGGTTTTAGGAAAGCACAATTGAAATGTATTGCTGAGCTGAAGGCCACGAATTACACAGAGAGAGACCGGGGATCCGCGGGTATTTCGGTCTCTTTCTCTCTGTTTTGCTTACTTTTTGTTTTTTTTGTCTCGTCTTCCCTGCTGAATCCACTGTTGATATGTGAATAACGGAAAACACATCCTCCGGCCAGACAGAGCGCCTCGAGTCCCCGAACACGCACAGATACACACTGATGCACACACACACACACACACACACACGAGCTCTGCATCAGCTGCCCCTGAGGAATGCTTCCCTCACAGATGGTGTGAGAAAATTTGGTGCTTCCATAGTGACACCCTCATGAAACCCCCCCCCCACTCCACCTCCATCCTCCTCCACCCTCTTCTCTGCATTTCAATTTTAGACATCATTCTCTCCTCCTCCTCCCCGCTGCTCCGACTCATCTCCAACACCCCTGTCATCGCCCTCTCCTTCCCTCCCCCTCCCCTCTTTTTATCACCCGCTCCTTCTCGCCTCTTTTTCAGTGCTCTCTTATCGACGGCAGCCCCCCCCCTTCCCCTCCTCCTTCAATTGCAACTTCCAAACTTGTCTTCCCTCATTTGTCCGTCCTTCGCTCTCTCCAGCAGCTTTCCCTTTTTCCCTTTGCTTTAAGGTCAGACGACTCACTCTATTCCCTCCCGACCTCCCTCTCCCTTTTTGCCGGTCCCTTTCTCCCAGTTCCTCTTTGAGTGCAGCGCTGTCATTGAGGCATGACTCTCTAGGGGTGCTAATGTAGGAAACTGTTAGCAGACATGCCACCGCTACTTATTCTTTCTAACGGGACCGGGGACTCCTCGCTCTTTCCACACAGACCCTCTTTGCATTTTTTGCTTTGCATTACACATCGCAGATGGCGCCACTCACATAGCAGATGAATTTGAACGTGCACAGAGGAGAGAGCTAGAGTGCAGCTGCAGGTTACGTGCACCGGGCAAGACCTCTGATCTACAAGCAGGACTTACCTGGTCACACTGTGGCCCGGCGTGGATTTAACCTGGTTAGCAGATCTTTAAATTGTCGCCCATGTGTTTGATTTTTAACTTTTAAATTAATTACAGGCTGATGATGTGCTCACTGACACCTGTTTCCAGTTCAGCCACGGAACAAAAAAAAGACATGGGAGCACAGGATCACGATCTTGATTATTTGTTAGCTTCTCCAAAAAAAAGAAGAAGGCATTCAAATAGTAAATCAGCACAAACGTATCAATTTTAACTATTTTTTACAATAACTTATCAACTGAAGACTGAGGACTGAGACTTTTGGAATTGTATCGCTAGCTGGATGGCGCAGACCAAGACAGCAGGAACACAGGCTGTATAAAAAAAAGTTCGACAGCCACCACGACATCACCCACGGGTTTTTGAAGAGCGACGGTGAGGCAGGGTGTGTGTTGGATATGGACGTCTCCATCTTGGCACTCGGTGACGTCCCCTAACTCCCTGCTAACCCAAAAATGGGCAAAGAGGTAGCAGGTAGGTGGCAGTGAGGCGGAATGAATGAGGTGTGGTTGCAGAAACACCCAGACAATGACAGATAGCGTTCAAAGCAGCCACAGCCTAAATCATGCATACGTTTACATCTTAATACAATTTAAATGAGTGAGTTGTTTATAAATTCACCCCCCCCCCCCATACAGTCGTTACGAACATGGAAGCTAACTTTGATACTCATCTGTCATTCACCACTGAGAAAACAAAGTGATGAGAGCGCGGTGTCATCTGCATATCATTTGACCCTGTGAACACAGTGGATATTCGTATGTCGCGAAATCAGAGACTGCAGGTTCCTCAGCATACAGTACAGTACGACTTCTGCTGCCTTCAGACGGCTGCAGGGATTTAATGAAGGTTTTCATAGAGCACAAAGCAGCTGTGAACAGCAAATGTAAGAATGACTCATATTTATTTATGGATCAGTGCAGACTGATTTACAGACGTCCATGCTTTCACTACAGTAAAAGTAATTTTTACTGCTGATTTAAACATCTACTGGTTGATGAGTGTTTGATTAAAAACGTTTATTGATATTTTTACTCATTCTGAAATTATTTTGGCACGTATTTAGTTTGCTGTTGTTGGTAAAATCACCAGGGGAGCGTCTTATTACCACCAAAATACCAACTACTCACAACACAGCTTTGTCCAATTTGAATAACCGCTCCTCTTGTTTGTGGCTCTCTTCCTGCTCGTGCGCTGTGCTGCGAAGCTAAATACCACACAGACGGGGCAAAGTGTACTTCAGACTCATGAAAACACCGAACTGTCGTAGTGCTGCCTTTACGCTGGTGGTGCACGACCACGGAAACGAGGCCAAATTAGGTTTAATTGGAGCTCTCTCTCACCAAAATGACCCGCGTTAGCTATTGCACACAAATACTAATCAGCAAGCCCAGTAATTTACACAAAGCTTCAGCATAATATTTTCATGAGCATTTCGGGGAGGCTTAGCCACAGCCTGCCTCTGCTCCATCGCTGCGCCTAATGAGCGACTTTGATCTTCTCATCACACTTGCACACGGAAAGCGATTAAGTGTGTTCCCTGAAATGGTGCACTAGTCCTTTATGCATCCGGACTGAGCGCTTCTGTACCAACGCTACCTATTAAACTACAGGTAACCGTGGCAACAGAATCATAAAATAAACACACTGCAGGTGAATACAGTGTGTATACAGCCTACCTTAGAACGTGACTATCGTCCAAGTTTTATAATAATAATAGGGTCTAGGGAAGCATGTTGCCTTATTGTTTCATAAGTAAGCCATATAGAATGTGACAGATGTGTTTTTGTGTATGATGAAGTTATAAGTGTGTGTGTGTGGTGTGACGTTTGTGCTTGAAGTAGAGTTTTGACATGTTTGACACGCTGTCTAATAAATCACTGTTTACACCAGGTGAAAAAACCCCTGACATGCTGATGTGTTTATGACAAGCGCAACTTCTCCCTCCGTCTCGCTCTTCCTCCCCCCCTCTCTCTACCCTCCCGTGTCCCCGTGGGGCAAAACACACCAACAGCATGTCTCCGGGTTCCAACCTCCTGACCCTGCAGGCCAAAGATAGCAGCAGCAGGGAGAGGCATTGCGGCAGAGAGCGCTTTCTTTTATTCATACGGGCTCGGTGTCCAAATGGAGGCTTCTAAAGGAGTTACATTAGGACAGCTGGTGAGGGAGGCAACACACGCCACAGCCCAATGAATGTGGTGCCACATTAACCTGGCTGTGAGTGAGCCTGGGTGTGTGTGTGTGTGTGTGTGTGTGTGTGTGTGTGTGCGCGTCTGCATGAATGCTCCCTCACCACCGGGCTAGGTGGAGATGGGGACATATTAGGCAGGGCTTAGACAAATCTTTCAGACCCAGAGCCACGCGTTATGACATTACGGTGGGAGGAAAGATGGATAGGATCATTGTACGTGCTCAGCGGGGAATACAACGCGGGCATTAAAGAGTTTGCAGCCATGTAGCTGTCAACCCCTTAATGCCATTTACTTTCCCTGCTTTCTCTCATGAGCCATATACAGAGGATCAACAAAATGATTCTCCCGCGCATGTGCCAGTATCAATAAGTCACACAGGTGTATGAATGAATGCATTAGTTCTGAAGCGACTTGCCCTGTGTCTGCTGAGCCTGTCTCACTGAGCGGGAGGCTAATTTTCTGCTGAAATAGATGGGATGGTGTGGCTATCTTAATCTAAGCTCTTGGTGGAAGGGCTGTCTAGTGTGTGTACGTGCGTGCCGGCGTAAGCGCGTGCTTATGCGCGCCCGTGCTTGGGTATGCGCGCGCGTGTGTATCTTGATCTATTTAGTTTTTGTCCCATCTTAATCTTGGTGGAAGGCTGTTAATTAACCCTGCTGTCAAGCCGGCAGACGTCTAAACCAGCAGCCGTCACTTCTCCTGGGTCTTGTTACCGCTGTAATTAGCGGCGGATAAGAAATTACAAATGCCCCCACTCCCTCCCGTTAAGATTAGGACACCTTGCCGTTTCTCATTCTGATGCATGAGTGTACCAGGGACACGTGTTTGTGTGTGTCTTTGTGTGTGCGGCGCGAGGTGGATTGCAGATGGTTGTCGATACGTAGAGAAAGCCAATCACTGTGCACGGCGAGCTTTCACACAGCCAATAGATTCGTAAGTTGCGTCTGGACTCTTCTCAATACACAGTAACAATATGCTAATTGTGTATCATACTTATCGCGTAAACAGGTGTGGAGTTGGCGTACGCTTAATCCTACTTCCATAAATTCACTTTGGGATACAAATATGTGTTAATACTGGGGCCACACAGGCTAAACATACAACCACAGCTCATTTCCTGGTTGTGCTAACTCTGGTAATTGGAAAATAAATACAAAATTGCTGGGTGGGAAGCCAGTGAGGGATCACGGCCTTGTCGCTGCACTGTTACTGCAAGTTTACTTAAAACAATGATTAGAGTAATGAGGGAACTGGTCACACCAACCATAAGGAGTAAAAACAGGGGTTTTGGGTCACAAAGTCCCATTTTGGCATTATGAAAAGTAATTGTTGTATTAAATTGTATTAATGGGAGGCGAAAATACATTTCAACAGCAAAGCAAATAATAAAGCCTCATTAACACCATTAGCCTTGCAAGTAAAAAAATGTACCCCCCACCCCATTTACTTTAATCCTACTACTTTGTTGATACACTGAGGGTGCCAACGCAGAGGACTCGAGCAAAAAAAAGGTTGTTTCTGGCACCGTGCACTTGGCACTGCGGTGCAGTGTCATCTGGCAAGGTGCTGCAGTAGCCAGTCAAATATGGGCAAGCTCACATTCCTGGTAGATGACTTTCTAGGATGTAAAATTCATCTCGTGGTGTTATAAAACCGCTGCGTGGTGTTTTGGCATCTGATATGCCTTCAAACTCATGGGTTTTCATGGACTTCCTGGATCATATTTCATCAAGTTAGTGGTACCTGAAGCAACGCGCCCACACCGTTATGGTCCCATGCATTATCCTAATGCACGGCTGTTTTCAGTCTAAATGAGATTCTAACCAACGCCCTTGTGGCTATTGGATGATGGACCTTACGTCAATAAGCAGACTCGTAAAACAGCTGAAAGTGAGAAGCAAGAGGTTGTTGTTTTGACAGGAAATTTATCTGCAATGTTCCTTGTGTTATTTAATCATAAGCTGTTTTTTTAAAACTCAATTAGCTGTTTATACCGTCTCCATTGTGACTATTTGCTGGTTTTCGTAGCCTGCTATGATGGTAAATTGAATGCCTTTGGGTTTTTGGACTGTTGGACAAAAACAAGTAATTTGAATAGACCACCTTGGGCTACTGGAAAATGTAATGAACTTTTTTTTAAACTATATTTTGACATTTAGTATCCAAATAATTAATCCATGAATGAAGAAAATAAGGGAGATAAATGGTAAGGAAAATAGATTAGTCAAAGTTCCTCAAAAAAAGACAGGAATTATGCATTTTCAGCGGTCGCATGGATGATGATTAGTGAAAAAGTCCTAAATGTTTCACTGTATAAACCCTAATCTGGCTCAAACTCCACAGTGGATGGACTTGGAAGGGATTTGATGTATATGAGTATTCAGGGGCAGAGTTACTATATTTAGAGGATCTTTTATTCTGGGACAAAGGCCAATATTAAACTTCCACAGAACTGGCAGCTTCATCACTGGCTGCTTTTCTCTATTCAGGGGTCTGCTGTGTGGCAACAAAAACTATCCAGCAGAAGCATGTGCACGACGGCGGTACATGCTGACAGAATGCAGAACATACCCACAAGTTCATGCGGCTCAAGGCCTGTGTGGGAGCTGTCCGTGGTCCTAGTTGTGATTTTGGAAGTTTGCAGCACTTGTAACAAGTTGGCCTCAGACCTGCTGAAATATAAACCAGGGAATGATGCATTTCAATGCCCATCAATAATTGACATGAAGAAAACACATCAATAAGTCAGCATTTCTAAAATCAGCTCAGCCTCTCCGACAGAAGTTTCTAGTTAGCTGAAAATATTCCCTGTGTTCCCCAAGTACAAGAGAACATTCCTAATCACAGACAATAAAAGGAAAGCAGAAGGGGGGGGGGGGAGAAATTTCGCTTGCAAGTCACCATTTTAATTAATCTCTTCTCAGTCTTGGTGGAATTTAATATTTCATTACAAAAAAAAATGATGAAGAGACATTCTTTAATTGACTTCAAACGGAATAGAGCTAGTAAGGAAGCTCAACTCCTAACATGGCATCTGCCTTCATCCCTGCTCCCTCCACTTGAGGAGATAAAATAAACAAAAACTCCAACGGTTTCATGCTGTAACATCATGTGCCTCATCTGATTTGATCGCTAAGTAAGAGAGAAATACACGGCACAAGTTGAAATACTTTCTGCCTTTTAATGCAATTCTCTCTGATTAAAAAGCCGCTATTGATAAGCGGGGGGTGTAGAGACCCTAGGTGTTTGATGCTTACTTCATTGCAACGTTTCTTTTGAGCTCCGCTGAAAGACAAGACATACATAGTTTACACACCTGAAAGCTCTCACACACAAAGCATGCAGACGTGTAAGTGCAATGAGCAAAACACCCAGTACTGGGAGTGTTTGATGGTATTGAGGTACAGTAATTATATTTCTTTCCCTATTAAAGAGTTTAATGAGTTTCACTTTCAGAAATATTCGCAAGAAATATGTGTTGATGCAACTCTTTCAGTATCAAAATGTAGCCTCTGTCTCCTGATTTGTCTGCAGCATAATTAGTCTTTTTCAGTGAAAGTATTCCAACCGCTTTGATTTCATCGAGGGACAGGATGACAAGAACATTGGACATCAACGCTGTTTGGTTCCCTTGATCATTCGCAGGGAAGGAAACTAAATCATCCTCATTTTTGAAGGTGTGAGAGGATGCAACTGACAATTTTGCATAATGGAAAAAGAACATAGGTGTGTGGAAGAATTACTGATCAGAGAAAGTCTGCGAATAAACAGTGAAGGGAAAGTATTTACCTGCTCACTGTACAAGACTGAGAATCTGCGGGCATGCAGCTTGCATGGTAACGTGTTCACGATGCTGATGTTTAGCAGATGTCTTGTGCTCACCGTCGTAGGACACTGTTTTGTGTTTGCATGCTAACATTTTAGAATTAGCACTAAATAGGCCACACGCAGCTGAGGCATTTGGGACTGCAGTTAGTTTGGCATGTTTTGCTCACGAGGCAAATTATTGAAAAAATTTACGATTTTGATCGGATGGTGGTGCAAGTCAGAGGATTCATTGGTTCATCCTGAGGGGGGCATGAATGTATACACAATGCCATGGCAATCCTTTTGTTGAGATGTTTCACTCAAAATTGACCTTGTGGCGTTAGAATAAAATATGGGGGGATCACTAAAATCTGTCAGATTAAGATTATGGAAAAATCTGACAGCTGCTTTCTTTGTTAATTGCTCAGTATATATAAATAGTAGGGGTCACTCTTTAAATCCCAGCATGACAATGTCAAATTTCTGATAAAATACATGAAGAACCAGGAAATGTTTTCTGTCGCACGAAAATGACTTGATATTACTGGCTGATGTTTCTGTGGATGGACATCAACTGACTTTATTGGTGCAGCCTGATTTGAATTGATGGTCTAGTAAACCATGAATGTCTGCACCAAACTTTGTACCAATCCAACATCAAGCAAATGTTGAGATATCTTACAGGGTGAGTGTAAACTTTGAGAAGAGGAGAGATCACCAAAGTCATCGGGATTAATCCTCTTGGCACCATGAAAGTCTGGAATATTTTTGCATCCAATAGTTGTTATGATATTCACAAAAAAATAATAATAATTGTAAACCTCCGAGTGGCGTTTAAGAAGAGTCGGGGCGTCACCAAAGTTTGTGTGATTCATCCTCTGGGGATGTTGAATATCTGGGGCGATGGTAGCAAAGGTTGTCAAGACAAGTTCATAGAAATCAAAAATACCAATCTCAGGTTGGTGCTAGGGGGAAATACATGGGATCACCAAAGTCATTGGGATTTATCCCCAGGGGAACATGAATGTCTGTCTCAAATTTCATGACATTTCTATTCAGTGGCTGTTGAAATATTTCAGTTTAGAGAAAAGTGAAGGGCAGACCAACAGACTGACATTGCCATCCATAGAGCAAAAAGAGGAATCCTAATACTTGAGAGGATACAAGCAGTTTGGTAGAAGGCTTAATTGTCTGTAGGACGAAAAACTCTTCTGGTGATGTGAGCATGAGCTGGCAGACAAAAGGAACTGTGGGTGCTGGAAAGGGCAACTGGTGTACTGGTGTCAGCCGCGATGACACTGGGGAGATAAAGGTTGGGGGTGGCACATTGATTTCTGCTCTGGTGTACGAACAGTTAGCCACGGCAAATTAATGTGATGCTGCGCAATCTGCCCCGCCTGTCTCCCATTACACAGGACTGGAGCCCTGACAAGCCACAGCTAATAGATAATGCATGTGAGGGAGTAAGATTGAGGGAAGGTGAAAAAAGAAACAAAAAAAAAAGGATCCAGTGGGGAGTGGAATAGGGAGGAGATGAGCGAGTGAAATTAATTGTACGAGCAAAACTGGGAGCACGACGGCGCACAAAGCATCACACAAATGAGAGGGAAGTGAAGAGATGGCAGGTGGAATCGAAGGAGGGAGGAAAAAGCAATAAAGCTGTGGTGAAGAGATACAGGCTCGCTGTAAAGGTGGATGGAGATGGAGAAAGAGGCCTGAGGGCAGGCAGACAGGTCGATGGACATTTACCTCAGACACATGAAGACACACAGTACACACACGCAGATACTCATACACACACAGTCACACCAGAAAACATCTTTTTGAATAGAAGTGTCACCCATGCATACACATACATTTACAAACATGCATCTAGTAAACCACACGTGTATGTACACACCTACATACTGTACAAATACACACACACAAGCAAGAGCGGGGTGCTGATGCTCAGCCAGTGTTTGCTTACACACACTACAGCAGAATGATTAATGTCTCTTTGCTCCGCACAGTGACCCATGGGGCACAGCAGGCCAGTGGCTGAACACAATTTATTAAGTACCACAAGTGTGTGTGTGCGTGCATGCGCGCGTGTGTGTGTGTGTGTGTGTTTGTGTGTGTGTGTTTGTTTGTCGTGGCTGGAAAGGGAACAGTTTTTATGCAGATCTTACGTGCAGAGGGCTCTCCGCAGGGGTCTGGACATTCAAGGGTTTTCAGTCTTCTGTGGAAGAGGGCATGGCATTGATGGAGAGAGAGAGAGAGAGAGAGAGAGAGATGAGGCAGAAGTTGTGTAGAGGATGGATATAGAAGCGTTTCCATGGAGATATGTGTCATCATTCTGTCTGGACATACCATCCCATATGGCTCTCTCTCTCTATATATATATAGTTATAGATATATATATAACTATATATATATATATATGGAACAGCAGTCACCTGTCTCACCTGGAGCTGACAGCCAGAGGGAGACAGACACATCACGATGACAGAGAGGCATAGAGAAGAGAGAGAGAGGTGGCTGAGAGATATCACATTCATGCCATGTCTTGCTCCAGGTACCGAACCTCTATAACTGCTCCACGGCTTGTCTGCAACATGGCTGACCCTCTGATGCAACCCTCTTAGGAAATGCATATATAATGGGGACAGCGTGCCTGTGTGTATACAAGGACATGCAGAAGGACTCGTTTTAATTGCCCGTGCACAGTGGAAATACACCTCTTTCATTAACAGCATGCTAGAGATGTATACATTTAATTTCACATTTGCTATTCTACACAGGCTGCGTTTGAAATCACTCCCTTATGGTATTAGTTACTGTTTCATCATACTGGGGTCAGAACCAGTTATATACAGGCAAACTGCAACCTGCTGAGACAATTGCGCCGTTTAAAAAAAAACATGTTAAGATCAAAACACTTGAAGATCCACAACACAAGACAAAGATGTTTCTGTGAGGTTGTACACAAAGCTAAATGCTAACATTAGCAAACTAAAATGTTCACACTGACAGTGCTAAAATGGTGACATTTAGCGGGGACTGAGTAATGTTAATGGTGACAAATGGCAACATTTGTAGGTCAGAAAATATCTCAGATAGGTCTCAAGAGAGGACTGAGAGATAACTTAGGTATCATGTATAGTGTATTTAAACCACAACCATGACCTTTCCCTGAACCTACCCAAGTAGTTTAGGTGCCTAACCCTAAACAAACAACAATTTCAGGTATCATAGCAAAAGTCAGGCTACCCCTCACGTACCCCAAACAAGACGTTACAGGGGTTCTCAGTAAAAAGTGACAACAGCCAGACCAGTCACTTGTATGTGACAAGTTGGGAGTTGGAATCTGTTGGAATGACACATGACTGATGCCTAAAAATCCTCTGATATGATGCAGTATTTCACACATCTCTATTTTTGGTTTGAGTGATGGAAAGATATTACACAATATGATGATGCAACTGACAACAGTCCTGTCAGGTCCAAGGCGATCTTCAGCCTCCATAGAAGAGACTTGATGTTGAACCTACTTTATTCTTTTTTTATGAGAAGCTTTAGCAATAATGTACTTGCCTGGGCTGGATTGTGTTCTAAGATAGCCAAATACATGTGATTTGACAAGCTTGACTGCTTTTATCTCCATTGTTGGTTTAGCTAACGCTTTCATCAAGCAAAGGATTACAAAACGGGATTCCGGTAATGAGGCAGAAGCCTGGTAATGGACACTGAAGGTCTTTGCAGGTGTGACTGTCTGACTCACTAGCCGAAATCTGAACTCAAAAAAAAAGGCAGAGAAAAGAAGAGATGAACCAGGTAGAGGACAGGTTTTTTTTTTTAAAGCTGAAAGCAGAAATTCTGAAGGCACTGTCAAATCATTTCATCACCCTTGGAAAAAAAAAAAAAACAAGTGTTATACCGGGTCTCACAGCAGCAGGAGATAAGTGACAATACAGAGCAGGAGATGGAATCTGCGTCACTGTGGTCTGCCACAGGCCCACACTGAAGATGGAAGAAGTGAGGGTTTCAAGCTTTTGGCAAGGATTGCTACACAACACAAAGGCAAAATATTGCTGGGTCATAAGACAAGTCCTCCTGTCATCATGTAGCTCACAACACACAGTGCGATCCTGAATTATCCAGAGAGACAGCAGATGGGTAAGCTTTAGTGTCTGGTGAAAGCAGCAAGGAAACATAGTAAAATGACAACACAACAACAAAAAAGTCTTTTTTTGAGAATCTCCCAGGAATCCAAGCATCTGAGGGTTCCCAACGAGGACGGGCCTTTTTCACTTATGACAGATTGACATGTCATAGTAAAAGCAGAGAAGTGAATAAAGAAATGAATACACTTAATTCCATTTAGCTACAAGTTTCAGGATCCTGGTATTTAGGTGTGAATACACTGTGGCCTAGGTTATTGTGATGAGAAACACCTCAGCTTTGGCTAGCAGGAAGAGGCGGACTGTCCCACTGTACTGTCCAGACAGACATTATATTATACTATACATATATATACTAGCGGTCATGCGAAGAAATATGTTTTACAATTCTAAAATATCATTATAAATTTTAGTTTTGTTTAAACAAACAAACCTTGTGGCATGAAAAGCTAATTTATATGTTGCCACGTATCAAAACCCAAAAACCACCCTTAGTGAGGGTGCCAATCTGTGAGAGTGCGGAATAGAAATATGAAGCTGTGACTCTCTATAGCACCAAACATAGAGTGTAATGATATATTTAAATAATAAATGACTTAATACAATAAATTTATCACTTTACCAATTACCATTTTATTGGCTCCGCCAGTCTTTTCTCATTTTCTTGTGTTTGTTCTTTTTTTTATGTCTCAACTGAATAAATATTTGACACACTGCAAGATATATTGAAAAGCTGACAATTCTACATAAGAACATTCAATAATGTGTTATTTTTAAATTTATGTAATGCGCTTCCACAGCGAGTACATTCCTTAATACGGAGCTGAAATTAAATTTAATAGAGTGAGAGCATAACAATTCGGCATTAACGCCAGTCAAATGTGACCACAGCCCTCTTGAGGGTTTATCAGCGATGTCCATGTCTGGGCTGTACATCTGCCTGCATGTCCTCGGGTTATAGAGAAACGTCACAATCAGTGATTACCACAAAATGAACCACTGTCAAGAGGCAGTGGCAGCTACGTCCATTAGCATTCTTCTGCCGCAGTCTGCTTGCGAGACCACACACACATGCACGGTGTCGTGCGTGAGACTTTTACATAATTCATAGTAATATAGCGTGTGATGTATAGTTCTGGGGGTCCGTCTGACAATGTGTAATAATGGAGCAACAGTCACTGACAAATCTGCACATAAACAAATGATCAGGATTGTCATGAATAGAATGCGTGGTGCTTCAGGCGTCCTGACATCTGCGGGATGGCAGATATAAGAGATGATTTGGTGCGGGGGTAATTGCATTGATGTCATAAGAGAGAGATTGCTATGTACGTCTGTGTGTATAGCTAGTGATGGGATGGCAAATTTGAACTGAATTACACCACATTTCATTCATGTTGATAAAGTAAAAGAATTGTAGCTTGAGGATTTTTTTTATTAACCCTTGTGTAGCTCAGTCAAAACAAATAAAGCTTTGTATTGAGAGAATACTCAGTCATTTTTCTCTCCAAGCTAGTCCAAGGAGATCATCCATGAATCTATTCCAGACTGTTTTGTGGATCTTGGATCTTCTGGGACCCCTGTTTCAAACAAATAGGTCCAGTTACTACAAAGCTGCAAGGTTTGCTCTTGCACCACATCTGAACAAAGATAGCAGCCTTGAAGCTTGTGTATGAATAGTAAGTGACATTCAGTGCTGCAACATCTGAACCATCAGACAGAGGTCATCAACTGTGATAGAAGACCTGAATTCAGACTTTGGCTCCTCTACTCAAAATGGGTCCATTCAGTATAAAAGATGCTTATTCTCTGAACTCTCATCCTGACACTGTAAGGACAAATCATTTCAGCTACATGTATCCATGATCTAATTTTTTGGGTCACTACCCAGAATTCATTACCATAAGTTAGAGATGGAACATAACATCAGCAAGTACATCAAGAGCTTCACAGTCAGCCTCAGTTCTCTCTTTACCAGAACTGACAGGTACAGCCTGAATCTTTGCTGACAGCATCCCCGTTGGCCCATTGAACTCGAGCTTTATCTCGGCTCACTCATGAACAAAACCCTGATACATCATAACATCTTAACGTGGGGCAGCATCTTCCAACCCAAGGGAAATAATCCATCATTTTGTTTACCATGACCTCAGACTTAGAGGTGCTTTTTGTCACTATTTAACTGTCCAAGTGCCTACTGAAGGTAGGGGTCTAATGACAAGCGTAAAATAGAATTGGCAACAGTGGAGATGCAGGTGTTTTCCACCCCGGTTTCACTTGTTGTTGTGCAGATTCTCTCCACGACAAACACAAACAGAATTGTTGGCAAAGTATAACCTTGGCAGAGCTCACCGCCTGAAGATGCTGCACGTGCATAAGAACAAACCAAGAGAGGGAAAGATTTATGGGAGTTCGACATCAGCAAATGAACGTCCCTAAGAGAAAAAAAGTCTCCATAAATTATTTGTTTTCAGCTAAGTTACCTTTTGTCAGCCTTGATTCTCTTTAGTTTACTTCCTTGTAACGTCCAACAACTCCCTCATTTTGGAGGAAATCCATGTGTGAATTATATATAATGAATTGCTTTCCAACTTTTAAAAACTATGCTCTTATCGTCCATGTTGAAAGCTCACTGGAGGGTCAATGGAAACATTAAGGACATCAGCATCTATCGTGACCGGTGAAAGCAGGTTGAAGATCTAGCAACGAAACTTTGCAAAAATAGAATCAGGGCGCGTTTGAAAAATAAAACCTGCATAGTGGCTGAGGACATCTTAATTAGGTAAAAACTGAGACAATAGGATGTTCAGACATTCGATCGTTTGAATCATTTCCAGTTAGGAAACGCTGTAAGGCCTCCGTGGACATTGCCTCAGTATCAATAGAACTCTCTCTCTCCCATGTCCACGCAATGCTGAATTACTGAAAATCAAATGACACGCATGCCTTGGTGTGCCATACAATACCATTGATTTCACAAGCTTGCCATATTTTTTTAGTCTTTAAGTAAAGAATTTGTCCCATCTGAGTCCAATGCAGGGATCCTGTGACTGAAATGGAGAGGAAACTGCCAACAAACAAACAGCATTGTTTAATTAGTCCATACCGAATTGGAAATCTCCCATTTTGCTCATTGTAGCTACAGGCAATCCTTTAAAATCTGTGAGCTTTGATCAGAGTAGTACATCTTGCTCACTGTGATTCCAGCCTAAGTTGTAATGTACTGTGCTCTTGCTCTCTCAGAGATAATCCCAACATTTGGAGACACACTGTGGTAGTTACGAGAGATTTGTCCTGTGAGCTAGATCCCTTCCTGCACCACTGTCCTTCTCTTTGAATTTGGATTACTCCCAATTGAGATACCCTAATGATGACTTGTGTCCTCCAGTCCTCACTTTTTAGGCTAATACCCACAGAGAGAATCGCTCCTCAACTGATAGTGTGAGGGAGAGGATAACAAATGAATGTTATTAGAAGAGAGAGGAGGAGAGCTGTGGCTTTGGAGGACAGATTAGCAGTAATGCCAGGTCATTTCAGCATGTGGCCATAAGACTCTTGCAAGACCTCAGTGGGAAAATGAAAGTGCGGCATAATTACCTGAGTCAGATCACTAAGAACTTCCAGGCTTGCAGACCGCAATTAGTTTGGGCGCAGAGGAGAGCCCAGTGTTCTATCTCGCTAATGACCATAATCAATCATTTATCATACACAGAATCAAAGACTGGGAATGGTTTGATTCTGTAGTAATTTAGTTTAAGGAGCTTTAGCCACCAGAAACAATTGGCAGGGAGCTGATGCAGGGAAAAGAGCAAGCCAAAAGCGGCTCTCAGTTCCTTTTCAGCAAAGAAATTATTCTCATTTGCAAAACTTTCAGTTGCCATACAGTACAAATGGATATGCTTTATATGTAAAACATGCTGGCTGCACCCTGGCCCTGCTTGAGCATTATTTTGGGGATCGATTCTTCTTATTCTTTCTTACTCATGCATATCTCACCAAGGACAAGCAGGAATCCAATTTCCTTGTAATTCTGCCTGGGACTTGCATATACACTCAGCTTCTCAGAACATGTATTAACATTAAATTTGAATGCAGGCACACAAACAAATACATGTATCAAGAAGACAGTGACATTGTATGTTAGTTCAACCATACACATCAAAGATCAAGAAGCCCATGATAGTTGATGATAGTGTTCTCCTTATGGGTTTCAGCTTAGAAATGACATTCTTATATGGCAATAATAATTTCTAGCAATATCAGGCAGTATCTTTTATTATTAACATTTATATTTATGCCTAGACATCCAAAGTGCTTCTTACATCTTCAGTGTGGTGCTGTGGCAGATTAGCAATAAATTGGGCTCTTGACTTGAAAGACAAGACTGAGCGTGTTTAGTTATATTTACCGAAAGCCACAAGCTTTAACCTCGACTTGAAGCTTAACCAAAGCATTTGTATTGTTTAGACATAACCACACACAGGATTCAGGACCTGAACCCTGGTCACAGTCTTGTGCTCTGTACACTCATCACCCAGCCGTCCTCCTTATGACTTCTGTACAGTATAAAACCATCCAGCATGTCTATCACTCAAAAGAAAGTTGCCAGTCAACATAATCCAGGCAGCATTTTGTCAAAAACCCATTTGGCGAAATATGTTTGTAGGATATAAACATCACTTTTAGGAGACAGGGCTGGATTAGCAGTTATTACTATATTACTCCTATCTAAGCACTGGCAGAGCACATCAAGGTCATATGGCATTTGAAACAGGGAAAGTGGTCAGCCATCATTTGCAAGTTCACTTCCTGACATTCAAACCTCATTCAAACGATCAGCATTATTTTGCCAGTTCCTCTACATGTTGAAATTTCATATTCATATGCATATTGTCTCAACAAAATCTAATAATAAAACTACAGCCCAGCTTTTCCATTCTATTTCTTTTAACAACCAAAGTCAAAGCGATTCTCATGTCCTTATTGGATCACTTTTAGTAAATAAAGTCAAAACCTCCAATTGTTAGCTTGATTGAAAAAAGGCAAGATCAGTAACTTATATGTTAGTTAAGCCAGTGAGTGTTTTGAGAAATAGTGTGTTCGTTTCCTGCTGGTGGCCTCACTGATGATCTGGATGACACTTGAGCACTGACCACTGACATTAGGGAAACTTCCATTATGGGTATCAAGCACCAAGAGTTGAAATCCAAGCACTGAGCAGCAATTTGTGCCACTGAGGAAAACTGTATTCTTAAACAAAGATAGAGATACGGTTTTTCCAATAGTGAAGATGATATCTTCCACAAATCTTATTAACTTTTCCATTCAACTAACATAGCTACAGTCTGTAATCAGCAACTCTCCAGTGGTTTCTTTGCGTTTTTCGGGATAATTGACAGCTTACACTTCATCTGTGTAACCAGACATGTTTGGGATGAGTCTGGGCTGCAAAATCTATGAGTGAAAACTATGCAATAGATTCGGCAACTTAACCAGACATCTGTCTCCAAGTTATTGTGGGCTGCAGTTCAACCAATGGAGCATTAAGTTATACAGCTGATAGAAGGTCACACCTTCACATCCAACAACCACTCCAAACAGTTCCCATTTTAGCACTTAGTTGCATGTAATAAAATGGTAACTAGACATGAAATAAATAAACAAACAAATAAACAGTTGTTGAGCAGTTAATATAAATGTATATTGTCCAACAAATGCAAAGCAATTTAATTATTAATTGTCTGCTATTCTGTGGTTAGAAAGAAACCCCTGATTTCGCAGAGAAACAGGTCCAATACTGTATAGAATCATTTGAAAATCACCGGAAAACTGCATCTCTTGTGAAACACCTAAGGAAACGATGTCTGTAAGCGTGCGAGTTCTCCGGGCAGAACGTCTCGCCTAAATGCTACACAGCGCTTTGCATGTTTGCATAAGGTGTGAGGAGTCACCTGTGCAATCAGGACAAACACAACATCAGTGGGAACACAACGGTAAGAGCTGAAGAAGATAAAACTCATGATGATCAATTCTTGGCAACGGACTAAATTATACAACCATGTGTTCAGGGTTTTCTCTGTTTTTAAATTATTATCATTGCTGATTTATACAGTGTGACAGTAAAACAGTGATGGATAAGACGGGATTGGTGATCTTGCTGCTTCCAGGTTAGTACATGATTATTAACAGTCCTTTTTAATGGATTAAATCCAGGTTCACAGACTGAATTAACATGTGAATGTGTTTAACAAGCTTCTGCAAACAGTCACCGAATCCATTTCCTTTCAGCATTATCGACACTTTCATCGGGTGGCTCCAGGGAATACTACTACATAAGGCTACTGAAAACCTGGTCTGCTGCTCAGAGTTACTGTAGAGAGAATTTTGCCGACCTGGCGACCATAGAGACTGCAGAGGACTGGGCAAGCGTGAGAAGAATAATGGAAAATGCTGACACAGTGGTATGGATAGGACTTTACGATGACATTAACAGCTGGAGGTGGTCCATGGACAACACATATCTCTACAGTGATGGGAACACTGATCTGGGAGAATGGTTTGTTTTTACCAACCGAGGTAGAGGCCACTGTGTGGAGTTATTTGGCAAACGACTATATGACCGCTCGTGTAATGACTTAGAATACTCAGTGTGCTATGATGGTGAGTAAGCACTTCTTTCACGGCGTTTTCTTGGATATTGGAGTGCAATTAATTATTCATTAATTTAATTTTTATTTAGTTGTGCTAATTATTGGCAATGTAGCACTATCAGCAATTCCACACACTAAAATAGATCTGCTGTATAATTTCAGAGTCCACCAATACATACATCCCAGTTACAGTTCCTATGACGTGGTCGTCAGCTCAGAGTTACTGCAGGGAGAAATACACAGACTTGACCAGCATAAGAAACCAGCAAGAGAAGGAGGCAATCATGAACATGACTGATCAGGCACACTGGTGGATCGGTTTGTCCAGGGCGATCTGGCAGTGGTCTGACCAGAGTAACTCTTCGCTCAGACTGTGGTTGAGTGACGAGCCCAATGGTGGTGGAAGGGAACTTTGTGCAAGTACTCTTGTGGATGGGTGGGCTGATATTTCCTGTGGCCTGGAACGTTCATTCATCTGTTCGGGTAAGAATTCAAATTTCATGTCGACAGATTAACCAAATTAAAAATTAATTTTTTTTTTCAAAAGTAAGCAATTATATGTTACTTGTGAATTTTTATTTGCCTGTTTCTGTAGATGTCAAATTAATGCATTTACCCATTGTTGCTCAAGACAACACACTTTATTCTTACTCTGCAGTTCCCATTGCAAAGCTGTTGAAGGTTGTTCTGAAGGTTGAAGGATCTGTGGTCCTGAATGATCCCAGTGTGCATGAAGCTGTTCTGAACCATGTAAGTCTCATTCCGCCTCTAGGAGTGATAAGAGTCCCATTATGCTATAGTAGCTAAATGCTTATATCATCTACCATGCTCACACAATGCTCACATGCTCACAAGCTTGCTAGGTACAAGGTCAGGCTGATGAGAACCTCATTTATTTTGCAGGGATTTGGATATAAACCATAGTATTCAAATTTATACACAAACAAATACAAATTTTGATCCGGTGGTGCTAAATAAAACGTTATGGGATTTAGTAATTTCATTAAAAAAACAAAATCAACCTCTTGATGGAATTCATTCAACCTCTCTGGAATTCATTCTTTGGAAACGAGATGAGCCAAAACTTCAACTTTTTTCTTAATTTATTTTTAGCTGTTGAGGTGTAATGTGCTGCAAATTTACCACCAGGATTCCTCCTCCTTCATTACCCACAATACAATGCAACCGACAGTTTGAAGATTCAGATTATATTACTACCAGCTAATGTAGCCTTGGGCATAGATGAGGAGGTTTGATATCATACTAGTCTTCAACCCGAACTGACATCACTTGAGGCATTCTTTTAATGGGATTTCACCTAGCTTCCTCCACCTACTCCCCACGACATTCATGCACACTGAGATGTGTAAAGCACTGGCTGTGATTTAAATCTGGTTCAAGATCCAGTTTCTGGCTACTGTTCAGATTTAAGAACAAGGAAACTCACTCAACTGGGCTTTTCCAGTTTCAGGGGTGTGGAACCCAAGCTCATATGTACAGTGCATTTTAACTGGTGGAGTTTGTATGAGCAGGTTTGAATGAACACAGGAATTAAATGTTCTGAAGGTCAACCACACAAAACCTTATGGGACAACAGTGAAGCCATTGTTTCAGGAAATTGGTGTCAACGCTATGTTTTATTGTGTCTTGTAGATAGCAAAGAATATGAGGAACCATGGGATCCAGCAGACGTTCAGACTGAGCTGGAGGAAGCCACCAAATGGGAAAATCTTTAAAAGAGAGATTGAACCATAACTGTACAATTAAACGTCTGTTTTAATTTACCACAAACTGCACAGTCCCAACTTTAACCGTGAAGACTTTTTATTTAACAAGTACTTAGATACATATTTAGAGAATCTACAGCAATTATTTACTTTTTGTGTGTGTGTAAGTGGAGCTTCTATTGCGGTTTGCCCTACTGGCGTTATATTGGTGCTTCTTACATAACAGATCTTTTGTGCCAACCTTATTAACTCTGTTTTACAACATGAATTGTCAAATTACATTTCATCAGTCCGAATAGCACAGTCTAATCTGCATATGAATTAGCAGTAAAGAATACTGAGTGTATTTTTTTGCTAAGTGTTAATGAATGCATCGGGGAAGTAGGTTATTTTTTGAAAAAAAGATGGTAGATCACAGTCTAAGTGGTATCACAGTAGATTACTGTGACACCATTTAGGCTGTGGCCCAGGGCCAGGATTAAACTGTGCTTATGTACACAGAGGGTGGTTACTCATTATAATTGGCCTTTAAAACCAAAACTTCTCTTTTTTTTTTCTTTATTCCTCTTTAGCTGTAAGGTTTAATGTGGCATAAATGCACATCCAGGATTCCCGCGCAGTGCACAGGAGGAGAGGATCAGAAAAAGATCGGGAATCAGTAGAACATCTTTGTCTGGCAACGTTTGGAGGATCTGGATTCACTGTACTTGTTCCTGGATAGGCTGATGTGGAAACATAAAGATTCAGCTGGAAGAAAATTCAGGATTACAAAATATTAAATGTTATTCAAAGTTGTAACAGTAACCTATCAGTTTATCTCTAGTTGTAAATGTGAAACTTGCAATAACAGATTTTTTTTGGGGGGGGGGTACTAAAATCTGGCATGACAAAAATGAATAACTGAAAAAGATAATGAGAAGATAATAAGATGATTTTATGTATAATACCAAGATTTTTGTGGCATTAAAGAGTTCATTTTTCTGCATTCTGTGGCAGAAAGTTTAGAGTTCAGCCCAGCCAGGTACAGCTAACTCTCAGGTTTCTCAGCGAAGTGTATCTTCACTGCAGTGACTGAGTCTCTGTGACAGCTGTCACATATGAACCTCCTCAAGTCAAACGTGCAGAGGTAGATCCACGTGGGGCTGAACGCTCGCCCTCTGTATGAAATGCTATATCCTCACTTGCATAAACTGTGAAAACCTGGTTATGGGTCACATCTCTCGCCCACATCCATCCATTGTCTCACTCCTTCATCCTCTCTTTGTTCTCATGCATTAATTCTGTGCTCCTGACTGTTGTGGCTGCTTCAGCATACAATATGTTAATGTTCAGGTTTGCTGTCTGTTGTAGAGTAAAAGGTGAGACGGTTGGTGTAGCATATTTTCAATAATTATTTCATAGACGTCTTTCTGCTCCTTCAAATAGTGCAATGAATAGTTATCAATAAACAATGAACAAGCAGTAGTTGGTATGACATCATTAGACAGACAGCTTCCTGATTCCCCTCCCATAATTGCTCACAACTTGTTAGCAGATTCGCTAGCTTTTTCACAGTGTAGCTGTCTTATATGGTTATGGTCTTATTTACACATCCAACAGATATGAAGCAACATTATCATTTACATAGCATTGTTTTAGCTCCATCTTTGGTCTCCACCAACTCCTAGAGAGAATATCAGGCTTTATAGCTGCTAAATACTCCATAATGTTCATCAGCTAGTGGCTAACCATTAGCTAATAACTAATTTCAATAGTAATAATGGATATATGGTACAAACTGAAACTTTTATTGTACAAGTCATCGCGTAATACACATGAGAATATGATATGATATTAGATATGAACAGAGACAGTTGCGGGACTTTCCTGACAAAGCCACTTACATGTCTGCCTGTGCACTTACAAGATGTATAGCCGATCACTTGTTATACATGCATATTTTAAGAGATATTGACACCTCACTCTGGACGTACATGTATAATTCATTTACATATTCATATATATAATTCACCACCTCCAAAGGCTCCTTGTTCTTATTGACAGAATGGATTTGTCTTTGACTGGGTTTGACTTTGCGCCTGCTGCTGGAGCTAAATCCCCGAGCTCTCCTTAGTCTCCTCACGAGACAGCATCTAATGAAACATTTAAATATTTATGTGTTGAAAGTTGTTTACCTCCCTCTCTGCGGTGTACTGTAGGCTGGACGGAGGGGGAAAAGCTGACTCTCACTCTGTTCTCTTTGAGCAGTGTCCTTTCTCTCGTGCCTCACTTCTTCCTTCACTTATCAGAGTCAGTGAATTAATGAAGGTGAAGACAAAAGAGAGGAGTGTTTTCAAAGATCAGGCTAGGACAAATGGAGCCATACATTATTTTTAATAGTATTTTCTGCCACTGCCTCATCCTCCAACCTTGCCAAATGAATATAAAAAAACCCCAAAACAACCGCCTGTGGTTCGCAGGTTACTTTTGAAATGAAACACAAAAATAAAAGTGGGAATGTGTTTACTCACTAGCATGCCTATCTGCCTCCTCTAGTCTTAAAAAATGTTTATTGTGATGATGTTGAATTCATGTCACCTGAAAGGTCAAACGATGCTTTAAGGGACAGTATGAGTATTTCTATAGGAGGGGTGTCTAACAAGGACTATGGACTTTATTTCTTGTATTTCATATGTTCCTTCCTGTCACATTTGTGCTTAACAGTGACAGGTTTATGCACACCATGGTTTATAATGGGTGATGTAATTCATATTTTGTTTAAAGGTATAATTTGCTGTGGCGTGCGTGTTGTGGTGCTCAAACCATTAAGCAGCCGCAGCGCTGGGGCCTGCTCACTGTTGCCAAATGTAGTGGATGAAAAACAGTTTTTTAGTCTTAGAAGGATATTTAATGTTTTCCAATGTCGAGTACGGGGTCCAGAGTAAAGAATAAATCACGCCGTGAAGGGTGTCACTTTTTTATAAAATGGTCACGGTCGGCCCTCATCCCCACCCCAGTCATTTTTGCACTCTCCCTAGATATAAAAGTCCTGAGTGAAGCAAACTTTTCTAGTCTGTCTTCTTGTTTTGCTCTTGGTGAGCAAGCAAAAAGTCGCTCGGTGAACCACTGCCAAGCATCTGAAGGACTGGATGGGTTTATGCTTGTTTCTGAACAAGCTGTAACAAAATGTTAATTTATAGCCATAAGAATCATTCAAAATCCCAAATTGCACAGCTCTGTTCCTCTTCAGTAGGGATATTGTCACGTATGAATGAAATTACAGACTGCTGAGAATGCGTCAACTGCATGGTTGCAACCAGGCGAGCTAGTAAGAACAATAAACATACAACAGCTGAGCCACAAACATTCAGGAAATTCACTTCTAATCCAGAAATCCACAGCACATGCAAAAGGTAATGCAACGATGTTCAGGGACATTTTTAAAATTCAGAAATACTATCTGCAATACACCGGCAGATCTGTTCAGCCTAAAACTCACACCCTGCACCCCTTTCGGCTTCTACCCACACTTTGAGTTCCTTCACTGCCGCCCACAGTGGGTTTAATTTCCTCCTTTTGCTGTCTCTCGTGAAGTTTCCCCCTTTCCCTACAGCATGACATGAAACGGACCCCTGGCATCAAAATAAGCCTGTAAAAACATACACACAAATCTATAAACTGTCCATGTTGTCACTAACGCTGGCTTATAGGAGCCGCAAAGAGCAAAAAAAAGGTGCTAAAAAACCGAATGGAGCCGAGAACTGTCCTTTATTAATGGCAGATTCATTGAGGCAGAGGAGTGCATTCGTCACACAGTGCAATTTACGAACGGGGAACACAAGGCACCTCAACGGGCTACAGCTCAAAATGTGCAGCTGATTGGATTTTTGCAGGTAATGAGAGCAACTTGTCAGGCAAGGCATGTGTGAGAAAGCGCAGATCCCAGATATGAACCCCTCTGCACCAATAGATCGCCCAGCGTGGGTGAAAAATTGAAGGGCAGCTATTTTCTCTCTGTTGTCGTGGCGGAAAAGGGAGATGCTATTTCAGCGTAGATAATATTCGCACATTTCATTTATCTGTAACTATATGGTTCTATATGGAAGTGTTCTTGCTGCAGACTAATACGGCAAAATATGGTGGCAAAATTTACTCGTGCTATGAGGATGCAAGGACTCTGCACGTATAATGTCCTGTTGTTTAGCAACAGTCTCCTAGATATTATGTTCATTTTTTTCAAATACACAGCACATGCTTCCCAGTTTTGATCAACATAATGAGGAAATGTATCAGCGTATGATGATAAAACTTTCTTTTCGAATTACTGCGAATGCAGCACTTAGTTAAGATAAGGGGAAGTTTGTGGCAGGTGTTTTAGTGACATTAAACTGTAGCCATGTTTTTTCCCCTGATCATAACCAAAGTGCCTGAACCTAACTTACATGTGGGTTTCAGCATGCAAAGCCCTGCGCTTGGTACGCCAACCATCCACCACGACCACCTCCACACAAGCTGTGCGCGGTTCTACTGTACTTCCTTCAGCAGGAATAAAAAGAAAACATTCCCAGAATACACGATTCAGAAATTAACTTTGTAATGGTATTTTTATTTTAGTGCCTGGTGGTGTAAGGGATGAATTACAATTTGCAAACTGGAGGCCGAGGGCGGACGAGCGGGCCCATGAGATGAAAGGTGGCGTCGTCTTTGCTGGCTTGCTAACATTAGCCTCCGGTAAGCCCACTGTACACTGAGGAATCACCAGGGTTTTGCTTGAAATTGGAGGGTGGAGAGCTGTGTGTTGTCACTGGGGTTAGCTACCTGTTGGTGGTCAGTAAATCCTTCGAAAGTAAAAGATGGCTGCTTGTTAAACCTGATGTCTCCCATTTTCTATTTGTGCTCCTTAAATACAGAAGATGTGAGCTGTGGTGGAGGAGGCTCGGGAGCTGTTTATTGCGCCGATGGGAATTCCAGCTCCTGAAGAGGATCTGCTTTTTAGGAGTTTATCTATTATAAATCACATGATGTCACATGATTTCAGGGTTGGTCGTGAAACAGGTTTGAACTTGTTCATCCCACCAATGTAATTTTAAATATTTTATATAATAATATATTCTGCATGTGTGGTTCAGCAGTAGGTTGCTTGCACCGACGGATATAAAGTCGTTACACAGAGTGGCATCATATCCCTTTGCTGTATGAGTGAATTTACTTCATTTTAAATTTTACCTAATATTTACATAGCGATATTTACTTTTATTTTAAAGCCACATGACAACATTTTTTATGGATGCATTTTAAAACACGAAATAAAACAAGCCGTCTGACTAAAAGTCCATTACAAATCCACCTGTGACCATCAACACCTGCATGCCGGTGAACATGATGGCATGATCTCGGTGATCAGCATATTAACAAAACATTCAATCGGTGCACGAAGTCAGCGTGTGGTCAGCTAATGACAAACCAATCAGTAATTGGCCTTTTGACAGTGCTGGGTAGAGCATTGAAAGTAATGTAATGATTAATGTAACTTCAGTGCTTTATGGCTGATAAGTAATTATTGCATTGCCTAACAGTGGTTAAATTATATAAATAATAAATGATATAATAATAGAAAGAAAAAGAAAGAATTTTTAAAAGGTTTTTTGACATTTGGGAAAACTGGAGCAAGTGCAGACGATGCAGGGTGAAAATAAAACAACAGCAGAACAGTACACATACTAATGCTGTGAAACCTGCAATACATGGAAAAGAATATACAGTAGGAAGCGCAAATGATGATATATGACTGTGTAAGAGGATCTGACGATGAATTTCCTTTGAAGAGACAGAGTGAGCCCTGGGTGAACGTGTGTGTGTGTGTGTGTGTTGGCTCACACACGGTGAGGCTAATGTGTCCAGACACCTTGCGGGTCCCAAAGTGACTCTTGCAGTAACAGATCAATCAGGGCTGGCTGAGTAGACAAGCTCCCCACGCCTCCATTGTGATACCATTATCTTCCATTTAGGAAGGAAAAGTCATATTGATTCTCGCCATTATGTCACTGCAAATTTGACTCTTTTCTGGTTTTTTTTTTTCTTTTCTTTCAAACATCTCCGTTCGCCTGCGAGGTGAAAGCTGAAAGCTCTTGAAGCCAGGGGCGGAGTTTGCACGCAAACAAATGACGATGTGGCACAAAAGAGGTTTCGAGGTAATACTATATTTATCATAATATCGACGTATTAATACCAGGAGCTGTTATTTGCCCTGTTTATTGGACACGCGGGTGTTCTGCATGGCCTGCGTCTGCTTAACTCACACTATGCAGTAAAGAAAAGAGAGACAGGCACGCAAGCGGCGAGATGAACGCTCGCATTGAGGACCTTTTTGTCAAAATGTTCCCATTGATTAGACATTTGTACACGGCGGGGGTCGCTTTTATGAAAATGCACAGTGTCCTCTGCACAGTGGAGTTTGGATTAGTGAAGAATGGGCAGAATAGGACGCTGACTGCAGTTGGCCTGGAAAAGTGATGGAGGGCAGCTGTGTTGGGGGGGGGGGGGTTGGTGCAAGGCGAGGATAAAGAAAGCCCAGAGGCAAGGAGGGGGTCGAGGTTACACTGCACTCGCGGTACAGTGGGGACAGTGGGAGCCTTTCACAAACTAAAGGATATTGAACACTGACTGAAGTGCAAGAATTAGTCATTGATTATCAGACAGCCGCAGCTGCCTGCTTATTGTTCTTCACTGCACAACCAGCGCGGGGAAACAACACAAGGACGCAGCCTGCATCCATCTAACTTGAATATGTGGCCTAATTAGTGGCCACAAGATGCAGCTGTTATAGAATTCTTCTTATTATTCTGTGCTCTATCAATGCAAAGATGCTGTGTATGACATTTCAATACAAATAAGCTTCATGATCGTTCTTTCTCTGCACTAATGCAGTTTATCTTAAAGTCCAGATGAAGCAGCATTACGAGAGTATGTAGCTTGCATATCGTGACGTATTTCGTGTGAAACGTGATCTGCAGGTGGAACGTGACGTTTGAAAAAGCTTCATTTGAATGTTGAGATGTGGGTGAGTCACTCAGAGTCGGATGATAGCCTCGAGCTGAAGACCCACCTCTGTACCATGCTGTTGCTGCTGAAAGCTGAGGTCTGATTTGTGGGTGGATGGCATGATATCATTGGTTGAAAGTGGTTGGTTACTGCCTGTGTAGGCAAGTCATAACACTATCAGACTATAATGATATGATGTCATCTAAAAGTGCTGAAAAGTTATTTTTCATTTTTCTTTTCATCTTGACATTCACCACGGTCAGTTCTCAGGAAATCCAAAACGTTTCTAGGAAATCTAGAAAGTTGCTTTCTAACAACACAGAGTGATTTTATTTTACAGCCCAGAGTCCTGCAGTCTCTGGCAACTATTAGTTATGCAGTTACATTCAGCGTGTGAAAATGTTTATTAACATGATTACTTGAATCATCTATGGGCTATTGTAAAGTATGCTTTTATCTTTGAGTACTGAAAAGTGAAGTGCAGCGCAGGAAGTTAACTGTACAGTGGTGCTACAGCTGTCGGCATGGATACAAGCATCGGTTGTAATTCCACAAATTGTATAGTTAATCTTAGCAAAATAGCACAGTCTGAACTCAGAGTTCAGCCTCATGTCTATGTAGCATATCCCTATTCGCCTGAATTCTCAAAGGTTAAACTGTGCATCTTTAGAGCAGCGTCGGTGTCACACGAGTCCAGCTAAAAGTCGTCTGTCCTGAAGATTTAAAACAATTAATGGCTGGAGGTTCCCACGCTGTGCCAGCTGTGCGTAAGATTACGCTCAGTTTGGGAGAGGTGCGTGTCTTGGCGGGAGGAAACACAGGAGGAAGTCATTTCTAGAAAATATAGCAACACTGGTGAGATGCCTCTGCCTGTGCGATCTGTGCGTGTCACCTCATTTATTTACTTTGGGAACATTTATTTAGTTCCTTATTGTGCGACAACAGAGGTTTCACATGTACTTAGCCTACCTGTCAGGTCTTGAGTCATTTATAAACTAATTAACAGAAATGTATTAATACACTGACAATGTATTATGTATTACCAGGTGTCCAAGCTGTTGCCACACGTAGTTGTAATACAATCCAGGTAATCTGAATCGAATACTTAGATGCAATAGTAACACATCCAGAGTTTTGTTCAGGCTGGTTAGAGGCCCTTTGCATTGGTGCCTTTACTGTGTCAACCCAGTATTGTCATTAAATAAACAGAGCTGATCATAGAGCTAATGGTATAGATAGTCTAATTGTAATTCAACACAATCGATTACACGATTAAACACTGTCAAAGCTGGTACCAAAAACACAAACAGTTCAACGAAAGGCCTTGTATTTGTACAGTAATAGAGTTCTCAATCAGTTCTAACACACAAACAGGCCGCACATTAAACGCGCGTGTTGGTGATGGGGTTACACTTCCCATCAACGCGTTTTTGTGTCCAAAGTGTGCGTGCGCTGTGTGATGGTCGAACGAATGGGAAGCGGGGAGCGACAGCGGGAAACGGGTGGGTGAACTGGTACTCGGCTCCCAGATTGAGCAACAGCCGGCGTCACAGACAGGAGCCTCGCCACACATCAGGCACCCCAGCATGTACGCAGCATGTTTAGCGTTGCTAATCACTTTAAATAGTCACATTTGAGGGCCAAACTTGGACAGGGTTGCTCTACTAGATTGCGGCACGGTTCTTACCTTTAATGAAATCGTCTTGATTGGTTAAAAGCGAGTTTGACTTGCGAGAGGGAAGCTCTGTCTGCTGTGAAAGGCAACATCTTAAGCTCAGCATTATCATCTAAAAGTGATGGTTTGTGCGCTTCATCGAGACTTTTTTGTGTACACCAGCATTCATTTTACAGTGACGGACTCCTGTATTAACTCACCACCACAAGCACCTTTAATTTCTGGGTTCATTTCTCTCTTTGCTCTGCTAGCACACAAGCGTATTATGCAGCCATAGAGAAGGTGTTGTCTAGTCACAGGAATGAATGGGCACACCGGGCAAGTGGGCCCAGCTGTGTACCTGAATGGAAGGTCATGAAGGCAGCTCCATGAATCACCTCAGCGGGGTTAGCCTGCCACAGATCCCCATGATTTATCCCCGGCAGGAGAGACCAGCCGTGAGAGGAGGTCAGATGCATATAGTATGCAGCCGAGTCCACACGTACAGTGTGTTGACCTGCCTGTGCAGCGGGCGCACACAAATATGGATGCACGCACCCTCAAGTATTCCTAACTGCACACACACACACAAATATACAGACAAATACTCGCAATCCCCCCCCGCCCCAAGGTCATTAGCAGCACAGGTATCCCCTTGTTTGCTTATAACCAAGACAAACTGCCAACAAAAGGCTGATAAGCAAAGCTATCCATCTTTTGGAGCGTTTGCCGGTGCTAGTTGATTTAAATGGGTGCTAAGCAGTTACAGAGGACAAGGTGGGGGTGAGGTGACTCTAAGCCGGGAACTAGGTGAAAAAAGGTGATAATGCAATTCCACGGGAATCCCCTCGCATGGCGACACTTGGATTAGATGCTAAACAGGAGAGAGGGAAGCATAGCACCCTCCTAATTTACTAACTGAATGTGGAGCAGCCTTTCTATTGACTTCCACCAGCTCAAACCTCACAGTGTGCTGTGCGGACATAAATAAAATATAACATTAGCCATATTGCATATGCATTGACTTTTTCTTTAATCCTTTTAGGGTGATACATTTCCAATATCTATCACATTTCCTTTTCCCACGGGTTGTTTAGTAGGTGTAGTGCATTTATTTACTTTATATTGTTTATAGTTTTACAATAGGCTTCTGTACGTTTAAAGGCATTCATATATTTATACCTAACAGATAAAGCAACTTACTGAAGCAGTGCTAACATGTTTTCTTTTCCTTTTCATATTTCATATTGATATATAGACTTCCTTCAGTTTATTCCCGGTGACTTGAGATAAATCCCAATTTACTAAACTAAACTAAAACCTCAAATCAGTCCCTTATTTAAAAAAAAAACTGTGAGTGGGGCGAGTTTGGGCCTTTATATCACATCTGTGGTCATACTATAGATAATATATTTATTTATATATTTGTATTCTTATGACAAAAAACATTCACATTGTCTTCCTGTAAAAGACATCTGTTTACATAAGCCTGGACCAACCAATAATATCATGGCATCCATTAATTGATGAACCATGAACCCATTAATCAGTCTCCAACTTTCAGCGGCACAGAGCTAACTAGCTACAGCATGCTACGTGAGTTGGTGACGTCCAACTCTAACTGCCCGCGTTATGATACAGGGATACACCATTCTGCTTCATCTGGACTTTAGGACGTGTTTAGTTGAACTACTCATCATCGGTTGTGAACCATGTCATTCAAAATAAAAAAAAGGTGCAGTTGACCTCTGATGACAATATTTACAGTATTTGTGGCAACACTGGAACACTGCTCCAGAATAGAAGAGGATTTGAAGGATTGGACGGCTCAGCGCAGCATGTAATGAGCTTTACATATTAATTGGTTAAATCCAGTCACAGTTCATCTGTGCGGTTACCTTCTGGTGATCCTCACGGTAACCCAGGACATTTCTTCAGTTTGTCTTGAAGGTTGTCTGTCTTTTTGACACCATGCGGACGTGCATCTTAAATAAAATGGGACTGGGGGAAAAGATTAAACACGTCACGAACTTAAGTCTCTGCAATGTCACCGCGCTGCTTACCTGCTGTATGACCTGCCTCAGAATCTCTGTGCGCTTCATGTATGGCTGAACTTTAATCTTCAGTGTTGTTAACTTTGTCACCGCCATGAAATGAATCATAAACACGAGCATTTTACATTCTGACTTCACCTGTGAAGCAGAAAAAGAGTCTCACAGCCTCCGTTTCCCCATTCCCCCAAGACAGTGGAAAAGCTTCCACGCTGCGATCTAGACAATTGGTTATTGGGCTGGCCAGTCTCCCAGTTAGGGAGTGTGGAGGTGCTGCTGTCAGGCCAGAAGCTCCAAGGCTCTCTATAAAGGCAGCTCCATGCCAGCATGACCCCTGGCGCCTTCAAAGTGAGCTGGATGTTGCTTTTCTCTTCTTGGTTGATTATGCTGGTATTCCCTTCAGGATTGGCTTTGAAAGGTTTAATAGAAGAGTGAGATTCAGATAGATGATCAATGATAATAAAATATCTAAATTGCTTGTAACTGATACAAGCAATTTATTCATCATAACCTTGTTTGCAGGCTTGCCAGTGTCAGAAACTTTGGCTTGGTGTAGAGTCAGTGAACTTCTCTCTGCAGTAACTCCAATCCAGTTCATTCTCAGGTTCTCAGATTGGAGACTATCTGAGCTGTACTTTAGCTAAATGCTCATTTACCATGCTAAAAATGATCATGCCTGTGTCAAAGGCATCGAAGGATAACGCTTCATTTTATTAATTGGTGACGATTCATGTGTATACTTGGTTTCACAGCAATTGATCCAATAGTTGAGATATTTTAAAAGAAAGCATCTCAAGCAAACTGTGGCGCTAGAGGAAACTACAAGCAATCACCAACGTCAGTTCTTTTACCCCAACACTGTCTGTTTAGAGCAAAAAATACCCTGATGAGCCAATTAAGCATTAGTGTTTCTTTGAGAATGGAGAGTCTGAGGTGTTTGTCAAGCAATGTGCTTCTTCCAGTGAAGTGTGTTCACCTGTATTGTATCCTCAAAATAGCACAACTTATCTCTCCATAGCTTGAAATGAGCCTCAAGGTCTCCACATGATTTTCCTTTATTCTCGCAGATCTTTGTGTGCGTGGATGTCTAAAATGTTAGTGCTCACCCTTCATGTAATGTCACTGAATGGAGAAAAGGCACATGTGACCTCAGGAGCCAAATGACACCAGAAAGCTGCAGTTCTCCTATCTGACTTATTACGCTGCCGACCTCGGTTCAGTGAGGTTTCAGTGTTGTTTCATTCACTGTGCAATGGACATTATCGTGATTAATCATTACTATGACTGTTATTATCTCCGTCATCATCACCCTAATTATCATTGTCAAAATGACCTTTATCGCCTTCATTGTCCAATATTAGAGTAATTTGCCAGTGTTCTGTACAATGCAGACGATAACAATAATTAGATGTTCTGATTAAAGGTGCAATATAAGACATAGATGTCAGCAGACAACTACTTGCTATCTAAAGATATAGGTGTTTAATGGCGTCCAGAGCAGAGAATGTACTATACTTCAAGCATAATTTAAATCTAACAGTAACACATTCACTGCAATGACATAACTACAGAAAGATAAAAAATAGCATTTAAACAGTA
The DNA here is from genome assembly GCA_008933995.1 of Datnioides undecimradiatus. Taxonomy (NCBI): domain Eukaryota; kingdom Metazoa; phylum Chordata; class Actinopteri; order Lobotiformes; family Datnioididae; genus Datnioides; species Datnioides undecimradiatus. The sequence goes on from WARS01000050.1 coordinate 3,353,106, forward strand.
ACTATATTTTGACATTGTTAGCAACATTCTTATTAATTAAAGGTGTGTTTTCACCTGCTTTATAGTGTTTGTCAACAATGAGATATTCAGACTGACCCTTTAACCCAGGGGTGTCAAACTCAAATACACAGTGGGCCAAAATTTAAAAAATTGGTACAAGTCGGGGGCCGGACTGGTTCAATGTTTATTGAGACCTTGCAAATGACCTTATTGCATGAATTGAACCTGAAATTAACAAAGCCTGCAAAGCATATCACAACATTAATAATTAAATAAATTTAAAAAATCAGGTGTATTCACTTCTTATCTTCTTATCTTAGCTTTCCATAGTAATTTTTAAATTTCCCCGCAGGCCAACAACAGGCAAAAAATAATTCAAAGAAAAATGAAGTCTGTAGCAGCAAGAAAAAAAAAAGAGCAAAAATTAAAAATGCATTAAAGCTCAGTTTGCCACTGGTCTAGGCCAGATACTTGAACCTGGAACTAACAAAACTTACTGTATAAGACAGTTTGTATCTAAAAACAACAACAACAACAACATTGAACATTAAATATCAGTTGCATTTATTTTCTAAGGCTCTTTCTGCAGCTTTTCTGGATTCATTTTTACTTGAAAACATTTTTCTACAGGCCAAGAACAGCCAGAAAAAATAATGTCCTTATAATAAAAATCAAAATGTCCTGTAGCAGCAATAATAATAATAATAAAATGCAAAAATTAACCATGCATTTAAGCTCAGACTTCTTTTCATCTCTTCTACCCTCTCGTGCCTTTGTTTAAAGTCCAAATGTTTGTACCTGTCTTGGTGTTTTGTTTCAAAGTGTCTTCTTACATTATATTCTTTCATTACAGCCACGCTGTCTCCGCACACAAGACAAACAGCTTTGCCTTTTATATCCGTGAACATATACTCAGTCTCCTACCTGCCTTGGAAACCCGTTTTCAAAGTCCACCTTTCGTTTGGCCATTTTTATGGAGAAGGGTAGCTGATCAGTTGACCACAGGTGACTAGATCCATAAGGATGCTGATGAATTGACGCGCTAACATGCTGGCAGTGCATTGTGGGATTTGTTGTAGATTTGTAGTGTATTAGCGGCGCGTGCAATATTCCGGCGGGACAGCTCTAATAGTGATTAGATATTATCATGCAGGCCAAAGATAATTACATCGCGGGCCGGTTTTGGCCCGCGGGCCTTGAGTTTGACATATATGCTTTAACCAATGCAAAATAGAGGAAAATTGGAATTAAAGACAATAGACACACGTACTCTGGACCTTTTGAATGGTGGAAAATGAAAGTGGTGTCCTAATGAGAAATAAATGTACAAATTAAAGGTTACCATAACAACATATCATAGTGCTAAAGAAAATGACATTGTAACTAGAGAGACAGGGAACAAACAAATAAGAACAATTGAGCTGGCAAGCAAAGGAGGTGTGAATTGTCTTTCATCTATTTTTCGTTTATTTTTGTATCACTTGTTTTTCCGTCTGATTAGATCCCCAAGTTTGAAGCACCCTGCATGCATTTCTCTGCCATTTCAGTTTCAGTTTGATTGTCTTTCATTTTAACCTTGAAGACTTTTTTCATGTAATCCATTACCTTACTTTCTGAAATCAAGGCTACATTTCTCAGGTTCAACCTGTTTGCTCTCTCTTTTTAGGTCTCATTTTGGAGCTGACGATCTGTTTGAAGTGGCCGTCCCAACGCAACAGAACTACAGGTGGCGGCGGGGAAATCCTTCCAAATGGCTGGGACATCACATCACAACATTGGAGACCAGAGGGAAGGATGGCGTTCAGGTTGGGAGTAAGAGCCAGTAAAACGAAATAACATACAGATAAGCAAACCACACCGCATGGACGTACACAAAGGATACAACATACGCATTCATGCTACAACAGAAGGGACAGAACTCATGCTGAAGTGAGCTCTTTTCCATTTTAAGGTGCTGTAACTCCGACCAGATGGCGGAAACGTGAAGTGTTGACTGATGGGGTGATCAGTGTCACGTCTGAGAGATCTGCTGCGGCAGGTCATTTTGGAGGCAATGATGGGATGCCGGTGAGTTTGAGTTTGTTGGGCGTGGTTAACATAGTGAAGACGCTTCAAGAAGTGCAGACCTTTGGAGTGCATGATGTCTTGTGGGTTGTGTTATAGTTGGAGCAAATAAACCTTGAGCCTAATCTATAATAATCTATTACAGTTTATAAAATGATCCTATATTCTGTATGTGCATGTTTGAAGCTGGACAAAGATGTTCCACACAGGTGTTTGCACTCATGTTGCCTGAACAGACCCCTTCTCAAGCCCGTATGCGCATGTACACACTACACTTGATTGACACTTGCCCATTTGTTGGATTTGGTCTGTTAGGACGTTACAAGCTACCTTTTCATAATTCCTGTTAGCTCATAAAGTCATGAGGTACTTATGTATAGTAACAGCAGTTGGCGGTTGTTACATCCCCAGTTTGGTGAAGGAGTGCCGTTTCAGAAGCAAAGTAACGTTGCTGTGGGCGGGGTCAGCAGCAGCATTATTTTAGACACCTAACAAAAGACAGATACACCAAAAATCTGTCTCCGTGTACACTATGTTTAAAGTATTTTACCTTGCCATCAGCACTACTCATTATATCCATCTGTGCACTCTTTAGTTAGGTTTCGATTGGAATCACCAAAGTCTAATGATAACACAGACTAACTAAAAGGCTGAGGCAGAAAGAGACCAGCCGCTCCTTTATTCTGAGAATTTCTGCTTCTGTCAAAGGAGCTTGGTCATAGATGGAAAACAGCTAAAAGCCTTCATTTCTCTGTGGGAATGGGCTGTCTGACACCAAGGTAAAGTGGTGAAAATATTGAAAATGTAAACTTTAACCTTTTAGGTGGCTAAAGTAAAGTATTCTGCTGACACCATTGACAGCAGTGCATTGCTTCCAGCACTCCTGCTGCTTCTCCAAACTGATATCGTGCTGACCACTGTCTACTGTAGGTGATACACTGACTATGGACAGGTATGTCGTAGAACAACCCCACTTCCAAAAACCCAAACTGAGCCTTTTTTCTTTATATTCTCTGCATATCTGAGCAAACCACCCGTAGGTTATTTCCCTGCATCAGTGGATCATTTAGACCCTTAGAGCCGCTACCAATCACCTGCAGCACTTTTTAAAGGGCTCAGACGGTGGGTATTAAAGTGCTGATATTCTGTTTGGCCCCAGCAGCCCCCCCGCGAAGCAGGCCAAAAAAAACCCTTCAGCTATTTCCGTGGAGCACTGTACTCATCATCTCCTTGCTGAGAGGTGTTGATGAAGATGTAAGATATGTCTATGATGATGCACAGTAAACAAAGTATATAAGAGAGCTACACATCAGATAAAATAAAGATTGCATTGCCAGATGAGACGCTCTAAGCCAATCTATGCTGCCATTGTGTGTTTAATAAGAACACTGCAGGCTTCTTCCACTTGGTTCCAGACGATGGTCTATGTATAGAGACCGTCAGTTCTGCCAAACGTACCGGCTAATTTGACTCCTCTGTTTTATGTCTTTCTCATTAGTGTCAACAGAGCAGAAATCAAAAGGGCTGATGAAAAGCAGTGTTTGATATACACTTTTCAAAGCATGTGGGTGTAAGGCGGAGCAGATGGTGATATGAGGGTAAATGTGGGAGACAGATTAGTGCTCCAGCAGCTTCCGTGCAGAGCTACAATTAAAATAACAATTAAAAGTCATGTTGTTTGTCGAGATCTGTGTTTCAGGTACTGAGGCCACTCTAATGCAACACAAAAAGATGAGAATCCAGAGGGGAAATGGCCCCAGGACACATTTGCAGTTCAAAGTTAATTTGTGTTAACAGTCTTAAAAATAAAGAAGAAAAATAAGTTAAATATTAAAAAGTGTTTAAATAAAGGGTTTTATCATGAAAGGACTTGCACACGGAACAGACAGTGGAAAAAAAAGCAGAACTGAGTCAAATCAAATTAGCACCAAGTTATTGCCTACTCATTCAAATGCCATTTCAGATGCAAACAGATACACAAGTGCCCTCATGCATGATCGAGCTAGTACAACAAAACATTAACATAATTTTGAAAGAGATTAGTTTTTTACTCATCAGGCCAAGACAAATCACACAAAGCACACACATGCAGACAGACTGCAAAACCAAGCAGAAACCCCCTGCAGACACCGAGCGAGAGCACGCAGGCAGGAATAAATCAGAGCTCCAGCCAGGCAGATGAGGTGTATTTCACACTCAAGGAGTGGCCTACTCTGCACAGCACCGGGAATCATTAATCTCTAGGAGACAAGCCCTCTGGCCTGACGCTGGCACAGGTAGACCTGAGCCGGCTGGACCGGGGCTATGAGCCTACAACACTAATGGTCTCATTGTGTTATCAGTTGTCAGATAGTACAGAGCTGCTGCTGTTGACCTAAATGGAAGTGTACCCCTGCCAAGAACCACGGGCCCACGTGGAGTAACGGCAGCAGTGTTGGAGTTGGATGTGGAGCTACGCTGTTGCTGGTTGGATCTGGACGGCGAGATAAGACTGCTAGGGCAAAAGTTTGGGCTCTAGCATGGAACTGCTACCCAAGGGAGCAGTGTTGGGCTCATTATTCAAAAGAAGTCACATCTATTATTTATTGGTCATTACTCATTTAAACAGTAATTTCTGGATTTCGACTTATTATTCCACAGGAGCAGCAACCGTTCTGATTCCCCTCCAAAGCTGCCAACTTCATTCTCTTTTCGCTTTTACGTGACTAAAAACGCCTGTCTGCTCCATTTGATGATCAATGGCGACCGATAACTTTGATTCGTAACGCTCTGGATCAGTGAAATCAGTGTACTGGAAACACTTCCTCCCATACAGAATAACTCTAAGCTCACTGAGGCTGAGTTATGTAAAGGCGGGTGTTTCTCAAATGATAGCTAATTATGATCAAGCTCAAAGACTTTGAAGAAGTGTTAGAGAGGATTTCCTAAAACATAAAAGTTATATATAAAAGTAGCTTTGGTTTCAGCCTAAATTAAAACTGTTGTTAAATTGTACAAATAAAAATAAATAATTCTGAGGGTGAAACCCAAAACTTATATAAGAGATAAGCCATTTGTGTTCAAGCTTCAAGTGGTCAAGCTTAATATTCAGCCTCAGGGTGAGATCCTCTACTTCCTTTCAGTTAGACACGCTTATGTTCAGGGGCCAGTTTTTGAACAATTATATTTGTGTAAGAGGTTATTCTTTGTAAAATGGACAATCAATAACTTTTCAAAAAAAAAAAGTCAATTATGGTTGATGTGATTTTCTACAACAGTTAAATGCTATGTAACTGCTTTAAAACCTTCTTGATTCATGGTTAATTCCATCAGTATGATATACTTTTGGGGCATATCACACTAGAAGTATGATCCAGTCATATTTCTTCTCCGATCTTCTAAGAAAGCCACTGTGGGCACCAGCAACATCCTATAAACTCATTGGGACTATGTTCGATATAGACATGGTTTAGTAGGGTTTCAGATGGTTTGACGGATCTCAGTTTCAGACATCTCTCAAAGTCTCTGTAAAATACTGACCAATTGTTGTAATGTTTGCATTATTAAAGAATTAAAGATTCGTCCGGTGGAACTAATCCTCCCTAATGTCCTTCTCAGACTACAAGAGTCCAGTCGGCTGTTTTTACCCCGATGCACCTCCCTACCAAACTGCAGACAAATCAGGTCTGGGACCGTGGTCGTTACTGATGTTCAGCCCATATTATCTGGTGATGTGAAGTGTTTACAGATCCAATCTTAAACCTCTCAATCAGCTCGCAGGCTCATCAGAACTGCCAAGATCATCTATTCATGATTTAGAATCTTAATGATTATGCGTCTGCATCCACAGATACAGACGTGAGCAAGAGGCCAAATAGCTATAGCACAGGTGCGCTGCAGTTTTACGAGTTAGCTAGCTTTCTACTGTTGATAGACATTAAGACTGACTGTCGCACCAATGTCATTGTGCCAATTAAATCATGTGAGGTTTTACATTCATTGATCCCTGGAACAATAATCATATTGATATCCTGTTTTGTATGATGCAGCCCTTTTTCAAATCTTGTAGTGTGAGTCTGTTTGAGATTGGAGAAAAGGTTAACCTGTGGAGAGTATCTCCTTTATGTGGACCAGTTACTCTACAATTGTATAATGTCCTTTGGCAGACACTTTAATCCAAAGTGATGTACATATAGAGTAAGTACAGAACAAGCAAAGATCTAGGTAGTTGCTTTAATTGATAAATGATTGTGAGCAGGTATTCTGAAAACAATATGGTCTTTAGCAGCTTTTTGAAAGTTGTGAGGGACTCTGCAGCTCCAGTCCAGTTGGCTGTACTCCAGTTACGCGACCAGATTTCAAAATTGGTTATAATTCTAAAATTCCTTTATGCAGAACCAGACCCGACTCATTGTAGACAATCTTAGCTAACAATAAACACAATAGGCATTGGATCCCAGTGAGCCAATAGCACCAAAGCATTTGCCACATAAAGAGGTTTGTGGTCAGTCAAACAGATGATGGATGCTGCAATGGGCAAATGAGGAGTTTGTGTTATGTGCAGATTCTGACATGACTTGATTGATGAATGAAGAGTGAGTATAGTTCTCTGTCAGCATCGGTAGACTCAGAGCAGCAGCACACACACGTCGTGTAGAGGGACCGCACTGAATCCGAAACAGCCCACCGATCTCTCACACGGCACAATGCCTGTGTTAGGCTGACTCGTCCGCCTTTTTTTTCTATATTTGCGTTCTGCATGAGATGAAGTGGCAAAGCAAATTATGATGGCAGGTTAAGACCGGCAATTTACTGCAAACAAAATCACACTGGCGCGTTCTCAGATGCTGTTCAATTCAGCACGGCAGGCAAATAATGCCGCACTCACCCCAGCTTCCAGGTGGGTTTGTTCAGCGGTGTCTAGTCCAGATGCCAGAGGAGCTCACCAGACACAGCTGGAGCACGTAGGACTACTATTCAAAGTGACAACAATTAGCCTGAATACAGCCAGCCTACACCCACTGAGGCAACTGAAGACAAATGTGACTTTTATTTCTGATCACAAAATGTTGATTTAATTTGGTCTTACACTGCTGATATCAGGTTAGTGCTCAGCCATGGGTGACTTCACAATTCAGTTGCTCCTTTGATTGCTGTTTTACATTTGAAAAGTGGGTTTACAAAGGGAACTAAATTGAAACTTTAATTTGGTTCGGTGTTCATTGTAAATCAATATTCCCGCAGATAGTTTCTGCCTCCCTATTCAGCGACTTCAGTGCTGGGTGGCTTCTCGACACAACTGACTGAATCAGCCACAGTCACAAGAAACAATAGACCCTATTTAAGAGTTTATTCAGTGATACATAAGTTTAGCTGAAACACATTTTGAGACTGTCTTACTTTATGACAAATCAGGTTAAATAAACCAAATCAGCAGATGTTAAAAGAATAGTTTAACTCCATCATTTGCTGTGTAACATGCAAATATTGCACAAGAGCTGCAGACAATTAGCCTAGCTTAGCATGAAGACTGGATACAGGGAGGCACAGCCAACCTGAATCACTCCTAGTTTTAATAATAAGCATTGCCACACTTCCAGTGGTGTTAAATAAACATTTCTAGTACTGTGGGCACTGAAAATTCTCAATTCTGATTGGCTGGAAGTTGTGGATTAATTCTAGTCATCACAGTGAGGTTGCCAGGTGTGCTATGGCTGTACCTGTTCAGAGACACAGAGGCAGCACAGCACAACAGTACTGGACTGATGTATAACCTGTTGTTTCAGGTCCCCATTCAAACTCTGCACTTAGCAGGCAGACATGAGATTGATATTCATCTTCCAGACCGATCTCATTCCCAGGTCGTCCAATTCTGACTCTCTTTACCGACCTTGGTGTCTCATGCATACACATGAAGGCAACCTTTGGTGTCTGTATGAGACGCATCAGGCTTTCAACTAAGTCCACTGTAAACCCAACCACAGTAATATTAGATTCTCAGAGCAAATCAGGAAATGCAGGGAATGCTTCAAAAAGTTAAGGATTTGGTCGATGTTGATGGATGGGTCAAACACAAGACAGTGACAAGTCAATTTTGACTTAACCTAACGTAACCCTGCGCCTAAACCTAAACAAATGTAACAGTTTCACAATGCGAACCACGTGTTGGGAAGGCCTTCTAGTAAAAAGCCCGAGATGCGTGACAAAACGCTGGTGTTTCGGAGAATGGGAGCAAGTTGAATCCCGTCATCTAGCTCACAGAGAGAAAGTAGATGAGTGTATTTTCCAGAATGTCCAACCAAAAGTGTTGTTCTGCACTCCAGGGAATGTCAGTCAAAGATAAGATATCTCAGCATTTTTTAATTTTCCCAAGTCATGAATCTATTTATTGTGCACTCAAGGGAATGTCCACCAAAACTGGTGCTGGTTTGTCATCACGTCTTACTATATTTCACTTTTTTTGGTAGATTTCATTTTGGACTTTGACTGCAGTGTTTTCACATAGAGGGGTGTATTCGAGGTGTGTTTGAATTGAACACCCATTGAACCCTGCGAGTTTGAATAACATACGACATACCGGTGCATTTAGATTTGAGAGGGGTTTGGTTCAGGCTTGATGAGTGACACTAAGCGGTAATGAGGATGGGGATTATTCTTTGGGGTGACAATGGCTCACCCGTGCTCTCTGCAGGCACAAATACAGTATAAACAGAATATTGCAGAAAGACCTGGAGATGCTTAAATCTCTGGGATATTTTTACCAGCCTCCTATTTTAGTGGAGTGTCTTCATCATCAAGGGTAACGGGTACATTGTCCTTGAATCCCGGTGTTATTTATGACCCAGCATGATGATCTACCACAAAAACAACTGACAGTGCCTATTTCACACACAGCTCCCAGAGGCAGCTCATTGCAAATGCTGCCTCTAAACTTTGCAGCGTGCATTTGAAAGTGTGCAGGGCATATGTACTCGGGTGCGTGCGTGTGAAAGTGATGAATGGTTATTCAGTGAGTCCAACCGGTGTAACACAGTTACCAGGCCCCTCAACAGCTCTCAGGCAGGTTGGAAAAATATCACAAAATGAAAATGTTCCCCGCTCGCATTAATAAAAACTAGAGCAAAAAGAATTTCCCCGAACACATGTGATTTTCATCTCGGTATAATTCACACGACGCACACTGTGCAGGAGAGGATATGTATGACACTGTCACACCAATTTGCCCATTCTCTCCTCTGCTCACCTTCTTCTTCCTCGTCCACCGGCTCCCTCCCTCTTTCCTCCTTCCCTCTCTCTAAACAGATGGAGGTGTCAGTGGATTTCCACCTGAACACAAGCCAGGGCGGAGCTACCCGGCTCATTTGCATGTTCTGGAGTGAGGAGATGTCTGTTTGGGTCGCAGAGGTTTCTCTGCTGACCCAGCTGCGCGGTCTGTCTGCACGGAGAGGTCAAGGGTAGGTGAGCGGTGACAGGGGCAGAAGCTGCGTGCTGCTTTTCTGTTTCGGCAACCTCTGAACGCACCTTTTCTCCTTGGCTTTCTCTTCTAAAGCCGATAAAAATAAAAACGCCGCTTTAACCTTAAAGGAACAGTTCAGCCCGAAGATACAATCCTCTCCTTATTCACTCTGCCTGCAGGATTTTATCTGTCAGCCATCTGATGTGGACAGGGCTGCGTGTTTACAGCGAACGCCATGGATCTTTCTCGGCCTATCTATAGAACCTGTTCATGTGATGTCACGAGTTGGCACGGTCAGTTTCCCACTGAGTGGCAAATGTGCAACAGGTAGCATCTGCTGCTGTACAAAACATGAATGCTGCTAAAATGGTAAAGAGCTTCTGAGCGAGCGACTGCATAAACGCGTTTAGATGGAATTCAAGGAAAGGTTTACACAGGCTGCCAAAGACTAAAGAGAAACAGTGCGACAGGATACTTGCTCAGCTGCTGTGTGATGCTTAAATCCTCATTATACTGATGACAGATGACAGATGCTGCTTTGAGCACGTTTCTCTCCGAGAGTGTGATGAAATTAAAACCACTCACGCCAGTGGGTTAAAGGCCGACTTTGTTTTTTTTGTTTTTTTTTTAAACCTGGACACTATTTTTCCTTTGTTTCGGTGGCTGAATCTGTTAGTAACACTTTGAATGAGATTATGTTGACGGCTTATGTTGAACACTATAGCCTGTTTCCTGGCTAATGGCTCAATACCAGACCCATTTCCAAATGTCCCCAGCAGTCATTCAGAGACCAAAATGTGGTAAACAGGGTGCAGCTTAAAATCACAGAAGTTCCTCTTTAAGTATGAAGCTGGAGCTTGGGAGGGATGTGCCTAGCCTAGCACGAGCACGACCTGTTAGGTAGTCATCTATAGAGAAGTAAACTGGTGTACTCAGAAGCTTGTAAGATAGCCATGCTAGCTGTTTCCCTCTGCTTCCAGTCTTTACAGTGATCTAGGCTAATTCAGTACTCAAATGCTGCATTCTTACCAGACTGAGTTGAAATTGCTATCAATTGTCTCTTCTAACTCTCAGAAACAAAGAGATTGAGCTATTTCTTTAGAACAGGACCAGTCATCAGTAAACCAATCTGCCTTCAGGCTTATCCATTGTCCTCCCTGGATCACAGCTCAGCATATCATCAGCTCATAGACTGCAGCCACAGTGGTTCGGTTTGGTCACTCAGTGGTGGTGATGGTGGATTTAGCACCTGAAAAATGACGTCAGTGCATTGCTTCTATAATGATTCACTGATTTAAGCAACTAGAAGCAACAGGAAGCATGATAAGAACGAAAACGAATTCATTTGAATTTTAAAAATACAAAATTTACAAAACAAGACAAGAATCTTTCCGTAGCAGAACCACCCACTCTACTCTCAGTGCTCCCGTGTTTCTTTGCTGTTCCCACCAGACTCAGAACACTTTGGAGATGAAAAAGGGGTGGAGGCAAAGACTCTTGCAACAGGGTCAGATAAGTTTACCTGGGTCTCCCTTTGCCTGCAGCACTCAAGTAGGACCGCTGTTCGTCGGCGCTTAAGGTTACTTCAGACTACATTTGCAGAATGGGTGTGTGGGTTTTTTTTAAAAAGTGTGGTTTAGTTATTTAACAAGCTCTCCGCTGTGAGACTCGCTCTTTGATCTTCTGGGATATTTATTTTTCGCAGCTCCCGTCTCGTCTTTGCTGCTATCTGTCTCGGCTCTCGTCTCCTCCCTGCTGTCCTCCTCCTCCTCCTCCTCTTCTTCCTAACTCCTCTGGATCTATGTGTTTGTCCCATTGATTACACCAACAGGATGGATCTGCATCATCCATATCCTCCTCAAGCCATTTTCTCTTACCAGTCTCTGCCCGTCCCAGGGAAGAAATAACAGATTATAGAAAAAGCTCCTTCAAGTCGAACAAAACTTTCCCTTAACTTTTAACTAACCTAACAGACGTGAGCACAGCAAGTCTCGTTTTTGCTGCAGTGAAAGAAGTATTTTCTTTGCTTTTCATCAATAATGTGCCCATGATATTTTCTTTATGCTTTCGGTAGATTTCACAAATCCAAAAACCTCTACACAAGATCTCATATGCAAAAGATCACATTTGACCAGTTTATTGGTAAAGTCTGCATCACTCCTGAGCGTGCAGTGGAAATCTGCGAGGGGAGGGTGTCTTCTGGTCCGCCATGTCTTTTTCACTGAAACTGGGCTCTGAACTTCAGAGTGAAGCAGAGCTCAGTGAGCACAGTTCAGTGTTGGACATTATCTGAGATCAGGTTTAGGAAAGAGCCAGGAAGATAAAACATCTACTTCAGCTCCACCTGAGAAAAAGTCTTACCTGTTAAATGATAATATTATAGAGCAGGTTACAATAAGGTACAGCAAGGTTTGTTACCAGCTAACTGCCAGTTAACCATTAGCTAATGAATCCTAATCAAATTTAATAGGCTAGTTTAAGGTTAGTCAATTAGGACGCTTTCTAATTGACTTGTTAATAAGTATGCCCATAATACTTCCCATTGGAGGACTAAATAGTAGATAATGATGAGCTTCTAGAGAACAAAAGTAAGGACGGTTAGTTCCTTATTGCCATTGTCATTTAAGTAGTAATACATAACAGTGATTAGTCCCTCATTACTTGTCTACTTAATAATAATCCATTAGAAACCATTAAGGAAGCACTTATTAATGGGTCATCAGTTGTTAATAAGTCGTTGCTGATTCATCCTTAACCCTTTTCTTAATTAACTGATCATTAAATAATAATTTGATTAGGAATTACTCATTACCTGATGATCAACTCGCAGTTAGTTCCTTATTTGTTCAGTAGGGACGTCTTAACCTTTACGCATCAATAACAAAAAAAGTATTATAATAAATAATAAAAGGTATTTTTACTTAGTTTATTATTTTTTAAATAACTGGTTTGAGAGCAGCTCTCTGGATATTTTTAAGGTACACTCATTTCATGTTTGCTGCCATTTAGATATCTGCTGTACAAAAGCAAAGTTGTTTTTCCCATTACGGCCTCCCAGTAAATGTCCTCGATGTTTACACCGCCTGTTCACAGACTGAGAGTTTTCCCTATGAATCTGACTTTGGCCGAACGTACGTAGTAAAATCCTGTAATCATCCCCTGTTAACATGTCTCCACCATTATTTGCACAAGTGGTAAATGGGCTGCACTTGTATAGCTCCTTTCTATCGTACAGACAAAGCGCTTTACAATTTGCCTCCTATTCACCCATTTCACACACACGCAAACACACCCCTACTCTGGGGTTTGACATGAACTGAGAACTGAACATGAGTCATTAAACTGTCTTTCCATTTCTCTTTTTTGCACTGTGCATCACAAAACATGATCCAGATCCAGGTCTGTTTGGAAGAACTCCCATGTTTGAAATGAACTTTGTAATTAGATTTCATAAAACGCACTAAGGGTGTCAAAAGTATACTACGTGTTCAAAAAGATGCGATAATGCAGATTTGATAGTGTCATAGCCAAAGTTATTAAGATAACAGGCCTACAATCAGATTTTCAACCCAAGACAAGACTAGTGGTGATAATGTTGATTATACAGTATTCAGCTGTTGTTAGCAACTAACAACTGGGGGGAAAACAATGGAGGATGAGAGGAAGTAGGAAGCAGAAACCTGCAATTTCATAATAAAAGTCTCAAATTTTGCAAAAAGAGTCTCTGAACATGATAAAATCCTAAAAACTAACAACCTTGTTACAGATGTGTTCATTAATGTACCAGGACGATGCAAAAATGTCCTTCTTTGTGGTCGAAGGATTGATTTTTCTATTGCCGTGACTTCAAAAGAAGTATGAAATAATGTTTTTTTTAAATTAATGTATCAAAGTTTAAATTTGTTGTCTTGTGACAGCCCTGGCGTACATACAGTATTACTGTGCAGGCAGATCTTTCTTCCCCTCATTGTCTCACTTGTTCTGTCAATAGAGGAATATAAAACCATGCATATGTTTCCAACCTCACTCTCACTTGACACCCAAAAGAAAAAAAAACAAAAACCTGTGTGTTAACATATGGAGATTTTCAGTTTTGTCAGCGTCAAAGCATCTTTAAAAAAAAAACAAAAAACCACACTGTGTGATGTTCAGCTGATGAGACAGATGGTTCATTAGAGAATCACAAGTATCCCGCTAAGTCTTCCACTCACTTCAGGAACAGACCTCCGAGGCTGAGACTGAGGCTGCTGTGAGTTTGGTTTGGTTGTGCGTGCTGCTACCAGCAGCTTGATCTGAGATATTAATAGGAGATTATAGTGAGCAGACATCAGATGTTTAAGTAAAGGTCAGTTGTGTGCTGTGTCTTGGTCACGGACCTTTGTGTGATCCATAATCTTTAATAAGATTGTTTGGCCGTGTTTGCTCCGTTCTCCGTCTCATTCCTGCCTATTCTTTCTCTTTTCATTCTTCTCCTTATTATTTTTGTGACTTTATCCACATCTTCTGTTTTTCTCCTCCATCTGGACAACTACCAAGTTTCTGTTTCCATGGCAACACACTGTATTTCTCTTCCTCTGCTAAACTGGTGAAAACTTGGAGCGTTTGGATTGCAGCTACTTTGCAGAGCTTTTCATCTGGTGAAAGTGCATATTCTCATCTTTCCTCCCACCTCTGATTAATTCATTTCTTAGTTTTTACTGACAGTCATATTACTGCAGAACATACCGCATGTGCTGAAGACACATGTGCACAATGTGAAAATTACCAGAGTGGGGAAAAAACATTTTACATATGTTTGTGAAGTTGATTAACCAACCAAACCAACTTTTAAAATCAAGATTTTTAAAATATTTTATTAGACTTCACGGTCTGATCTACAGTGCTGTATGTCTGAATCGTTCCTATATTATAACACAACATATAGCAGGGCTGCTAGAACACATTTTGAGTAGGGGTTGCAGACTCAACACCTTCTCTCCTTCCTCCACCCCTCCGCCATTGAACAACACACTGGCTATAAAACAGATTGCGGGAGGGGGGGTTTGAAGCGCAAAGGAGTGGCTTTTTTCCATCATTTGTAAGCAGATTTATGGACATTTATTCACAGTGGACACAAGATAATCACATCAGCAGAAAGTGTGAGTCACGCTCAATGTTCGAGCGTGTGCGTCGTTGCCTGCGTGTTCAGATCAGACCGAGTTGTGACTCCGAGAAAGAGAATGGATTCTGACTCAAATTGCAGCAGTCGCACGCTGAAAGGTTTGAAAGTACCTTAATGGCTTATCACAGCAGGTATCACACGGGTGTGACGGCCAATGTTGAAAACAGCTGCTTTCCATATCGTTAAGCTAGTTCCTGAGCGACTGTCAGCAAACTCTGTTTCACATGTATAAAAGTGTATAAAGCCCCATTCATTCTCCCCACGGACAGCCTGTGCTGCTGCTTCTCCCCTCACGCAGGGTGTTTGCCTCGTCTCCTCCTCTGCGCTTACACTCTACCTGTCCTTTACTTGACTATTTCCATTTTCAGTTACTTTCCGCCTCTCTTCTCCTACGTCTCCGAGCCAAATCTTGTACCTTTTTAATCCACTGCATTATGTGATTATGTGATTACATGACTACATAAGTTACTTTGCAGAACTGGATCAGAATCAGTGTGTTATTACAGGTTAAGATGGGGTGAAAGGGGGTGAATTCACGAACTAGCAGCCGATAAAATGGTTAAACTCAGCTCCGCATGTGACAGCTGCAGCATTAAAGTGATGAACAAACGAATGCAATAACAAATATCTGTTGGGATAACACAACTCTGAAAGAAGCCACTTTCAGCCACTCTTTTACTTTAATAAGCAGGGTAACATTCGTGTTGTTGTCTCAGTGCTGTTGGTTGAAAACTGTATTTAGATTCGGAGAAAAGAGGCATCGTGAGCCCTGTCCAAACCCTCTTACCATCACAGATCAGTGCAGACAGTACTCAGTATAAAGCACTATAAGACTCTGTGCAAGATGTTATAGGAAACTGTGAGGGAAGTTGCGATACCGGGTGTATTTTTTTGGAAAGCTTAATATAGAACTACACTAAGTTAAGTGTGATCTGCAGGGTTTTACATGGGAATGAACCAACCAATGAAAAGAAATATTGGATTGGTAACAAAACTATGTGTAAGCCATTGTCACTTGCAAGTCTGCAACATGCACGGAGGTGCAACATTAAATCCAACTTGGAGTAACACATTAATGTTGCTAAATCTGTGCAAACTATTGCTAGCGATAAAAAGTTGTGCTTCTCGAGATGATTCACGCACCTGGAACAGTGGTGCTGCGGCAGCCTGAGCCATTATTATTAGCATTTAGCATCATTGTACACTGCAGATGGTGGCCAGCATTACAGTGACCAATAGGGACGTCTCTCCTCTATTAGAAATGACCTTCTGTCAGCGTTTAAGGAAGTGTTTACCGGTCTTTTTGCACCTTTTACTCAGTGGCTGCTTTGTGTGCGGCACTGAGCAACATTCTGTTAACTGGTTCGTTCACGCCAACATGGAGACTCAATCACAGGTTATCAAAGGTTCATGTAAACAGATTAACCTCACCAGCGCAAGGCCGCGAAGCCAGGCACGCCTGTAGTGCACAGCGCAGCCGATGAACACACAACACATTGTCAAACAGGCGGCGAGGGAACGAAAGGTTGCATAGCGACCACTGTGCATGACCACCGTGTGTGACCACTGTGTGAAAAGCTGCCTTTTCAGACTCGCCCTTTTACTTCTCACCAAACTCTGATGAAGCTGACGCGGCTGATCGCTTTACACGCGACAGGTCGGGCCAGCAATTCATCAACAAATCGTGGTGACAGATGACGAGCAGAGCCTCCCGAAAATAAATGAACTGCTCACAACAATTTCCTCTCTCTGATGATCATCTCAAAAACCGTGCCCTCCCAGAGTAAATGCCAGAGTAAATGCATGTGTTTTCCAGTGCTAAATATTGGTAAATCAAACAAGCTATTGCTTTATTCAGTGTTCATAATCCTTTAAAAAAACCCTGATTCTAATTTCCATTTTAAGGAAATAAGTATTCTTCAGTCCATTAATATGATAATATCAGCCACCCTACTGCTGTTACAATGATTCTCATGCATAGGAAGTAATTGTCCATTTATTCAGAATCCTTTCCCTAAGTAATATATTCAAATTGATTGAATTCTGCTGTAGGCAGGCTGAAAACTAATATGCTGATGCTCCTCTGGGTTTTGGGGGCATTCACTGTCAATTATTTAATAAAGAAAACTAATCAAAGGGTGTCACAAAACGCAGCCATTTACCCAAACAACAGAGAGATATTTCTGAATGAAAAACGGTGAATATTCCCTCAAATCGTCACTGAAATCATAATTCAATCAAGCAGCCGTTATTTCAGCTGCAGGAAGTCGTGGGCTGAAAATGATGCTGATATGAGAAAGAGCAGATTCACCCAAACGACTGTGACAAACAACAACCTTTGTCCGCTTCACACACAGTGAATCATTTAGTTGTTTGCGCTGCAGCGGGGTGAGCTGCCATGAACTGTTTCGTGCAAGGTCAAGAAGGAAACGTCATGTTCAGCTTGAAGCCATCAGCAAAGCTACAACTGAAAGTGATATCGGAGAAGTTGAAAGTACACGTTCCTAGTGCACATACAGCTTCTTTCAAGTTACACAGACAGCTAAAGGGTTTGACCCCCATGATTACGACTTGGACAGGTGAGGTAAACTCAACAGGTTGGTGGGTTGGAACATTTACACGTCAGCTTTAACTGTAAATAATACACTGAGAACTGAAAACACTAATTATTGAGCTTGGAAAGTGAGATTCCCATTAGTTCCCAATTCCTCATTTTTGCTGGAAGTGAATCTTCAGTTGCGCAGCAGTCTGAGGTTCTTCATGTCGTAGTTTGCGCTTCACAGCGGACCACACATTTCAACGGGAGACATTTTTGGACTGAAGGCAGACCGGTCTCTCATCCACAGTCTTTTACTGCAAAGCCACGATGCTGAAACATGGGCAGAGTGCGTGAATGGGTTTAATTTAGTTCAGAACACTATAGGAAACAATCCGTTTACCCAGTAAATACTGCACACCAGCTTATTAGTGTGATTGTTTCTTTCGGAAACACAAAGATATGCATACACATAATCAAATTATTACTCTGTGTATCTTTCCACCTGGTTTGTTAAGGACTTTTTTAGAGTTAAAAACAAATGTGAGGCACTTTTAATTTCAATACTATTCCCACACTGTCCAAGAAAACTGATTACTGCTACACCAATTCCAGTAGTTCCATCTGTGATCAGTGTTTCCAGTGGGCCAGTTTGGGTCAGATTCTTACCAGTTGTTTTAGTTGTCCCTTCTTTGCCGTTTGTTTAAATCCTGTCAGATTGCTGTTTGACTTCTTTTCTGTCATATTCAGGAAGTAGACTGGTTAGTGCGTTGGTTTGAATTCTAAAAACAAGACCCATGTAGAGATAAAAATGACCTGAAACTTGCTGAAGCAGAAGAGCATCATTAGCAGCACATCATGAAGCTCAGTTTCGATGTCATCCCGTGGTTCAGAACTGATTTGAGATGATGAGAAGAGAATCTTTATATCTGCGCGAAGTCAAAACTGGTGAAAGCCGTGTGTCAACTCTCTTATCAAAGTGCTCCTGCTGAAGATAGACGCACCTCAGTTCCTTGAAAGACTGACAGATAAACTGGATATGTCGCTTGCCGGAATGAAAAGCTTTCAGACAGCACATGACATCCGCTCTTTTTCTACATCTGCCACCTAGCGTGAAGTTCCTGGAAGGCTTCAGGCGATGGCGAGGGAAATGAGAAGGGTGGGACAGCGCTGTAGCATCACTGTTTAATCTGTACTGCAGGAATAAGGGGCTGGTGAGGTTTAACCCCAGACGCTGTGGATGTTGGCAGGTCACTACCCATGAGCCCGCAGAGGCCGGCTGCCACGGCGACCTCTTGAACTCTGGATATCAGAGCCGGCAGCAATATTAGCCTCCACACTGCACTGTGAGATCCGGAGAATCTTGAGATTTCATATCTGTGTCTCTTGGAAAGGGCGGGAAATAAGGTGTGAGCGATGGGTGAAACGGGAGCGAAGAGGAGAGAGTGATAGATGGCACGTTGTGATGTCTCCTGAGGGTGGAGAGAAAGTGAGAAAGGGGGGGGGGGAGCAGGAGGAGAGGCAGAGAGCTTCAATGTCAGCCGCCGGATCAGAGCAGGGAAAGGGGAGGCAGACGCCGGCAATGACGGCACCTGAAATCCATTCACATTAAAACATGCGCTGACACACGAGTCGACACATGAATACAAACCGCGACTTAGTGTTTGTTTGTTGAGCCTGAAGAAGAAGGTAAAAAGTCTCTTCGTAGTACACGTGTTTGCCTGGCTGTTTGCCTGCCCGCCCATGTGGAAGTCCCACCGCTCCACCGCGAATGTGTGTGAGAGCAGGTGTGTGTGGACATTAACTTGCTTTTGTGTGTGTGTTTGTGAACTATGGCTGGAGGTAGGCGAACATCAGGGAGCAGGGAGCTGGGGAGTTCTGGGAAAGGTCGTGAGGCACAGTGGCTTGGCATGGTGGCATATTTCATTTATAAGCTCACTGGGGCATAACTGTGCTGCAGGGAAGATTAAGCTGTAACTCTTCAGTTTGTACTGAAAATGCGGGGCATGTTCCATTAGCGAGGAGAACCAAACCCTCTTTAGACCGGCGAGTAAATTAGTGATGTTGCTGCGGCTGATTTCATCAACACAATGCATTTTTTTAAACACATTATTTATTCATTAGATGTTAAATTGCTTTAACTCGTTAACAAAGATGCATGCAGATATGAAGATATAGAAATATGGGATTTGTGCCGTGTTTAAAAGTGTATTTTTGAGTCGTAACACTGAATATGATGACTCAGTCTAATGGGATCTAGTCGCTGGTGGTGCCAAAACCCCTGAGAATGAACCAACTCTGCAGCTTTATGCTTTTAGCTGCTTTACCCCTCTGTCTCATGGCTATTACCAACCTGCCCATATAAAACCCACAGTGGGGGCCCTGCTCAGACGGCCACAGCGTACACTACCCTCCCATTATCAAACAGCAGAGAGTCCCAGTGAACGACAGCCTGGTGACGGACGTTGAGCCACTGGCAAGATAATTTTTCCAAAAGTTGGTGGAAAACAAAACAAGGCTGAAAGGCCAGAGTGTAATGAACAGCATCTGGCTTCACGTTGCTCTCTGTCTCCTGCCTTTGTTTGTGTTCTACTCTTGGCTAGCTTGTTTAGCCGTGCCAACAAGCCGATCCAGTGGGCTCACTTTCAAGCTTTCATGCGCCATAAAAACCATCGCTAAATAAACTTACGCTAATAAACTGTGAACTATTAAACCAGGGTTTAAGAGCCCGGAGGTTTGCAAGCAAGTGAGCCACAGCATCAGGTGTCATGCAGATTCACAGCCAGATTAGGACGCACGTCGAGGGTGCTCATAATGTAAAATATTACCCAGATGCATGATCCAGCCTGCAGACCTACAGTGCTTTTATTTTGAAATAAAGAGATGATTATAACCTCTAACAACCTGCCCATAGCCGCGCCGAGAGCGTTGCCCCCTGCGTGATACGTCGGCATTTGTTCGCACCAGTAAGTCAAGAGTGAGCGTCTGTAATAAACTTGTGAGTTTGTTTTTGAGTCTTGCCCCTACTGGGTGAAAAATTGCGTAATAAAGCTTTAAATAAATCACAATGCACAGCCGAGGAAAAATCATCTTCCCAACAAGGATTAGTGTTGCTGATTTCTTGTTGAGATGATGAAATATGAGCTGTCCGGCTCTTCAGACGCACTTCAACCCTGGCGTGCGCAAACATCCACCGTGAGTGAGGCAATATGCAAGAAGGAGCAACAGAGTCCGCATTTGTCCGTGGATGTTAAATGTTTTGAGCGTTGACTGAAAGCTGCTGGTGTTATTTTTTTTCTTTTCATTTCAGATGTGCAGAAGACGAGGCGCAACGGATTCAGCTTCACAAACACCCATAACTCTTATAGACCAGTACACCGCCTCGTGCTTCCACACTCAGCTCAGCACCAGATCCATATTCTTATTGTTGCTGTTTTTCTCACTTTTATCACATGAATTTTTTATTGTTTTCTTTATTTTATATTATGTATATGTGTGTGTCTGCGGTTGGCTTTTTGCGTTTTTATTGCGTCCGTGTTTTTATGCTGCCTTGCTGCAAAAACACTTTCTTCTTGTGGGGCAGTAAAGATCAGAACACATACTTCGCTGCTTGTTAACCAGCTACGAGACGCTCCGATGTCCACTGCGTCTTATATATTGCCAGAGAGCACTCATCCCACTCAAACTCAGCTGGGCGGCGGGAGAACGGGGCCGCGCCGCTCCATAGTTTATCATTTAACATATTTCACATTTCTTTCACCTTTAGCGCTGCTCAATACCGTCTGACGGCTGACCTTTAGTGGGAGAATGAGAAAGGCCTGTAACTGTAAGCACCCACTCACACACAAGCGAGGAGAAACAGGCACAGTGCGCGCACTATTCTAAGGTCATTGCCCGAGGCAGTCGATATGAGCGGTGAGCTTTTGTGTTTGCCAATACTTGCCGGCGAACAGTTTGACACGGCTGTATGCGAGAGATAAACACGAGGAAGAGCTCCTCTCATATACTGACGCGAGCTCGTTATGCACACACAGTCCAATCAGTCGGATCAGTTTAGATGTTAAAATATGAAAATATGACCTCACCGCGACCCCCACTCTATATGTTTATGCAAACCTGATTCAATGGGGCCTTTGACACCTAGCTATTGTTGCAGCAGTTAAACATCCAGACACGCAGGCAGGCAGGCAAACAAAGGGAGGATCACACACATACACAAGCACAAAGAACACACTCAGAGCTGTGTGCACGCTGCTCCAAAATCCTGCAGAGAGGAACATTAAGTCATACAAACACCTTGAGTGTCAGCCTTGGCTGTGAAAGGGGGGGAAGATGGATGGTCTTTAGCCTCGGCTGCTCAGGCAGTGATGAATGACCAGATAATTTCCAGGCCACACACACAAACAAGCACATCAGCGCACACACCGGCGCGACACAACACACACGCACAACTCGAGAAAAAGAAAAAAAGGGCACATGCATTTAAACATACGGGAAGCGTGCAAGCCTAATGCAAACGCATGCACAAACGCACAAATGCATGCGTACTCCACACATCTGCACATCACACACACACACACACACACACACACACACACACACACATACTGGCTATGATGTATCTATGTATCCATCTGATGCTCTGACAGTGCAGACAGGTCCTCTCTCCGGCCACACTTGCCCCCCCCCCCCCATACGTTTCCATACTCTGCCCACTGATGACTGACTGACTGCTCGCAGTAAAGAGATCCCACAAGAACCCGTCGCTGCTCCACTGACTCAAAATAGACAGATGGAGGCAGAGGATATTGGTTCGATATTAAAAAAAAAAAAAAAGAAAAAAAGATTGACAATTACATAGAGCTGTTTTATGGTGTCCCTGGAGACGTCGGGGATGAAGAGGGATGGTGAAAAAAGTGTGTTTTCACTTTGTTTTATTACACTGCAGCAAAATGACTAGGGTGACATGCAAGGTGGAAACAAGAGAGAGGACCATGCTAATCTTCATTAGCCGTCATTATTCCGTGTTCGGGTTTTGGTTTTTTTGTTTTTTTCTCTTTTTAAAGGTAGCGCATGTGGCATTTGAACGTCAATAAGCCATTATCATGTCTGGGAGAACGGTGTAATTACTGTGAACCAACAAGACTGTCATTAAGAGGGCCGCTGCCTTGGTTTAAATGGGAGATCTGCTGGATTGCTTAATGGCACAAAAGATGGTGCTCCTCTCCGCAGTGTTAAAGGTGCTATTTAGATGCTTCGCTTAAGTAAAAGTCGCAGTACTGTGTTAAAAAAGCGTATCTAAGCGCAGGAGTTATGGTCAGAAAATGTATGAAAAGCAGCTCTACCCACGGCAGAAAACTGCTCCCTGTGCTATAGTTGCATAACATGCATTTACGGTTAAGCAAAAGTTCTTGCAAATATCAGTCAAACTGCACCTTCTTCCGCTTTTCAATTGCAGTGGAGTGCAAAGCGTGAAGTAACACAAAATGGAAAATACTGAGGTACAATTATATTTCAATACAAAACGAGCCATAGCTTCGTCTGTAGGAATAATTTGAATCAGAGATTTTGCATTGGCAGGTTCACATGAGGTGCTCAGTTCCAGCGCAGGGAGTAGTTTGCCTGTTATAAAGCCACACTGTGGAGGTCTGAGTTGCTGATGTGCGCGCAGTGTTTTTGACTTTCATTCGAGAGACTGGAGTTTGCATCAATGTCACACTCCTCCATCTTTCCTTAACTCTATGTTTCAGCCGCTCAAAGCCGCCCACCATTTATTTGCCATTAGCACTCGAACCATGCTGCGGTTGCCATGTGCAGCTGGAGTTTTCCCTGAGTTTTACAAAAGATGTCAAAAGTAGATGGAATCATCGTTTTAGCTGAATCATCACCTTCTCCGGCAATACGGCTGCCTTGTGACGGCAGATGGTGACAAAGTGAGCAAACGCTCTTCTGAAAGGATGAGAGTAAGAGGCGCACTGCTGGTCTGTGGTCTGGTGGTCTTTTAAGAAACAGTAACGCAATAACAGCTGAGTGCAGCCGCTGGTCTGATTGGATTTGGTTTCCCCTGGTGTTGCAGCCATAATGCCATCAAGTCTGGGCCAAGTCTGGCCTTACTTGGATTGTCACCGTCACCCTGAAATTGTCACTTGATGGTCTGTACTAAAAATAAGAAACAATAGCCAAATTCATAATGAACAGCCAAATCCAGTTGAGCTGACAAACTGAACTTCATTTAAACTTAAACTTAAACTTTTTACTGGTGCTCTATAGTCAAGCGCACTTTGTTACAAAATGTTAGCATAAATAACAGATTAAAAATGATTTATAACATAATAAATTAATATTATATATATCTAATATATGTGTTCCCCAATCAAATGCAATGCACACCGTTGTGTGCATGTTGTGCAGAAATACGTAAAGCTGTTTGACTTCACAGTTTTTCACAGATATTTGCTCTGTTTTCTTGCTGGTTCATCGCCCGTCATTGTTGGGAGCTCTGTTCTCTTTGAAAAATGTAAAAACACATTTTTCTTTTTCTGAGGAGATTCCTGCCAATGGAGGCGGAGAATCTGACTCAAAACTACAATTTGAGGGTGAAAAATTCCTTCTGGCCAGCGTCTTTGCTCAGAAGCTAGACCGACAGCAGACCGGGTGAGTCTTCGAAGACACGTGATAGGTGCACTGCTGAAGCTTTTATACTCATCGCTTTGCATTTTCCATGAATGTAGACTGAAAAAAATTATTATATAGATCTTTTTTTGGTAACAGTTTCTGTGATACTTGCATTGAAATAATCGTTTTTTCTGATCAGGCACTTTGTGTTGTTCGCTTTCTGACGGTTCTCAACGCACAGTTTGTCTTTCCTGGGAGAAAACTGACACGCCTACTGCTTCAGGTTTGTTCGGAATAAGCAGACAAAGCACGACTGTAGGTGGTTAACACTGCAGTGACAGCCACCAGGACTGGGGGAGACAAAGAACACACTGCCTACAGAAACTCAAACTTCATCAACAGAAACTGAGCGTGCTGTGTGATTGATGGATGATCTCTGGGAAGTGCAGCGCAGGAGCAACCCAGTAATAAGCACTTAGCACCTCAGACAGAGTTTAAAAAAAAAAAAAAAAGATTTCATGCATTACCACTTTAAAGACAGCCCGCACTAGCTGAGGCTCTAGTCAGAAAATGTAAAGGAGATGGAATCAGTGAAGTGAGAGGAGTGCTAAGATGGTGCAGCGCGGTTGAGAGTATTCACATGGTTGGGCTTGTCACTTTCCTGTCTGGCCTCCCAGCCTCTCTGACCCTCCCCCCCTGTGTTTTCTCCTCTGCCTGGGATGATGGAGGTGGGGAACTAAAAGGGTGATTGCTCACTCCGTGTGCGTGTGTCTGTGTATGTGTTTTATCTATATGCATGCATATATATGTGTGTATACATATATTTGCATGTGCATTTGTTGCATCTGCATGAGCACACTGGTGTGTACTGTGTGTGTGTGTGTGTGTGTGTGTGTGTGTGTGTGTGTGTGTGTGTGTGTGTGTTTGTGTGCATGGTTGTTTATCACAGGCCTGTCACCAGTCTCGGGGTGCTGGAGATACCCGATCTGTAACAGGTGGATGCACTCCAGCACACAAATACACACACACACACACACACACACACCCTGCAGAATGTAAAACAGCTCGGCATGCAGCCATCAGTCTATAGCACTGATCCCGGCCCCATTATCTATGTATGTGCATGTTTTGATCCTAATGAGTAACGAGGTACGATTTGTCTGTCATTGTATATGCTGTGTGTGTGTGTGTGTGTATTTGTGCGCAGGTGATTTAGTATGCAAATAAATCAGAAGTGCGCCGTTTGGAAATTCAGCTGTGGTTTTGTCTCCGTGTCAAGGTGCAGGGATGTGCACACCCTCATACAGATGTTCGCTCGCTGTCTCCCTTGCTCTCTCTCTCTCCCACGCACACACATACACACTCAGGCAGCCAGCCTATACCTAGTTAGCGTAATGACACATTGGAGGGCCATCAGCTGTCCGGGAAGATAAACAGTAGTGACTGGAGGGCCCATTACTCCCAGTCATGCCTGAAGGAACACATTTTAGATGCTCCATCATTACCGACCATATTAAGCCACAGTAAAAACCAGGAACAGTGAAGCAATGGGTTGCTACTGTCTCAGAGGAGTGCTCCAGCGTTTTGTCGGATAAACTGCTTAATTTGCTTTTATTTGAATATCTTCACCAGTCATGTGCGGCACTTTGCTAACTGCTGATAGATGGTGAGTGGGACTGGATGTCGAATAAGATTTAGGACGCAGGAACTACAGCGTCTCATGAGGGAAACACCAGACAGTGCCAATGTTAGCAGCAAGCGTGCCAGTTCTCCTAACATTAATATCATAGTTCCACATTTAAGAGCTTTGCATTTATTGCACAAAGTTAAATGAGAGTAAATATAAAGCTACAGCAAGTTAGCTTAGCTGGTTAACTTAGCTGTAGCTTCTGTATGGTACAGGCATGTAAAAGGGTTGGGAGTGTGACATCATCAGCAGCAGACGGTCTCTACCCATTCAACTTCAATTAACTTCAATTTCAAGATGGTTGGACACTCTGAAGGAATGCAAACATAAAAACAAACATATAACTCATGCTCAGGGTCTGTAGGGCCTAAGGTTGGACAGTTCCCAGAGTGTGGGAACATGTTCAGAGTTCCTCAGTTTTAGATATTTTGCCAACTATGCTGACTATAAAGTGATGCTTTACACAGAGAGAGTCTACACAGAATTATAGGAGATGTTGGTGTGTACGGGTTGCTGAATGTACCTCCAATCTCGACTCCTCTGATCAGAGGAGGATCATATAGGGCATCTTTGGAGGACACTTTTGATTGCTAGAAAGACGCTATATTGTTTTAGCTTCCATGCTCTTGTCTACATGCTCACAGACCTTGTTAAACCACGCCGGTAAGTAAGGCCCAAAGAGCTTTTCATCTTATGAGTGTGTGCCATACTTTGAACATTACACTGGAACCAACGGGTGTTATTTTGTTCACGAACCTCGTTTGTGCTTCTTATATCTTTATTGGAGCCGAGTGCCAGTCTACCGAGGGAGTCTCGTCGCCCCGGGTGAGGTCCCTTCGCTGTTTGCTGTGGCTAAAGGCACTGAGCCGCATGACTGCTTCGCCCATTTGTGTGAGTGTGTTTAGTTTGCGCTGACTGCGTACACAGCAGCACACCTAGACATACTTCAGTGTAGCCTGTTTTGTCTCTTTGAAATAATCTTTCCTTTGCATGTAATGGTTAAGGATTTAAATACAATTTTAAAATGATTTCAGAAGTGATGAACAATCCTTCCACCTTTTAGCAGCATTGTTCAGTACCTTGTTCGATTGATGCTAATAAAAATACTTCTGTTATGAACCACGTGTTCCCTCAGTGAGTGAGTGTGTCTAGTTTCATTGTAAACTTATTGGTAATTGGACATTATTGGTTTAAATGCATCTCCAAGTTGGACATATTTACTATAATGCAATTTCCCAAGTGGCATTGTGTTTCTTCTCTTATTCACATCACATATAGTCTCCCTGCTTCTGGCCACATTAGCATAAATGTTATGAGCGTAAGAGTACCACACATTGTCTTTATATGGCCGTCTGTCTTTTGTGTGTACTTCATATATTTGAATGACTGACAAATGACTAGATAGATAATGGCAGTTAGCATAGCTACGGATGCTACCCATCAGAAACGGTGGCCCTGCTCTGCAATTCCCAATCGGCATCAATCTCATCACCAGCAGGAAAGTGATTAATTCGGGGCTGTACTGGAGGGCCTGTTAGCCACATCAGATTCTGAAATGAAGCACTTAAGCGTGACCTTTTTACACATGCTATACCTGCTAAAGCATTAAAACGGCTCTCGGAAGCAGTTCTTGCTGGAAGTTCCAGATTCACACATCCTTGTTTTTGTCACAATATTTCCTCAAGCTAACGCCTTTCTATCTTGCACCTGTGAAGTGAAACCCATTAGTGCTAACCTCATGCTACAGCTGGAGCAAGGAACTGCTGGTTGGACTGAATGAAAATGACTGGTGTGTGACGTCTGAATCCGGAAGACCACGAAGTAAGAAACAACTGAACAAAGGAGTTTTGTAGTTTTCACCATCCAGTGCATCTAGCTGCTTCTTAATGTCGCTCAATAGTTCACATTATTGTAAACTCAATTATTCATGACCTTTAGCGTCCCACATTATGTTGATTCACAACTGTTCGAATTCACACTGCAACTGGAAGTAGTGCTCCATGTGCTGCCGGATTGTTTAAAACCGAGGCTTTTTAATATTTCCAGAGAGAGACAGAAACTGATTCAGCAGTCTCGGAGTCGCCTGATTGAGAGGAGTTGACAGATTTTGAGAAGGTACCCACACTTTATTCCACCACTGCAGCGCTCTCTCAGAAATGTCACGCTATAAGTTTGACGACTTCTCCCCCTCACATCTTCCATTTTCCTGGATTGTTATTGAGCTTTAACTCCATTAGTCAGATTATTTCGATACGGCTCTGTGTTTGGGACCTGTTTGTCTAAATGAATAAACGAAACCAGCATTTTTATATCAATTTGGAAATTTCAGAGTTGTTAAAAAAAAAAAAAGTGTCGGTAATTTCTGAACAAAAGAATATAAAACCTCGGAAGCGATCTGTCACAGTCAAACTTCAGTAGCAGCGCTGTCTTTCTGACTGCAGATGTGACTCTGAAATCAGAAGCTCGCACTGTCTCCACCAATTTATTAAAAACAGCTTGCGGTGGAGTTACAGTCGCCTTGACTGAAGCAGTACATCATATTGAATAGCACATGTTTTCATCCAACACAAATCATTTTATTCTAATTAATGTCTCAGCTTCGCCTTATCTTCTTTTTCTCATTGTGTGTATACAGTAGGCTTTATACAGGTGTACGGCTTAGTTGGTGTAGTTGTCAGTATTGTGTAGAAAGGCGGCTTTTATTGATGGAGCAGCAGCTGCAGTCTCAGCACTTCTGCTAGTTCTAAAACCTGGCAGGACAGCTCTTATCCAGGCTGGACACTGGTGCTGCTCAGCTGCCGTGTCCGCACAGATTCTTGACCCGATCGGCACCAGAAGCTGTGTTTGGGGAATTTATAGGAAAATTAAGTAATGCTGGTGTATTCTTTTTTCAGAAGAGGAGGAGGAGGAGGAGGAGGAAGGAGAGGAGGCACAGCATGTTCGCACACCGCTGAGTACACCGGATGTAAGTCCCCAGCTACAGAAAAATGCGAGTTTGAACACTGTCTACAGTTGTGTCACTCAGAGGAGGGTATTTAGGAACGTCTTTGAACGTACCTCTGGTATCAGGAGCGGCTGTCAGCTGCTAAAACAAACAGATTGAGGCTCAACTTTGTAAGAGGATTTGAGGAAGAGTTAGGCAGCATTTAGAATCGTCTGCAAACTTTTCCTCCTTTGTTTGGGTAAACCTCTCTACTATCTGACAGCCTATGAATAATCATCTGTCGCAGAAAACCGAGTGGGAAAACAGGAAACTCAATCTGTCTTTCAAAGCAGTTAGAGTTCAAAGTGTGAGCCTGATCTACGTTTGCTATAGATTGTAATTACAGATATCTTGAGATTTTGGTGTAGAAGTTGAGAGTTTACCAATTAGTGGTTCAAAACATAATTACCGCTCTCGAGGAAATTAATTCTTGGGTTTAAGCAGTGAAAACAGAACGGAGTTCGAAATTTTCAAGGTGCTGACTGAGACGGATGAATTTTAGTCTAATAATAATCGTGTGTATAGGTCAAACACGCTGCAAAAGAGCGTAAATGACGACCGCGCTGCAGGAATACCCATTTAAAGCTGCATTTAATAGCTTTTGGCCACAGCACTGACACATTTCTTCATTCAAAAACTGCATTGGCAAATAGTTGTCCATTTCCACACCCAGCAGGCACACTGCAACATTAACATTCATTTGGAGTTGCGTTTACAACCGCCGAACGAATCGGGCTTCGGTATCTGCTCCCCTTTGTGTTTCCTGTTCACCATTCTGTGGGTAATATCTGGAGCTTTGTTCAGCTATGTTTAACCGGCTGGTTGATAACTTTGTCTCCCATTTGGAGTTGGCCACGGTTTAAAGTGGATTAATATAGTAAACATCTGGCTGCTGCAGCTGGACACAAGGCTGAAAGACTAAACCAAAACTGAACGCTGAAAGAAAGCCAAGAACTGCAGAGGCTGACACCTTTCCAGAGGTTTGTGAATAGTCATCTGACGCTTTGCTGTAATTAGAATTTTTGCAGCAGGATGTTATTCCATTCATTCCAGCAGATCAATTGTTATCAGCGGTGTCTTTAGGTTACTTTAACTTAAGCAATCCAGCTGCTCAGTCTCTGATCCATCAAATCCCCTCCAACAAGAAAACAGGAAATATGTCACATTTGCAGCAAAGATGGCCGACCTGTTGTGCAGATTGGTGCATTGTGATTCTTTGAACAGCAAAAATGGAAACATTCTAGCTAAAGAGATGTTCCCTACATGGATGGATGGATACAGGCCAAGCTGCAAACATTTGAAGTGTTTGTTGATGGAGCCTATTGGCCAGTTTCTTTATGGAGGAGTTGCACAATTCAGATTCAGATTCAACCAGATTCAGTCCAAACAGATTATTGATTGTAAACACGACTGGCACAAAACGGTCAATTCAACCACGAAATGACTCGTGGAATCCCGAATCAGCCTGAATCCCCAGTCTGATATTTAACACGAAGAGCGAGGGTTGTGTTTTCCTTTAAAGCGCAGAGTTGGGCGTCTCGTATCCGAGGAGCCTTCAGCCTCATCATTTTTTATTTATTCACCTGATATTCTCTCCGTCTTGCCTTGTTTGGTTTTCGGCGCATGTGTGGATATTGAAATCACATCTGTGCTGTCTGAGGCGCTAAATGATGATCAAGCTGTGAAAAAGAACAAGAGCTGAAGGCACATTGGACAGTTTAATTATATCAACTTAATTAGAAGGAATTTTCAGAGTATAATTACAGTGAAATATTACGTTGGCCCTCTCCCTCAGACCTTTATCATCTTGAATCTCAGGATATTAATGCGTGCGTCTGTGAAAACTGGGTCAGTTCGGCTATATTTTCAAGGTAACAGAGGTCATAGTTACTTACTTCATCAATATCCATTTTGGCAGGTCTCCCAGAATATATCAGCTTGTGTACGTCGGGTTTTATGGACCAAAATGTTTTCGTCTTTTTCACCAAAGACATCATTTTAGCCATCAAGTGTATGAGGCACAGAGGAGCAATTAAAAGCTGGAAGCCTCATTTAAAGTGTGCCGCGAGTGCAGATTTTCCCTCCATTAAGTCCACATCCTGATACAACGGACTGATAGACCATAATGTAAGGCGGAATTTTCGATTACGACACATTTGAGCTGCACAGCTCTGGATGAGAATGGATGAATTTGTTTACCATCTTCTAAACAATTTATAGCTGCGCCGTAAAAGGCAAGGAGGATGCTGAACGGCACAAATCAGGATGTATCTCAGCGCCGACTGTTGTTGCCTCTGTGCAAAGTAGCTGTAATAAACTTTACAGCACATACAGATTGTCAACTGCAGTTAGGTTCATTTATTTACAGAGCACACTACAAAAAGACCTTTACGGCGTCCTGACAGCGAACCAGCCTCCGACCACTGTATCCCATGGCTACAGTGAATCAGCTTTTCGATATGCACATCTGCTCATCTTAACAGTCCTTGAGATCAGACTGGAGACGTAAGCATTCAAGTAAAATCCATCTAAACACTGCTTTATATTTTGATATTTCAACGCCTTTACTGGAAATCATATGCAACACAAGAGTTTTCTTTTTTTGGCCATAAGCTTCTAGGTGCTTTCCCTTCAGCCAGCTGTCCCAGTGCTGAGGATTTTATGCTTGATAACTTCCTGAATTAACGGTTCCTCTTGCATGATGCATTGCTTTCAACTTGAGCGATAAAGTACAGACACATATTGTTTTAATTTAATGAGTCATTTCCTTAAACATTTCACTTCTGTAGCAAATGATACTCAAACGGGAGTAAATGGTGTTTTTGTGTCGGGGGACTAACAGACACTGGTGAGTATTTACAGCAGCAGGACGGTGTGTGTGTGTGTGTGCAACAGAGTCAAAATAACCCACCCTGTGTGTTCATGGTAATGTAGGAAAATGTCATCCAGCGTAACAGTGCGGCTCCCTGATGTTTCTAATTTTTGGACAACAATGGAGCCGCGCGGCACAAAGGAAGAAGATATATCAGGCTTTGAATGCGCACACAATACTTTGCTAGTAGATGCATCGACTGTTGGTCTTTGCCTTTTCATGAGATTTGTCGATAGAAGAAAAAAAAAAAAATACAATATCACCATCCTGCACCAGGTCTGGTACCTGCAGGAAGAGCCACTAACAGGTATATAGAGTATATATTTTATTTTCCAGGTATTGATGAAATGACTTGCAGACAGGCTGCGGGTAAATTGGAAAAGAAGTTTTCAGTTTGTGTTTTTTCAGACCTTTTACATTAAGACAAGACAATTTTCAGGACACTTGTGTCTCAACATGTGGTTCTGGTGATTTGCTTTTGATTTTTGCTGTCGGGGTGTCTGTCAGTGGTCATTTGTCACAGTTTAGAGTTTATTTGGTTATTTCCTGTTTTAATTTGTATTTCTATTTCCTCTTCGTTTCCTTGCTTCCTCTCCTTTTCTTCAGTTTTCATTGTCATCTGTATCTCATTTGTCCTTCCCTAGTATATACAGTATATTTAATGTCATTCCCTTTGTTCATTGCCAGTCTGTACCTTTTACATTGTGCTTCATGTTCAAGCCATCTTTCCCAGCGTGTTCTGTATTCCTTGTGTTCCTTCGCGTTTCTTTGCTTTTGGATTTATGATGTCTGTGGACTTGACCCGTTTCATGGACTCTGATTTTGCCTGCCCCCTCGCGGATTTGTTTGCTTTACGGACTGATTCCCTGGTTTAGAACTTGGCCTGCCTGAACCACCTGTCAGACTTTGCCTTTGTTTTCACTGCTAAATCATTTAGCTGTCAGTGCTGTGCTGTAACTGTCTGCGTTTGGGTTCATTGAGTTCTTTCAGTTCCCTCTGTGGCACAATTATGACGGTTCAACTGGCCAGCCATGGACACAGACAGACTTTTCATTGATTAACTGTATCCGTTCAGTAAATATAACGGAGTTGTTCCCCATGGTGATTTTTAATATTCACGTTGATGACTCTTCTAATGTTGTGCTGCTGATTTTATAAACATCACTTCATCTTTCAATTTTACACAATATATCAGTGAACAAATGCATAATCGTGGTCACGCTGTCGATCTCGTTCTCACCCTTGGTGTGAGTTACCACCATAGAAGTTATAGATTTAGGTGTATCAGACCATAAATGCATAGTTTTTATCTGTGAAACAGATAGCATTAGCATTGTACGACCCCACCCTATGTTTTCTGCACTGTTTAATGATTAGAGCTAACTCCTGTCTGAACATGTTCAGACCAGCAACTTGACTAGTTGTTTTAGCTCTGTCTGCGAGTCAATATTGACACTATTGCTCCTGATAAAGTGAGGTCAAAGCCTACACAAAATAGCAGCAGTAGAAATCTGGTCTCCTCTGGTTTGAATGAGTTATTAATCCACTGCAATAACAAGGTCAAAAATACAAGGGCACAATACTTCTCTGCTGCTGCTGATGACGGGTTGTGTCCCGTCCTTCGCTTTGAGCCACGTTTGAAACAGTTGATCACAGCTTTCTGTTCAAAAGGCTGAGGCGATGGGTAGGAATATCAGGTACATCTCTAGAGTTGTCCTTTTTACTTGGCAGGCAATTCTGCGTCTCAGTCAACAATCATATATCATCCAGTATGGTGTCCCTCTGTGGTCAGTTTTGTTTCTATTTTGATCATACCTTTGAAAATATCATCCTTAGTTGTGGTGTATTCACTTTTATGCTGATGACACACAGATCTACCTGCCAGTTGGAGTCTCTGATCCTGACATGCTGAGTTCTTTACTTGACTGTCTATCTTACATCAAAACTTTATTCAGCTTAACTCAAGAGATGGTTGCAATTGCCCTCTTGGCACATTACAACTCAAAAAAATGCAAAAAATCTTGGCGTTACCTGAGGTATGAGCAGAATACAGCAAAATTTGCAGTCTTGTTTTTATCACCTCAGAAATCTTTCTAATATTCAGTCTTTAGCTATCTCTCTTTCAAAGGCACAGACAAGCTCACAAGCCTTCATTTCCCCTCGCCTTGACTATTGCAACAACCTTTTCACCTGCCTGAACAAAAATTGGCACCAGCCTGAACAGAACTATGCTGCCAGGCTGTTAACAAGATCCAAGAAAAGTGACCACATCGCGCCTGTTTTGGCTACTTGCACTGGTTCCCGGTATGTTTTAGAATTGATTTTAGAGATTTTATGTTGATTTTTAAAGCTCACCATGCCTTCTCTCAGTTATTTACCCCTAGGTCACCCATGAGCCAGAATGTAGCCTGAGATCCTCGAGCAGAGGTCTTTTATCTGTCCCCAGGACACAGCTAAAACCTCAGGGTGACAGAGCATTTTCAGTCAGAGCCCAGAAGCTATAGAATGAGCTGCCTGTGGAGATCAGGTCAGCAGAATCAGTGACTTCTTATAAAACTTAACATGCACTTTTATCAGATTCCTGATTTTACTTGTACATATTGTCTGGCCATTGTGCCATTTTATTTTTCTTGATTTTTGCATCATTCCATTGGTATTTTGTTTTTGGATTTTGTTCTACTTATTTTATATAGATTTGTTACTTCAAGGTTCTCAATTTATGTGAAGCACTTTGTAACAGGCATTTTTAAAAGTGCTATATAAGCACTTTCTTTATTACTCAAGTTGTAATCCTTTATTGGACGTTAGTTGTGAAGGTAAGAGGGGCTGCTCTCAGGTATGCATGAAAGAAAGTTGCTGCCAAGTCCTGGCATTCATTAACATCCCTGATTGTCAGCCTGCCACTTTCCAGTTCACCAGTCTCTGGCCTGCCACTCTCCAGCCTGATTCCCAGCCTGCTTGTGTCCACTCTGTCACTCTTCAGCCTGCTAACTTCCAACCTGCTCCCCATCCGGCTAGCCTCTGCCTACTAACCTTCAGCCTGCTTCTCATCCAGCCTGCACTCTGGTCGATTGGGCTTAGTTTTTTTAAGCTGCAGCCTTTCACTCCTGAATCTCTAGCCACCAGCTAGTTGTCAAGTTGGTTAACACAGAACCTGATGGTCTGTCGATGGATCCTAGAGACTGCGTTTAATAGTGAGTTTGACCTCCCTGACAAATGACAACAAATCACCTTTGTTGTCATTTGGCACTATACAAATTTAATTGAATTAAGCAATCCCCTTATCAGGGCCTGGCCATTTGCCCCAGGTACCTGACAGTTCATTCCCCTATAAGAAAGTGTGGCTCCCTGACAGATCTGTTTCTGAGTCAGGAGTCCTGGCTGATGCCATGTCTGCTCCTGCATCAGGACTTCCTTCTGACCACTGTTCCTGAGGCTGGTCCTGGAGGTCTTGCAGTCACCCTAGAGTCAAGCCTCTGGAGTGGATGTTGCCTTTGCCGTTGCCAGACTCCACTGTCACTGGGTTATCTGCCCAGGATTTTCCAGTTTCTCCTGTTTTCCTGCCTTGGTGTGGTCTGTCTTCAATAAAATATTGTTTTTCCAAACATTTTGTGTCTAGCTATTTGTACTGATAAACATAAAATATAGTCATCTACGGGACTTACCCACACATTTGTACAAGTGAATTCGTGTGATGCATTTGATGAACTTACATGTTATACAGTTGTTGGTCACAATGAAATGTGTTTATACCCGATTTGGTCTGCACCTTCATTGTTTTGTCTCCAATTTGATTCCCCCGAGTACAAGTTGGCAAATGAGTTAAACAGCTGATCCAAACCAACATGGCATCCAATTAAATTTTTTAAATTGACAATTCATATCCATAGTATTAAAGAAATCGTTTTTCTTTTTCCGAGCGTAGTTTTCATTGAACTGATTAAACAAGTAAACACACCAGCACTATTTTTGGATTGCGTACGCCGAAGCAGCTTGATGAATCGATGAATTTGCATCAGCTCCAAATAACATTAACCTTATTTCACCTGAGAAACTCTAATCTCACCTCTGTCTGACCTGTAATTTAACAAGTCACTCTGCTGCTGCTTTCTCGCTCCCTTTCTTTCCCAGTCTTTCACTCACACAAACACTCCACCCTCTCTCTCCTTTCTCTAAATGGCTGTCATGAGTCACGCAGTACATTTAAATGTTAAATACTAAGGTGGAGGTCATGAGCCATTTCCCACCACATTACCGGCTAATGGTTCATATCTTAATAACCTTACCAGTCTGGCTATATTCTCTTGGGTGGATATTAAGACCACAGAGTTTGAATGGGAGGCAGTGGAGCCGTTTGACTCAAGCTTTCACTCTGGAGATTGATTGTCAAAGTACAAGTTGTTTGTTGGAGGAGACAGATTAGCTGTGCTGAGATGAGGAAAAGCTTTCCTTTGGAAAGAGAGAAATATATTCTGACACCGAATAATAGAAGGAGAAACGATCGGGAGGAGTTTTATTCAGCTGTGTGGCGGTGCACAGTCTCACACACGGAGAAACACACCAACCAGCCACCTGGGGAGATGAGGATCTGTGTCCCTGCATGAATTGTCTTGGGACTTTTAGACAGCTTAGTTAAAAGATCAGTGTCTATTAAGCTGTAACAGTAAACAACATGACAGTCTGATGTGACATGGACGTCAAAACGTCAAACATAAAAAAACTTTTTTTTTTACAAAATAGTAAAAGCTTGATCGTGCACGTGTGTGTAGGTGTGTATAAATCAGTGTGTGTGCGTAGTCTGTGTAGGTGTGTGTGGTCCGACAGACACTGTGGTGGGGGGGGGGGCATCATTGGAAATGCAGCACTGCCTGTCTCAGACTCACCCTCAGTGCCTTTAGCAAGCCATCAATTTGCTGGCCTGTGGTAGCCAGAGTGTGACAGCCTGACTGTTACAGTATAGACTGCTCCAGTGCTGTCTTAGACTGTTATAGATGAATCAATAGATACATAAAAACTCCTCATCAATTTTCATCGTTATCTCTGTGTAACGAGTACTAATATTTAATTAGGCCGACATGTTGACTTGTCAAGCACTGGTGTAGCTGATAACATTAACAATGGCTGAATTCCAGCCGGGTGTCCCAGTGTCAGAGCGCTTATTGTTTCATTTTGGCTCCAGTATTCACCTGATACACCTGTGCTTTTCTCGCGGTGGCAAAAACAAATGTTTACCATAAAAATGGCCGATACGATCCTGTATCAGCTGAAATAAAGCAGTGTTACTGTTACAAACCGCTCCAGGGGATGATTAATTAACTCATCAACTGATCCATCAAAAGTTAGAGTCTACAGCCGTGTCAGCAGCTCCGAGAAATGTAATTAGACTACGGTGCTTTAAGGTTAAAGCTAACTTTAGCATGTTAACATGTTCACCGTGGCAACGCTAACATGCTCATTATGTTCACCGTGTCACGATCTTAGTTCAGCGTGTTGGCATGCTGACATTTGTCCGTAGCGCTGAATACAAAGTGCAGCAGAGGCTGATGGCTGATGGTTTTAAACTGGTTCCAGATTTATTTTTTTTTTTTTCATTTTAAAGGATCACAGATGCTTAGTTATAGTTATTATGGGAAAATGTGCTAGAAAAGATTCTTTGGCATCACCAGTCTGGTCTCTGATGGGGTTTTTTTTATTTTATTTTGCTCTTAATCGAACCCTTATTGCAATCGATTGATTAAGAACCACAACGGTGACACCCCTCAGTCCTCGTGGTACAGATATCTTCAGACACAGACATGTGGTCCATTATATCCTACTTTGTCATTGCCTGTCTTTGCAGCATAGTGCGGCACACATCAGTCGACTGTAATGTTCTGTTTACAAAGCTCCAGAAGCTGCTTTTGAACTAGTTTTAAGATGCAGTGAGAATGAAGCCTACCGATGCTCAAAGCCACCAACAGGACAGCTTTTTATCTGTGTGTGTGTGTGTGTGTGTGTGTGTGTGTGTGTGTGTGTGTGTGTGTGTGTGTGTGTGTGTTTCCCAGCATGCCTTGACAGCCCTGTTCTAATGGATGGTGTCTTCAGATGTGAAAAGGTGAACAGAAGTCCGACTGGAGTTTCACTCTGCAGTTTGTCACTACAAATTGGTGTGTCTGTGTGTCCTCGCGCGTGTGTGTGTGTGTGAATATACAGTAAGTGTGCTTGTCGCAGCACAGCTTTGCTCGTCTTTACAGGCTGCTGTGTTACTGCATGCTTGTGTGTGTGTGTGTGTGTGTGTGTAATTCTTAGTGTGTTTTCTGCGTCTCTGCTGAAAACAGAGCAGCCAGCTTGATTTCAGCCTCCAGTTGGGCTTGTGGCCTTTGAAGAAATGAAGTGTCTACTTGCTTCTACTCACGCTGTGCCTTTAATCTGTTATCCCTAAAAATACACACTTGCACACCCAAACATAAAAGCCACATGCAGCCCCAAATCCTTTTTAAAGGGGCGTTCAAAATAGCCAAATGCCCAGATAGTCGCTCCGTCCTCATCAAATCATGTTCTCAGCGAAAAAACTTAAATTAGCAACTTGCTGAAACTCCCAAAGGTGCCGGCGCTGAACGTCTCAAATTCAGGAAGAAAACTCTTTGTGTAACTCCCTTTGGGTGTGCTTGAGAAATGTCAGGGAGCTGAATCCTCTCACTGCAGGGAAGAAAAGCAAATGTCATTGTAATGTAGATACTGTAAAAAGATTTTTACAAAAATTTCACACCAGGTACCAAAAAAACAAAAACTTTTACCTGTTTTTCCCATTTTTAATGCATGTTTAAGTAGTTTTTCAGCTGATTTGAATGTCACAGCTTCCATAATTTGCCATGGCTGATGCAGGAAGACGTTAACAATAGGAGAAACGTTCCATGGTAATGAGAAATGAAGAGAGAAATGAAGTGGAAGGAGTTGTCTTTTGCCCTTCATGCCTTAAGCAACATTAAAATATTAATATCCACCGTACAGTGTTTAAATAATTCAATTTTTCTAGGATTTTGTTCAATTGTACCTAATTTTGAATCAGATATTTACATAGCATTATTCTAAATGTCATAATTCATTTCCTAAATTATATCATATTTTTATGTTTACAATTATATGTCTAATCTTTTAACCAAAACAGTGTCTTGTTCAACACTCTCACCTCCAGAAAATGACTAAAAATGAAACTGATGTTAATGTTTCACTCAAACATAGCCAACCATGCCTGAACAATGATATTTGATAGTGTCAGTAGCCTTTGTGTTTCTTACATGCACTACAAAAAATGAATTTGTTTTGTAGAATAATGTTAGAAAAGCATCAGGGTTATATATTTATGTTAATGGGTATATCATAGGAAGATATCTTGTGCAAAGGCATATACTTAGCATTTTTAGCTTTGTATAACACAAGAAAAACCCTGCATCAGTTGTCGGCACTGCTGCTTCACTGACTCAAACCCACTGTCTCTCTGGAGTTTTCATGCTCTCTCTGCGTGGGTTTCCTCCCACAGTCCCTGGGCGGGAAGGTCAGGTGAAGAGATTTTTAATTATGCAAAACCTAAATTACAGAAAACGATCATGATTGCATTAAGAGAAGAGACGCGACCTCAGCCCACGTTAATAGAGCTTCTCGGGGCCATCGCATCTGCTCTTGGCGAAACCTTCAACACCCTTCATCTGCTCCTCAACCTGCCTCACTTCTGATTTATCTTTAGCCATCAGGTATGACTGGATTGAATGATTCAGATTTCTGACATTTATTTATTGTAATTACTGATCGAAAGATGAACCCATCACTTAACCCTGCAGTTCCCCTCAGCTCAGCAGAGTGTTTTAGTGTCTTTCAGCTCCTTGTTTTGCTTTTGCAGTGTGCAACTTCATTCAAATCACCCTTTTTTTCTTTTTAAAGAGTAGTTTAGTATAGATTAGTAAAGAAACAGGGAGATAATGTGTTACGAAATGCAGTATTTGTCACCAGCTAGAATCGGACCGTTGATGTTTGATACCAAAGCGACATGCTCTTTAACCATTCAGCTACCGCGGCGTCAGTGCCATTACCCTTTCAGTTTTCAATGTGTCTGGTGAAAGACAGCATTGTCCAGAATGGCTGCAGTGGCCTCGTCACAGCTGGAACCCAACACACCTGCAAACCCCAGATAAATGTTCAAAACATAGGAAAAGGAGAGAGTGAATGTTGAAATGAAAACTATTGTTTTGTCTGCTTTTCGGGCACATAGGTAGCTATTTGCTAACATGCTGGCCACTTTGCTGCTTTCAAAAAACCTCAACTATCAGAAAATGGACCTTCTTGATGTAACATTTGCAGTCTCTAATTTATTTCTGCAGAAAGGAAATGAAAAAACCCCAGGCCCACTCTTCAGAGTCATTGGGTTCATAATCTCTCAGGCTGAAGGAATCACAGTTGCATGAAATAAACAGGAGCTCTCCTTTAACTCTCCCCTAACAAACCCGAGTCACCAGGATCAGTCACGTCCTTCCTCAGGCAAACATGATGAATGCACTTGATCTTTCTCCGCGATGCTGGTGTCGTGTGCGTGCGTGTGTCTGGCCTCCACTCCTCTGCATTCAAAAGAAATCTGCTGCACTGCAAAGCAGATGGATGGACTCGGTACGCAGTGGTGGATTCAGGTGTGAGCTGCCAACAAATCAGCAGTGTTTGACCCATTTAGCAGCGGCGCTTTAGAGACCTCCTCTCAGGCCTTTCTCTCCATCTTCCCCTGCGCTGCTCACTTCAGAGGCAGTTTCCCTTAGAAATGGCAACTTACACACACAATCTGCATTTTGTTGATTTATTTCACAGATTAGCCGTAATGGGAGTAAACCAACAGAGTGAGACAGCAATGCCGTTTTTGGGGAAGGCAAAAAAAAATAAAAAATCAATATAATAATTATTTAACTTCATCAGAGCATAAAATGGTCATAGTGCACTTTTGTTATGCAGGAGTTTGCGAGCATTGTTGATATATAATACCGACTCAATGGTCACTGAGCGGGCTGCTGAAGCTGACATCCATAAACGTGTTTAATCACATTTTACATTTTTTTAATCCAGCCGAATGCCACCGACTGACACCCATACAGGAGAAAGCTGCATTTCAGCCAGGCCCCCCCCTCCAGTTCTATTTTAATCAATCCAGCTGTTCTCACAGGCCACAGAACTGCTCACACTTCACTCAAAGTGAGACCCGAAGTTTTTTTGATTTTTTTTCTCACTTCAGCTCTATTTTCTTCAGTTTCTCCCGACAGAATTGCAGCGGTTGGGTCTCAGAGCTGTCAGCACTGCTGAAATATAGGTGACCTGCACATATAGTACTGTACTTCAATGTGTCCTGTATAGACACAGAGGACTGACGCTGATCCTTTTGTGTAAACACATTGTCAGCTTGGTATTCATCCAGCTATAAAGAAAGAAAGAGAGACCAATTAACTGTACTGGTTGTGGTTAAATTACTATTATTATTTTTTTGGCATGAACCTAAGTTTATCAAACCTTAAAATGAAAAATCATACCCAAAAAACAAAGCTGTGGGTAAAACAAGTACTGCTTTACAGGTCTGTAGCATAAAATCTTTTTTAAAATATGCTAGAAGTTTTCCGAGAGCCTGCTGAAACAGTACCGAAAACCACTTTGTCAGACACCCTGTAATTATCACACCTAATCTAACAAAACAGCCTGAACCTGGGAGGCAGAAGTGTAACTCGCTACCACAGCAGTGTTGAGTTGTCAAGATTAACCGCTCTAGTCTCGGACATGATCGCTGTATTGGAACAATGACTTCCCACCCACCACCGCCGCCTCCGACTACTGTCTTTGTCGGCTGCACAGTGACTGACACCACAACACATTTTGCTATGGAGGGGCTGTATAGACTGGTATGAGTGTTATTCTTAACAAGGTCATATCCTGTACTGACTAATTAAAGTCTCTGCCGAACCTCGGCGCTGTTATCAGATTACCAATGCGTTCATTTATCATTAGTCATTTACAGACCATGTCTCAAAGCGATAAAGTGTAGGAGGCTATCGGGGTCTGTGTCAGAGACGTGTGTAGGAGTATAGAAGTGATGCCGCTGCCAACTGTTGCTGCTAACTGGAACCAGCCTGATGGATTTAACTCTGCGTGTGCATATGATTTGATTTACATCGTTCTCGTTTTGTTGTTGGAGCACGTTGTCAAGGAAATAACAATCTAGTTTGTCTGAAGTCCGCATCGTTTCTGTTCCTGGGTTGACCCTCACCACCAGTTTATCCTTTGAGCCTTATTAAGTTGCACATAATAGGAAAAAAATAGCTTGAATAAAAGTATTTTGAATAATTTAATCCTTAAATGCACAGTTTCTACATACCTCACATCTAAAAGACACACTAGGGCTCTTAAGATGCTTGACTCATTACTTAAAGGTCCAGTGTGTAGGATTTAAGGGGAGTTTTCATCAGAAATGGAATATATTAATCACAATTATGTGTTTATCAATGTATAATCATCTGGAAAAAAGTTTTCATTGTGAATGAGGCTTTTAAATCTATTCAATCGGTTGCAAACTGCAAACTAGATGCTAAATAAATCCTACGCACTGCTCTTTTAAGATGGCTTGCTTTGTTTTCCCAAATGTTTTCTGGTAGTTAAGCCGTCACTGTGACAGAAATAACCCAGAACAGCCCAGCCCCTGTGGAATTTAAATAGCTTTCAAACTTTAACTTAACTAGAGGTACTGATGAGACAGAGCCAGGCTAGCTGTTTCCTCCTCTTTTCAGTCTTTATGCTAAGCTAGGCTAACCAGGTCCTCGCCGTAGCTTCACATCCATTGGTGCATTATGAGGGGAAAGACCAAGTTTACCTATACAACAGGGATCTACAGCGTGCATCCACAAATGAACATTTAATGCCGACAGCATATTAATATGCTGTTATGCGTCTTACCTACACTTACCTACACTGACCTGCAATAATGTTTTTAATATTACATCTTCAATAAATTGGGTTGGAACTTTGTATGTTTGTAAAAAGGAACCTCGCTGAGTTAGGGCCTGACACTGAAACACATTTAAACGTAGGCACATAGGCAAAGAACAGACCATAAATAATACATATTAAAAAAAAAACAAGAACTGTAATCTTCATTAACGGGTTGATGGTATATGGAAAAAAGCTCACTCTTATGCAGATTAAGTTTGGATAACAACATTATGGGGTCTTTGTGAACCACAACTGTACAAAAAAACACTACATAAACTCAGTTTTGTGTGTGTGTGTTTATTTAAAATGTTCCATGATGGTTTCTTTCTTGCGACATCTTCAAAGTGAATATTTAGGCTATTCCCTTTGTCTTTGTTATTGACATGAAGGACTATATTCTTTTATAATGCAAAAAAAATAAAAAAATAAATTGTAACGCAAACTGTACCTCCACACAGTGACTCCGACCTCGGGGCTCTCTGAGACCTTGGGCTCCTCGGCCCAGTAGGTGTTTAACCCATCCACGTTCATACCTAGTGTACATACATCAGAGTGGTGTACAGTTTCCAGAAGTTTAATGTTAAAAAACAAGTCTTTAATGATGTCCTTTAGCATAACATAAGACTATAATACTATTAAAATCATCAAGGCTCTCAGTTTTGTTGAAATCAACACAAAGGAGTTAAAAAGGACACTGTCGGCGCTATACAGCGCATACACTACTTAGTTCCACAGCATCACAGGTTTAATTGTCTTTTCAAGGGCACACAGCAGTTATTGTAGCACCCTCAGCGGTGACATCTGCGGCCTGATCATGGTCCGCTTCTTCCATTGGTCTGTAAATCTCCCCAGGGGGTGCGGTGTGAAGCAGGTTGTAGGGTCCACTTTATGGACTTCACAGGTTGTTTTTTTATTTCAATTTTCTGCTTTTGTCAGCCATCCAAATACCGGTACGCACCTACACTGCCCCTCCAAGAACTGAAACCTGTGACCTTCCTGCAACTCTGCTCTGACTTTTGAGGGCGTGCCCGCGTGGCCGTGCGCCACTGTTAGCTTAACTTCAGCAGTATGCCACGGAGAGAGAGAGAGAGAAACATTTGGAGCGTGAATGTCTATGAATAGGCGTATCCTAGAAAGATCTTCTTGTCTAGTGTTTGGGATTCAGCGCCTGCACTTTAATATCCCCATGTCATTCAGGTTTAGCTATATCTGCTATTTGGGGATTAACACCTCCTGACAACGGCAAACATTGTGTTTCCTCATCTTTAGCGGATCACACTGGGAATACCAATAAGCTTCGCTCCAGTGTGTAGAGAATGGATTCTGCGAGGAGAAGACGTGATGTCCCACCGGCTTACACACCCAGCTCTCGTCTCACTTCGTCCCGTCACCTCTCCGGCTTTCTGACTGTCAGCAAACCGACTGAAAGTTGGAAAAGAAAACTAATTTTCATTCTTTTCAGAGGACGGCCTTTGATGACCTCAGCAGTTAAAAAAAAACCCCAAACTGTTTTAATATTCTTTTCCACCAAAGACATAATTGAAAAATCAGTTTTATATCACAGGTTGAAGGCGTGCGTGAGAGGGATCTCTGCCATGACTCAGTAGCTTGAGGGTTTTTTTTTTTTTTAATAGCAGTGAATGTTACTTTTGTGCTGCTTCTGTGACTCAAAAGGATAGATGGCTTTGTTGGCCTCTGGATGGCTTTGTCAGATAGCACAGAATAAAACCGTGTTTTCTCTCTGTGTGTCTCTCCAGCATTTAATATTGGCGTTTGTCAGGGAATATTAGAGCGGCTGAACACACAGGGTCAGAGCTGACAGAGACGGTGCCCCTGTCTTCTAGTCTCTATTCTGGTTGCTAAAAGAGGCTCTGGACAATGTGTCTGTACAAACTGTCTGCTCTATTCTGCTCACAGAGCTCAGCTAAAATAAATGTAAGAGGTGAGAGAAGATCACCTTAGAATCTGAAGTACTCTGTGTTTGAGTGTGTTTATTTTCCTCCATCCTTAGAAAGAAAACCATATGTTGTCTGGATTTAAAATCAATTTTTCGTCCTTATTTATGCAACGGACTCTTTGATCGCCGTCTGAGTTTCTTTCCTTTTGTCGGCGCGCTGATGTGAGGTCTCCCTCATTTGTCCTGGTATTTTGTTGGGCATTCATTCAACAGAATTATTGACCAGCCTTTCAAAGTAGTATTCACATGTGCACGGCTACCCTGAACTTCGCACATGCAAATGACTGAGTCAGCTGGCCTGTAGATTAACGGGGCATAAGTCCAGGTAAAGTCAGATTGA
The DNA here is from genome assembly GCA_008933995.1 of Datnioides undecimradiatus. Classification (NCBI taxonomy): domain Eukaryota; kingdom Metazoa; phylum Chordata; class Actinopteri; order Lobotiformes; family Datnioididae; genus Datnioides; species Datnioides undecimradiatus. Next base: position 3,397,742 of record WARS01000050.1, read on the forward strand.
AATCCAGATTGTATGTTGATTCATAGAGGATATTGCTTTTTGCTCCGTAATTGATATTGCAGATACATCCAAGTACATGTAGATACCAACGTAAAAGACAACTGTTCCTCTGCACCTGATTCTGCAGCTCAAGCTAGCAAGCTGGTGGTCTTGGTCCGGACAGGACAATAACTTCTTCGAAAAGATGAGTCATCCTCTCCTTTTTCATGACTGTCAACCTTTGCTAAGTTTTAAAAAAGCACTTCAAACTCCAGAGTGGTTTCCTATTTCCTGCCTTCCACCAAAAGTTTGCAGGTGCTTTTAAAACCACCTTAATGTCTTGTATTGTTTTCTTGTACCAGTAACACCGACCCTAACCCCTATACTCTCTAGTCAAGATTGGAAACTATGTGGACGCTTATACTGCTGGTCAGATTTTCCAGCTGTACTTGAGGACAGAGTTTTGATTATTATTGGCTCCTCTGATGCCCCCATAGGTAGGACTGTGCAAGTCCCTCCTGCAGGGGCCTTCAGGGTGAAGTCAGGTCAGCAGAGACACTCGGCCCTCCTGGACTTCACTGCTAAATTAAACTTTATAAACTGGCAGTGGGGCCCCCTCCCATCAGTTCCTCTGCATTTGTCGAGAATGTTATTTTGAAGTTTACAACATTCAACAATTATTTGTATCTTCCCGTTTTTCTTTTGTTTTGTATCGGTAGCATATTTATACTTTCCACGTTTGGACATTACGACCAGGCCACTGGAATCATCCATAATCATCAAGTACCAGTGCCAATGATCTCCTAGGTATCGGAACGGTGATCTTAATGTCTCGCTGTGTAGAAGATTGCAGTTGTGAATGTGCGGCCCGGTGGCCTCCTGTTCCTTTAACCAAACTTAGCAATGCAGGACAAACACGGGAACGAAGAAGCACACTTGATAAGCTGTTTGTCCTTGAGCCAAGAGCTGTATCTTAATTCTTATTCAACTGTTCAAGTCAGCATATGAATCCAGCTCACTGGGTGAAACTTTGCAGGAAAGGTCAGGACCAGTTTGAAATTGCGGTCCATAAGTACGAACTGCATCCAGTATGCGGTTTGACACATAACAAACAACTCCAGTGGTGCCCTTGATGGTGCACAACCCAAGGAATCAATGAATAGACCATGGCCCCATTCATTCTACCGTGGCTTTTGGCACTGAGCCTGCAGTATCTGGTTACTCTCCAACTCTCAGTGCCCGAATGTTTCTCTATTAGCTGGACTTTATCTGAGTTGCATGTCTCAGAGTTCACCATTTATTCTTTAACAGCCTCCGTGAGATTCAAAGGCAGCGTTCAAAAGCATCCAAATGTTAAATGGTGGCATTTTCTCGGCTTCTCTCTTTAGGATAGGAGGTGCGGGATTGGAAAATGAATGCAAAAGATGAAACACTTGACATCTACTTGCTATCCGTCTGAATAGGAGTTCATCAAAAGGCACAAACAAGATTGTGGAAAGTTTTTTTTCTCTTTTTTTTTCCCTTATGTTCTCTGTGTGGGTGAGAGATAAAGAATTCTGTGTGAGAAGGCGTTCGGGTTTTGTTTTGTGAGGAAGAAAAAAAAACTCTGTGTTTGGTCAGTTCATCCACGCTGTGGGCTGCAATAGTGAGGAGAGCTCTCCAACTTAACCATAGGGCTTCCTAATGCTGTGAGATTACCCCATATTATCCCTTCATGGAGGGGGAACAGTGAGTAGACCGCATAATGAGAATGTATACACACACTTTAACACACACACACACACACACACACACACAATGTGATAGCTCGAGCTGTATTCTTACATATTGGAGACAATGATAAACCTCAGCTCTGTATGAAGGCTTTAGAGGAGATGATCACTGATGCACATGAATGTGACGTGACACGCATCTCTATCAAATGCTGCGTTTGAGGTACGTGCAGCAGGGAGTGCTCATGCGTGCACGCACACACAGAAGTTGTCCACAGCTGCTAATGAGGAGCCAAAGGGGACTCTTGCTCAGCAGCCAATTATCCTGTCCCTTCGGAGGAATAGTCTATGCGTGCGTGCGTGTGTGTATGTGTGTGTGTGGGTGTGTGGGTGCAGATGTTTCAGGCTCCAGCCACTCTGTTTCTCTCTACGCCAATACGACAACAGTCTTATTTACATAATCTTTCAACTCTAATTATGCCCATACATACCGCTTATGAATTGTTTCCTGCTCTTATGCGAAAAAACATGGAGGCTTGAACTTGACTAAACATTGCACATCAGTGTTGTGTTATGAGCAAAGTGAAAAAAGAAAAAAACATATCTAGAGGGGGAAAAAAAAGCCTGTTAGCTATGAGGACGGCTCTTTATTTCAGGCACGGACCCTTATTTTGCGTCAGCGCCGTTATTGTTGTGTTTTTCTCACAGCAGACCTGTTTGATGACCACAACTGGGTTGATCATACATTATGAACAGAGTTCGGGGCGTAAATGCGCAAAATAATTCAGAAGAGTCGCCGTCAAAGCTCGCAAAAGCGCAGTATTTCAGTCATGAGCGTGCGTTTTGCATCAGCTGTTTGTCACTGTTGTATCATCCTGTAGTGATGTGTTGACTCGATACAGTAGCCGTGGATATTGTCCCACTCAGATAGGTGTGTGCGCGTGTTTGTGTGTGTGTGTGTGTGTGTGTGTGTGTGTATGTGCCGATGCACCAAACCTCTTAAAGGATAATCACGCTACAAAAGGATCATTCTTTCCTCCCCTCTGTTGCATTTCTCATCCACTTAAGCTCATTTAGCCAAAGTGTTCCATGGTGAGAGCACTCGGTTTGACAGGTCTGAATGGGAATCTGTGTGAATGCCTCTGTCAGTGTGTGAGCGTGTGTGTGTGTGTGTGTGTGGTGGCGGTGGTGGTGGTGGTGGTGGTGTAAAGGCTGTGTGATAAGTGTAATTGTGTCACTCTGAGTGTGGCTGCCTGGTTAGAGAATGAGGTACTTCACATTAATGCTCCCCACATATCTAAATTGCTTCCAGCTGAATCATTAGCATATTCAAAGGCCAATTTAGGCCTGACACGGAGACTCCACTCCAACAATGTGACTTTACAGAAATCTTTCCACTGTCTGTGTGAGTTTAAACATGTGCTCCTCATGTAAGTGTATGTATATGTTTTGTGTGTGTGTGTGTGTGTGTTTATGTGCCTTCTAGGCTTCATGAGCTTGTCAATAAGAGTTAAAGGACTCCAGAGGAACGGATGATTCTGCGGGGTCTACAATGACCCTCTGAGCTGAAATGCAAAGTGTATTAGAGAGAGCCTTCACAAGCTATCAGTCAGTGTGTGTGTGTGTGTGTGTGTGTGTGTGTCTGACCGTGTGTTTGTTTCTGCATCATAAACATGCACATTTGGCCAAAAATGGCAACCCTCCTTGCCCACTTGCACGCGTGTGGCTGTGGCCGTTTCTAAATGCGAGAGGCTCCGGGTGCATGCATGTGTGCGGAGAAGTGTGTTGAGGCATTTGTATTCCATCGCCCTGAGCAATCCGTGGCCAAACAGATCCCATCATGTTTGTATTAGGAGACCAGATAGGCTTCATTCCCTCCAGGCTCACTGCATGCTGATGCTCCTTTCAGCCAGCTTGGATGGATTACAGCATCCAAATCATGCTTTGGACCTGTGTTTGTGGCTCAAGGCATGTTTTTTTTTTTTTCTTTTGGAGGGTCGAATGAAGCCCCCGAGAAATGCTTTGCTGTCAGCTATGCATGTGCCTCAGTGGTTTCAGGGACACCTGACTTCACTGACTTGAGAGCAGAATTTGATGCAGCATGTCATCCAAGGCTGATTTTTATATTTGCGTATTCTGGAAAGATACGGCAACTCTTAAATTTCGGCGCTAAACGGTTCATAAATACCGCATAAGAGCAGGACAGAGAGGCAGGACAGAGAGTTTCATCTGCCAGTTTCTACACTGCATGTCACAAACTGCACAGCATGTTCAGAATACACCTGCAGAAGACGTCTGCACTGCTTTGCAGCAATAAAATATGAAAAATTATAATTTAGAATTGTTTCCTCTGCATCTGCGAACACTAGGATAACTTTACATTATTGAACAGTTTGATAACATAATTTAGCCGAAACTTGCAGCCTCACTTAAAGTTGCTAATGTCGCTAATAAACCTTCTATGGTAAGCAAGGGACACTTTGGTTTGTTCTTCTACCATTCACCTTAGTTTTGTCTTCCAAAAACAAGGAACTTCCTTGTTTGTGACAAAGAAAGAAGTTTGCTACATGATCAGACAGCTTGTTAAATTATTGATCAATGATAAAATGATCCGCAGTGTCACAATAGTGGCCGCAATTCACCCAGAAATGTACAAAATTAGAATATAAGCAGGTAAATATGAATGTAAACAATGCACAATTAAAGGACTTTAAAAGTATCATGTTTTTAATTCATAGATGACAAAAGTAAATAGTCTTAGTCACATCCTACAGTCTGCTTTAATAAGTTGTTCAAAGAAAATTAAGTTGGCAATTGAGAGAAACTTGTTCAACAGCCAGGCTGAACTACACCAGCTTTTCAGTAGCTGGCTTGTTTAAAATGTATTTAGCTGCTCTGGGGTTTTGTCACATCCACACTGCAAAGAAAACAGAATACAGTAGGATTTTAGTCTGAATGTCAGCCGCTCAAAGGTGCTTTTAAACCTGTTAAGAAATGCAGAGGCCAAGCGCTCACACGCACCAAATTCACTTTAGGCTGCTCTTGAAGATGAAAAGACGCCAAAGTTCTTTCCCGCGTTCTTGGGTAGTGACAGGACCACCAACTGAACCCAGATGCACGACTCTCAGACAAAGTTCTCTAAAAAGGCTGAATTTATTAAACAAAGTTCAAACAGAAAATCACTCGTGCGAGGCTCAAAGTTACAAACTAAAAATCACTCTAGTGAGGACGAAAATCTCAGGGAAAAAACAAAGCTAGACTAACTAAAACAAAATCTCTCTTCGAGGAAGAAAACAAACAAATGACTATCAAAGCTCAAAATCGAAGAATGCGATTTAGCGAGTCGATAACAAGATCTTTTAACGAGGTTTACAGACGCTGACACTTGCATGGACATGAAGGGGCTCAGGTTGTCGGCAAAACGCACAAGACGAACTGGCACAAGACAGGCGGAGACGCGGACTTAAATACACAGGAGGATGAGGGGAAACAGGTGCAGACAGTCAGGGCGGGGAAGACAGTCAGACACGCGGGAAGCACACGAGGAAGGGCAAGCCGCCTGAAACGAGAGGGAAGGATTAGTTTCAAAATAAAACAGGAAGCACGAGACAAACATTAACCATAACTAAATATTGCCAACTTTACTCGGCCATGACAAATAGAAGAATTCTGAAGCGGCGCTGCGTCTTGTGTTGCTTCTGAAAGAAAGTCATCAATAAATGATATAAGAGCGCAGCAAGAAAATGTGTTCACTTATGAATTTCCCTTCTGGTGTATTGAATTTCTCCATTTCTCCCTTACTGATGAGACAGCTTGCCCTTTCTGCAGACAGTGGCAGAACCTGGATCAAAATTATGACCTTTCAGACCGTACTCTGGGTAAAAGCCCAAATATCCCTGTTGTCGCTGAGATCTATAACCTGAACATAAAGGGACTAATTGTGTGACTTTTTAGCTATTTGACTGTGCTCCTCATCCAAATGGGGTTCATTGTAAAAGGGCGCTATCAAGTGTTGCTGTGGCGCGGCGCGTGCAACAGGGAAAGCAGGCCATATTCAAATATTCAGGCTTTTAGTGAGGCGTTCGCACTATTTTATGTCAGCACGAAGAGAAGAAGCTGTCACAGTCATCGCCTTAAACAGTCTTCCTTTTGGCCACTGTCAGGTCTCATTGCATAGTGAAATGTTGCTGTGTTTGCGTGTCTGTGTGCGCGCGTGCAGTTTGGAAAAGTAGATGAGAGGTCGAGCATCCCTCAAATGCTTTATTGACCTTGTTAAGCTTTTTCCTCTGCTCTCTCTCCGACTCTGTCTCTGTCCTTTCGTCTCTCTCTGTTCCACCACGCTGATGCAAAGTGGAAATGACAGTTTCCACTGGGTGTTTTCCTCTAATGGACGCTGTTCTCCGAGTCCCCCCCTCCCACCACAGAGCTCTACAGATTTACACTGGTAACAGCCCTCTGCTCTGCAAAACACGTTCCTTTTTTTTTTTTTTGTCTCCAGCTTTAATCTGAGTATCTACCTCTTTCATCTGGCCCCTGACTCCTTCTCAGTAGCTTTCTTACAAAGTGCAGCCGTTAGCTCTTTTGTTTGGTTTGCTGTGCACACAGCCAGGGAGGTTGGGATTTCTGTTTAACAAGTGTTTATTTGTGCTCACCAAGGAGTCCAGCTAGGAAAACAGAAGGCGGTGCGCGGGTCTCCTGGGGGAAGCCGAGCTTGGCAGATACAAGAATCACAAATCAGTGACGGAGAGGGAAACGTTGATGCCATAGATCTTTTCAGACCAGAGGTCCTGAGTGTGCCGCGTCCCTCAGAATAAAAAATGTGCTTTAAAGATCTCCCTGTGAAAATACGGTAAAGTGCTGGCTGCCCAGCAGAGGGATGCTGATTGTGTATAAAAGCCTCTAATGTAAAGGATGTAAGCATCACTTCAGGTGGAACCACGCAGTCCCTGCTGTGTCGTCCCTCACAGAAAAGGATAAAAGATACCTTAAAGGAACATTTGAACATTTTGACAAACATGCTTGTTTATTATCTTGCCCACAGTTTAACAAGAGGACTGACACCACTGTCAGGTCTTTGTGTCAGGTATGAAGCTAGAGACAGGATGCCCTTAGCTTATCCTAGCTTAGCATACCTGGAATCGGGCCCAGACTGGCTTTCTCCAAAGTTATGTGCCTGCTAGCTCCTTTGAACACTTTTAAACCTTTGTTAAAGTTATTGTTTAATGGTTAGTCATATTCACCAAGTATTTTGTGGCTAACAGTAGACGTGCGGTACCCTCGAAGTCTTGATGTCAACTTGAGATCGGCACAGATTCCCACCCAGGCCTGTAGAGCTTTCACAGAGCCAGGCTAGCTGTTTCCCCCTGCTTTCAGTCTTTGTGCGAAGCTAAGCTAATCACCTGCTTTTCTTCATTTGTCTCAACTCATCAAGCTGGTAAAACTGTGAAAACATAGAACCATGACTTCAGACACGACATCTGCAAGTATTTTAGATTCTTTTGCATTGTTATAGCTTTTGTTTCTCAGAACATAATCCTTTCCTTTATATAATTTTAGATCATCCTTTAGCTCAAGCCCTTTAATTATTATATTATATACAAAACTATGAAAACAGTCCACCTACAACTCTCCTCTCCAGAAAACCTTGATACATATCTTTTGAACATGGCTTTCACCTAAAGTGGTCTCACCTAGGGAGTAAGACCACCCTTTATTGGATATATCCTTGTTTTATTGTAAACGTCAGAATTATTTGTGGCTTTGTGCTACATTTTATGCAAGAACTATGCTGTAGATATAATAATTTATTATTACAAAAATAAATAAAATAACACTCATATTCCCTTAAAATGTCCAGCATACAAAAAAAAAAACGTAAGTCCTCTAAAAACCCGGTTGAAATTAGGATCTAATCCTGTGTGCAACCCTGTGATTGTTGTGTTTTTCTGTGTGCAGATTATGTCAGATTAATTCCACCTGAAACATGAGGAGTCATACAAAAATGTAGAAACTGGAACAGGAAACCAGAATGTGCATGAAGTGTTGTCACTCCCGTACAGGTGGCCATGCTTACTATATGACTCTAAGCAGCTGTAGCAGCTTAGTGTGCACCGTCTCCACTGTTCGCTGACATATTCTGACAGTATTGGATGGAGGCGAAACAACAAAGTTTGGCTCAGATAAGTTTCATTCTGTCATGAGAAGCCTATGGGAGCATCACTGCTGCTCAGTCAGCGGACAGCCAAAATTAATGCTTTATATACACAGTGGACATTATGGATTACTCCGTATGACATGCTGTCATGTTGGATTAGTGTTAGCCATGAGCCTACCTGTGAGGAAATGAAACAAAGTGAGGCAGATTTTCAGGCTATCGCTTCACTTCCAGGAGCAGCGCTGCTAGACTGAGCCACCGGGAGCCAACTGGTCGTATCCGTGCTCCAGATTCCCAGCAGCGCCAACAGAAAGTGAGTCACTGTGTTGCGGTGAGTTTTCTTGGACTATGTTCTTGATGCCAACACCGAGGGAGTGCAGATGTGTGTGACTATGGCGCTCCAAACTTTCCTCAAAGAGAAAAAAAAAAAAAGTTGACTCCTACTAAGAAAAGCCAGCTCTGTGGTTGAATATATACGTGCATGGCATGGCATTTGCAGTATATCATGATAAACCCTGCTAGCATAGACTGTAATGGCAACTGCATAAAAATGAGGCATTGTTATGCTAATAACCACCCACTTGGTGGATGTAGATACTGTAGGACGGTCTCTCTGGGCAACAGAACACCAGTTTCTCTTCTGATGTAAATGGCACTGAGGTTTCTTAAGTTTGGTGGAGCATTTAGATCACCAGAAAAGCTGAACGGTCTCATAATTAGTGGAGGAAAAGTTTCCATGGATGTAACTCCAAAAGACATCGCTGTCGCTGGATCACAGACACACAAAAACAGCTAAATAATTTAATGCGGTAAGGACGGCGGGAAATCATGGTAACACATAGGGCCCGGAAAACACAAACAGCATGAGGAAAGAGAAATGTTGATGCTCTCCAACAGGGATAGACGACCGCATTAAACAGGACGGCAGCAGAAACACTGCAGCATAGAAATCACTCCTGAGCACACGCTCAGCTTCACAGTGCTGGCTTCAGGAAGTCTCTATGGCAAGTTGAGTTAGTTGCACAAGCTGAGCTGGGAAACACACATCCTGGACACCTGAGTGATAGAAAAACTGGGGTAAAACTATTTTACTGGTCCCATAATTAATAATAATAATAAGTAAAAGTTAAATGGGAATTAATTGCCGCAGAACATTGTTTCTGTTTTCCAAGTGGTAAATGGTGGTAATGATATTTCTGGAAAAGCTACAAGAAAATAAGATTTTGTGGCCGACCTCCACGGTACGAGCCACTGAACCTGATAATTGCCCTATTTGGTCATGTAATAAACAGCAATGTAATGCAAACGCATTCCCTCCATATTCCAATGTGTTAATGGCTCCATATACTGTGTAACAAATTCAGCGGCGGTTTCATGAACAGCAGGGGAAGTCAAACCTTTCTATTGCCTCAATTACCTTAATCGGAAGTCGATTGCCGCAGCCTTCACCGGAGAAGTGAGGACGTTCCCTTTTCTCATGCGTTCAATATTCAACCACCTGCTGTTCGGTACAAGGTAATGATGATCTTGACTTTTCAGATATGAAAAGACCACCAGTGGGGAGGGGGTACACTGTAACTAATGAGGCTATGAATCACAGAAACCTCAGAGTTGGACCAGTGTACAAAACAATAGAACAGTAAGATGCTGCATCCTATATTTGTCATGACTAGGTATGTTCACGTAGGCCCATGCCATCCCAAACCATTACGTGTACTGCGTTCTTTGGTTTTGTGTGAATTATTTACATATAAGCCTAATGTAGTGTAGCTAAATTTCGATCTCAGCATAAAATCTGAGTGCCGCCCAGACTGCTGTCACACTGCGGCAGTCTGCGAGCTGCAGCGTGCTGTAATGACTAGCTCGCAGTGTCGTTTTGATAGATTTACGAAGGAAAAAAGAAGGAAATTGCGCGCGGAGCTTTTGAACTGAACTGAACCCAGGCGGTGTCTCGTAATATGCTACCTTTTACCTTGAGTTCGACAGAAAGCTATTACCCACTGCATTACTTAGCTCGCTATAGGCCTGTTACTCAGACAGAATGACTTCAAATATCATCTTTAATATTCAGCACAAATCAGAAATGGAAAAACCAGGGTTTCACAGTCGACACAGATTGTGGAGGTAGTTGCTGACCACAGACAACTAGCTTTACTTTAACTTCGGTGACTGAACAAGTGACTCCTGAATGTAACTTCTGCACTAGACTAGCAAGTCCCAGGTTAGTTTGCCCACCAAATACAAAGAGCCGCAACTGATCTAAGCCCCACATCAAACTCCAGATCAGACCGCAATCAAGCCAACCCTCTAACTGTTGAATTAGGGGCATGTTGATAGTGTTAGTAACTTTCAAATGGTACTATAAACTGCACGATATAGCATGACACCTTTTATTTGCAGATATGCAAATTGGCGTATGACTGACTGATGTTGATTTGTTTACTTTTCTACTTTTGAACACATGGTAACGTCTCACTGGCTTCAGTTTTGCCGTGAAACAGGCGGCCTTAGCTTTTACATCACAGGTACACGTTGATTTCAGCATGGCGCTTGGCTCACGATTATACCACGTCAGCTACAGCAGCGAGTGCGATGCGGTGTTCTGTCAGAATGACGGCAAAGGCCTCCTCACTGCAGCGTACCGTTGTACTCCAGACACTACGTCGCTCAATCTCCTCTGTATTTGCAAAAAAAAACCAAAACACCCACACCCTGTGACACACACACGCACTCGTGTCTGTCACGCAAACTTAGGCGCTAGATGAACATGGCCGCCGCTTCTAATGAAACTTTTTGTATTTTTTTTTTTCTGTCTTGTATCTCTTTCTGTGTGTCTTCAGGACTGTCGGTGTGTTCTTTGTTCCCCCCACACTCACTGTCACACATTATACCTACCTGCCTCTCCTGGCTTTCTCCTTCTTTGATGGCACCAGTTTTCTGCCTCCTCCTTCTCCGTTGGCTCCTAACACACACGCACACACACGCACATGGTCGCATGCTTGTATTTACATACCTTCTGGTCGTGTGCGCGCACACACACACACACACACACACACACGTACAGCTCTTTTCCTGGCACTCAGTTGATGCAAGGTGTAAAACAAGAGATAATGGCAGCATTTCATAAATAATGCAAAAGAAGAGTCGGGTGCGCCTGTGTGTGTGTGTGTGTTTGTATGTGTGTGTGTTTGCGTGGAGCATGTGATGAGTGTGTGCGTCCATATCATGCAAGAGTGAGACTGCCCTGTCAGCACTAACACTCCTCCTCCCCAGCCGCCTCCCTGACATTGAAAAGAGACCCCAAGATACAGGTTTAATCCCCTCAACCCCCCACACCCCCCCACTCTCTCCAATCCCGCCGTCTTTCTTACCCTCTTCCACACAAACACGTGCGCAACACACACTCGCCTCCACACACATGCATTGCTCAGACACCCTCCATCAGGTTTTAATCTCAGCAGTGGTGCTCCTGCAGTGTGCTCCTCCTTCCTCAGTGGCTGAGAGAGGAAAAATATAGAGGAGACAAATGACTCATTTTATGGTGCGGGAAAATTACTGCCTAAGAGATATTACAAGGTGTATGTATACATTTATTGTAGGAGGAGATGAGATTTAGAGCGCATTTGTGTGAGAGAATAACAAATAATAGGAGAGGGAGAGCGCGTGTGCATGCGCGGCTGTTTTGCAAATGAGAGAGGCTGACTAACAGCGGTTCCATGTCTCGTACAGATGGCTTGACATACAGTGTATAGTGTACTGTATACAGTCTCGCATGCCTCCAGGACACGTTCTTGCTCGAATCGATCGAGGACAGGGGATGAAGAAGCAACGGTGAAAATCTATTGCGGCGTGCAGGAGATCTGCTCCCTCTGTGAGGAAAAATGCACTCGAGCAGCTTCTTGGTTCATTGGCTTGGCCCAGGAGGGAGGACATTACGGGTGTGATGCAGGACCCTTTTTTCGATCAAGTCTGTTCTCAGTGTGCTCGCTCGGGCCAAGCCAGAAGGATGCACAGATGCTCTGCACAAGCAAAACACAAAAGGGAAAACGGATGCAGGATTTCAGTTTGCAAGACGATCTTTACCCTTGGGTTTTAGTATTTTGACTGAATTCGACAAACTGAAGTCCAAACTTGTTCATCCAAACCCCAAACTTGTGTAAAAGGTACAGCCTGTCTTAGAAATGTGTCCTGTCACTCAAATGCCAGTTGGCACAGAGACTCAAAACAGTGGGAACCACCTGTTCATTTTAGAAAATCCACGTAGGAATGAACATGTTGTATCGTGTTTTCTTCATCCGTTGAACCCCGAAGTATAAAACTGACACATTGTGTTTGTGTCAGGGAGGAGGTCACAGTTTGTGCTGTGCTATTTCTAAACTAAGCTAAGCTAAGCACAGTCTCTCCCAGGTTGTCTCTGTATTGTTTTGGCTACATGTGTTAGTGCCAATCCCCAACCACCGTGTTTGCCATGACTGGGATCTTTCCCTGAGCTTACTGCATTCATCATGTGCAGATACTGTTATGACTCGTTGCGAAATCCAGGTTTGTGCAGAATGGTCTGATCAATGCTCTTGTTCTGCATTAACGTTTGGTTGTAAATCACGTGCCGTCATCTGGCGCCGACATCAGGTGTTGTGCACCCCCTTATCATCCAGCACAAACTCTTGCTACTCTACAAATATGTCCCTGTTGTTTGCTTTTAAAAACACATGGATGATCGGTATTGGTCAAGAGTCAGTGTCATGGAAACATAAATCCTGGATCATTTCAGGCATTTTATTCATAAATAAAAGATGTCTGATTTTGGGGTTTCTCGGCATATGATAGCTCTACATTTGAAGTGCAGTGATGTATTTCCTGTGTCAGCACAATTCCCGTCTTATAGGTCAAAATTGACCTTTGTTCGATTTTGGCCAGTCATTAGCTGTGTGCCATTATCCACTTTTACATAATACCAGGCTGCTGACCACGTAATCCCTCTCGTTTTCAGTCCGTCAACGATTCGTTCAATAACTATTCATTAGCTGCATTAGACCTGTGGCATTCCACCCTCTTACCTTGCGCAGTGACGGACAAAATCAGTGAACCCAGGACAAATGCGCTGATTTCTTTTTGATTCGTCGTCAAATGCACTTTCCCACTCACAGGGGCCGATCAAATTGAAGCGTTTTGATGGCGGCGTATTAAACAGGCACCCCCTGCATCATCGATTTTACACAGTAGTTATATTTAACCTCCTGCAGACGGAAAAATCATGAATGATTCTCTTTTGTTTATCAGTCTTTAGCAGTTTCCATTCAGTTCATGTGAGATGCCGTTGATCATATTGATTTACTCCAAGGATAGTATGATCATATCTGACATGCATGCATAAAGGCTTCATGTCGCTGCAGCGGTGTTGGCTGTCACTGGATATGGGTGTTGCTACCTCGATATTTTAATGTCCCACTCCATAATACACATCAGTTCATGTTGTGTGAGCTTAAAAACCCCCTCCTGTAAATGCCATATTTTGCTCTGCGGTTTCCTGATGATTAATTTGACTCAGAAACCACACTATCCTGCCTCAGCAGAAACAGAAAGGAGCTCAAATGAACAGGTCCCGACCTCCTAATCTTCCAGTCGTGGAGAAAGAACGCGCTACAAGGTTCTTTTTGAATTCATTTATCTCCATGACTCTTTCTGGAGTTTTCTTTTGCAGAACTAAATGAAAAAGGAAAGAAAGTCTGTGAAGAAAAATATCTCTGAGCAAAGAAAAGCCTTTTGAAAAGTTTTATTTCCAGAGCGAAGCCGGCGAGTCGGTGATGGTCTCATGTTTGTCGGCTCTTGGTTTTAGTGGACTCCGCTCGTACAAACAGCAGCGTGGCTGGCGCTGCTCGCTAGACGGATGTCACGGTCTGTACATCTGAATGACAGGAAGGCTGCTTATCATGTTCCTCATCGTCAGGCTACTGACATCTGTCACCTTCAGTCTTTCATCTTCCCCCTCTGCCCCCCCCCCGCAACACACACCTACACGCGCTCGCACACATACACACACTGTTCTGCAAGCGCAGAGTCCCCACTTCCAAAGCATCTCCGCCACTTATCTCTCTCATCACTCAAACTGCTCGCAGTAGCACTCCTCCTTCCTCTACGGCGCGGGGGAATGAAAAGAACGAGATGGGCGAAAAGGGAAAGGGAAGACAGAGGGGACGATTCATTCATTTGGGAGGGCTCATATGTTCTGAAAGGTGCTGCTTTGGCAGCAAAAACTTCCCTCTGACACGTGTCCAATTGATACTTTGAAATGGCTGCCCACTCAGCAGAAGTGATGGGACAATTCCCCTCGTCTGCAGATCGGGAGATGAGAGTGTGATGTTAAGGAAGAAGGAGCGGCAGGAAGTGCTGCCGCCGGCTGAAAAACTCAAGATATCACCTGCAGACGATGTCGGGGCTCGTTTTATCGATTCTCATCCACTTCCCCCTCATCACCGTCAACGTCGCCCACGCTGTCAGCCGCGCCGCCGTCATCACCGCCATTATTTACACAAGTGCCACTCCTCGTCCTCATCACCATTTCCTTCATCACCCGCGTCGCTCATCAGCGTTTGTTGCAACATAATGCATACATGCAGTAATTATCATCACATGCAGGTCAGTAGATAACATCGTCTAGCTAGAAATTGGAGGTTTGAGGCTTAATTGTTTCAAATGCTGATGTTAAGTGTTTCGGACACCATGCCGGTGTGATGGCGAACATTGGTATGTGTGCTGGAACGACACAGAATGCACACACATATTCAATTCAGTTTATTTCCATAGCGTCACATCATAACATTAGGGCCCTTTTCGTACAGTGCAGGCCTCAGCTGCACTCTCTACAGCATTATTTACAAGAAGATATAGAGAAAATACTGAAAAATGACAGAAATATGCTGAAGAAACAATGCATGATGCAGTTGTTTCCATCCAGAACCCAAGGGCTCACTGAATGTTTGATTATGAAAATGTGAATCATACATTCTGGCCTTCGGTCACCAGATCTGAACCCAACTCCACACCTGTGGGGGATTGCGGAGCTGTTGTGTTCGAGGGCAAACTCCACCACCTGCAAGTTTCAGAAAACACAAACATTCCTGTCCATGTCTGGTTTAACTGTGCAGCAAGACCGAAATGTGCTACGTCTTACTATCTGCCTTAATCCATTATTGTACAAGCACAGAGGGTTTGTTCAATTAGTGATACTGAAACACTTTCATAATGAGGCCACTGCTGCAAATATTTTAGAAATGTGATTTTTGTGGCAAAATGGGAAATATGCCGTAATGATCCTCTTGACATGAGAGAAAAACGGTTCTGAACCACTGAATGATTTCACTGTAGAACTGTTAATCTGTCAGCCATCTGCAGTTCCTCCAGTTCAAGTTCAAGTTGCCCGGCACACTTTCTTGTCTTTGCAATTCGCAATTTGAAGTGCGAGAGAAGATTGCAACCAAAGGAACGAGCGACACGGCTGTTTAATTCCCAACATTCCAAACACCACGTCCCCCTGTAACGACAGCACGACTCAAGACCATATGAACAATATGCATGTCTTGTTTTCTACGTCGCCTCAACTCATCACTTGCTGCTGTAAATATAAAATAACTTATTCATATCTTTTTTATGGTGCTGAAATATTCTAACTCAAACAAATGGGACGAAGCCATATGTGGATAAACTTAAGTCAGTTTCCTTGCCGCGTTATTTCAATTTTTTACCAGTAGCTCAGCAGCAGAGGCGTCCTGAACGCAGCAAACTTTTCAATGGGCCCACACTTTCTATCCCGAGGACACAGAATGAAATGTCGTTTTCTTCAGCTAGTCTTGCTCCTCAAATCAACAACTCATTTCTGTGAAAGGGGTCACAACAATTGCTGATGATGTTTTTAAGAGCAAGAAAGAATATAAGTTATGTAATAGAAAAAAATGTATAATAATAATAATTGTGAAAACCTTCTCATGAGCTTAATCATCCATAATTAAAGAGCGGTTTTGTTTTTTGAGGTGGGGTTGTGATGACTCAATACACTGATTAGGTCTCACATGTAGCCCCACTTACAAAAACTTATCTATGTAATATATGATATCATTTTTGAATCATGCTGTGGGGAAGCAGTCGACAGCCAGCAGAGTCTATATTTATTGATGTTTGTTTGGCCATGCTCATGTGTCAACATGCTAACGTGCTAAAGAATTAGCACTTAGTGCAGCATGTAGCTAAGCCTGATGCAAACCTTGTTTGTTTTGAAAGTATACAGTCCTAAATTTGACTATTGGAAAAGTTTTTACCCACTAATGGCACCAGATTAACAATGGAGGGATGTTTCAGGGTAATCCATCCAATAGTTGTTTTGAGGTTTAGACGTATAGGCTCAGAACTACAAATGTCAACAGTGCTTAAGGAAAAATGAGTTGTCAAAGTCATTAGGAATCACCATCCAACCAACCAGTTCAATCCACAGTGGCACACATAGCTTTAAAATGACTGGATGACAGTAAAGTGGCAGCCTGCCATTGCGTGACAGTGAGTTTCCAACTCACATAGCGTATAACAAAAACAATAGGTACAAGGAGGACGATCACTGGGGCATTTCAGCCACGACTGTCCACCCGTGAAATACCGTGCGGCAATAGCTCAAATGGACTTAGACTTTCATGCACTGGACTGTAGCCTCACTTCTCACGGGAGAGGGAAATGTGCTGACTTTCATCCACTCACTCACACACACACACAAACACAAACACAGCGAACTCAATAAGAAGATTACGATGGCTCATTTTCCATCGCAACTCAAGGGGAAGATTACCAGATTCCCACAGCAAATTAGCTCAAATGAATGGTTCATTATCAGTGAAACATGGTGGTAGTTGGATGTGATCATTATGGCCGCTCTTGGTTGGCTTGATTAATCATGTAATCACTGAGACAAGCTCCGATCGCGCCGCGTGCCACAGTGGCGTGGAGCACAATCTGTGATCTGAATATAGTTTCACTAACCTGCTTCCAGCCAGGAGATGCATTTTAATGATCTGTTTTCTGACTGTAAATAAGAAAGAAAGAAAAAAACAAAAAAAAACCCTGCAGATATGTTTTTTTCCATCCCAGCATGGCTGTCAACTGTCTTCATCCGCTCCTTCCTGTCTCCCTGTCTCCCTTTCTCTCCGTCTCATGTCTCCCAGGTGTTTATTTACAACACAAAGACGCTGCTTTAATGATGCCTCAGGGTTGTCAATATAATCAGAGAGCGATCCTCTTCATCTGCGCGAGCTGTCAGAAAACAAAGGCCTACAAGTTACACTTACAACGCCTGCAACGTGAACTGGCACCCACGCCGAAGCTCTCTTTCCACCGCGTTACCGGGACAAAGATACGAACAAAAGCTCTGTCAACGCCGTCTGACAGTGTCTTTGGATAGATCCCTCTGTGTGCAGTCTGTTTACATGTGCTAACAGCCTTCTCTTTTTCGAAAAGCCTCTCCGAAGCGGCCCTAATGATCGCTGCTGATGACAGATTTTTGGTGCATTGTGGGAAACGGCTCGGAAAGATCAGCCGACTTTAGAGTAAAAATAGATCCTCTATCCTTGATGCTATTTTAGTTTTTTTGTTGTGAATAATTAAAGCTTTGAGTTTGACGGTGTGTGCGCACATGCGTGTGTGTGCTCGTGTGTGTGTGTGTGTAATTACTGGCATTTGCGTAGTGGAGCATCTCTCATTACAGTGAAGAGGCTTGCAGAGAGGACAAGGTCAAGGCTCAGTTTATCATCGTTTGCTACTCAGGGCGCAGTGGGTTAGCAGGCACTGTAGCGGCCGCTTGGATTATGAAAATCACTGCGCCTCCTACGCGAGGTAAAAACAAGACGGGAGCCGCTCCATTTCACACTCCATCATGAGGGGCGAACAGATACTTTAACATTCACTTATTCACTTTGAATTAAAGTCAAACTGAGATTGAAATGCTCCTCGCTCTTTGTGAAAGGAAACGTGAACAAACATGGCACTCCTGCTGTTTTCAAAAGGTGAATAAAAGGGTATTTGGACATATTGGTTGACCCTGTAGAGGCGGGCGTTCTCCATATGAGCGTTTGACTGACATTTGAGGGCTGGTGTTGCTCGATGTCAGGCTGTCATGGTGTCATGGCGCCAGCCTTCACACGTTTCCCAACAAGCACATTGCACTGGTTGCCTGCCCCACCACAGCATTAAACACGTCAGACGACCCGCTGATCTTTTAGTTAGCATTTCACTTGGAAATGTGTATGCTCGGCTGTCTAGCTCCCACTCAGAAGTGTTATTACGGTCCCCCGGTTTTGTCCCTATGTTGGATTCAAGTGCTAGGATTGACCAGTTGTCATAGCAATGTGCTCCACAATGAATCAGGGATCATAAATGCTATGCTAGCAGACCTCTGAAGGTCTTCTTTGGACCTTAAACCGTGGATGTATTTATCTAAAAACAGCATCTGGTGATGCAGAAGCTTTTGTTGTTGAGCTGTTTACTCGAAGCGATTCAGGTGTGTTTTCGCTCAACACCGGTGGCTCCAGCACCTGTTATTATGGATCCCACTGCTTAGACGAGTGTGATGG
This sequence comes from Datnioides undecimradiatus, assembly GCA_008933995.1. Lineage (NCBI taxonomy): Eukaryota > Metazoa > Chordata > Actinopteri > Lobotiformes > Datnioididae > Datnioides > Datnioides undecimradiatus. Next base: position 3,416,194 of record WARS01000050.1, read on the forward strand.
CACAGAAAATTGACATGACAGTCAAAATTTACCGCACGTTACCACCGTGCTGTGACCTAAGCACACGATTCCATGATTTGAGTCACAACACGCAGCTGTTAACACAAAGCTGGAGTCCAGGTGGAGTCGGGACGAAATATAGCAAATGCTCAAACTGTTCTGTAGTGATATTGTGAACACTTGCCTATGCAGATATGGGATCAATGAAAGCAAATCATCAAACTTTCACACCATGCAGTGGGTGTTGTCGTGGTATAAAAACTTAAAAACTACAAAGAAGTTTCTTCTCTGTGGTCAAAATAATGATGTATCTATGCTGGTATGTCCTGGGTTCTTCTCAAAAGTATTTTTTAATTTCAGTTTTGTCTTCAAAAGCCCTTCGTGCCAGTAATGAGATTTGAGGAATTATCAGAAATTACACACCTTGACGTGGCTCAACTGTCAAAAAAAAACCCCAACCCCACATCGATCTAAAGACGCTCTTCCCTCCAGTGCCCACATCTTCATTAATGACCAGATGCCTGCTGATGAATCCAGCAGTGCTCTTCTGGGCAATCGCAAATCTCCAACACGTTTCAGACCCCGTCGCTCCGCCTGATTGTCACGCAGCTTCTATCAAATCCGAACCTGCAAGTTAAGACAAATATGTGACAGTATGCGATAATTGGAACTAATTGGACGGCATTATGCATTCAGATTTGCTGTTTACTTTCCACGTCTCGACACATCAACAACTTGTCATCTGATCGCTCGGCGCTGTCTGATATCAGTGCAAATGAGCTCATTTCGGCTGTGAGTCAGCGACAAAAGCGGCAGAGCTGCAGAGGAGAAGTCAAAATTGTGTTTCCGTTTTGCAACTATTCCAGAAAGTTCTCTAATTAGGCCCATCTAGGTGGTTAATAAATCAAAAGAGAGCAAAAGCAAGGGGGCCCCCGCGTAGCAATTCTCACATCTCCTATGAATAAATGATGAAATATGAGACAGACAGAGCAATTATTAGCTTTCTTAAACATCGTTTACACACCAAACAGGCTCTACATAATGCATGGGGTTGTTTTTTAATGGCGGAGATCAAAGAGAATCAAAGCCTCAGTGGTGCCACTGTTAAACTGACTGCAATTAAATAAATCATAAACAAAGCACAGTCGTGTAGCAGGCCGGGGCCCCTCCCAGTGTGTCCCCAATGAAAGGCACTGATAATAAGTGCCTGATTGGATCTCGAGGGCCCCTCAGGACGACAGCCTGAGAGTTGTAAATATCATGAAAACTCATTTGTATCAGAGAATATTCTGACGGATCGATCACGCCCGCATTATTATGCTCATCGCATCCGCGCGATATCTGGCCTCAAGACAAGCCTGGATTCAATCACAGTCCGGCAGCCATTTTGTGTCAGTCAATCAAACAAGTAAATTGCGTGTATGGCAATCAGCTCGCTCGCCTGCCAGTGGGCGCCGACAGTGCTGTGATTATTTTCTCTGCTCGTTCGCTTCTAATGCCTCGCCGTTTTACTGTCACCGCTCTAGCACCAATCACGAGAGATGGCAGAGATCAAGTGTGCGAGTGTGCGAGCGATGAATCAGGGCCTCTCTAAATTCAACACCTTTGACCCGTCATTCCGCAACAGAGGCGATGCTGATAACGAAACCAAACACCATCACTAAGCCGTCTTTTTCTGCGCAGTGTGTTTGCACGCGTGTGTGTGTGTGTGTGTGTGTGTGTGTGTGTGTGTGTGTGTGTGCGAGATGACAGTTCAGGGATTTAGGGAACAGTCGGTGAGAGAAAGGAGCCAAGTTGGGCGCTTTCAGCCGTGTGTGTGTGTGTGTGTGTGTGTGTGTGGGCACGTGTGTGTTGGGCTTCCGATATCAGGACATGGATTGAGAGTTGATAGGGCTCGAGATTACAACAGAGCTTTCAATTTTCTATTTTCTAAAGTGCCCCCCCCCCCAAACCACAAACACACACACAACCAACCCCCATCACACTCACACACACACACAGCCCTGATTATTTTCCACTGTTACAACAAGAGCCCAGACTGAAACACATACGGTAGCAGACAGGTCACACCCACAACCTCGACTGGCACCGGCGAAACGTCCTCCTTCCTCATTCAGACGTTGACATATTGTTTTATTTTTTGACATTAATTTTGAAAAAAAGGGACCCCCCCCACCACCACCACCACCACCACCACCACAAATGTGCGTGATGAGCCTTGCAACATTCTGCCTCCAAACATCATTATATTTTACAGCAGACTGTGACAAACGCCGTGTGACTGTGACAAACAAATCACGCTGGGCTTCAGGGGAGAAACATGTTGAACCAATGTGGAGAATCGTGTGTGTGTGTCTGTGTGTGTGTGTGTGTGTGTGTGTGCTCGTGGAGAGGAAACACAGCAGTGTAAGTACAGTATGACCACATGCAGAACACAGTCCTTTCTAAAATATTTACAGGAGACATTACTCATACATGCATTATTGATAACAGAAGCCGGGAGGACGCACTGCTTATGAGATGATACATACATTAAACATACATATATTTATGCACGCCCGACTCAGAGATCTAGTTTTTAAAATGAATCCCTGCAGCATAAAATATATATTTTTGCCATTGCCTGATCACATCGGAAGTTTACTTGTAAAGTAAGTTAGCTTAATATTAGACTATGTTCATTGCGCAGACGTGTATGTTGACTTACAATAACATTTCACATCTACGACAGGTCATCTGCAGCTTCACGGTTCTGTCTTAGTTTGTGCCACCGATGATGAAAATTGCCGGCTGTCTGTTGCGGTGCAGTTTGCGCTTGTTGACAACTCATCACGCTTTGATTTCCAAAAGTCCCACCTTAATTCTAGCTTTCCAGGGAATGGATGACATTTGGGGGTGTATTGATATGACCCCCCCCCTCCCCCTGTGATTGTATCGATACACCCAACTCCCACCCAATCAATCTGGGCTGAAAGCAACAAAGACGTAGTTGGTTCTCACTCACCTTGTCACATTTTCATTCTCCTGCCAGCAGAATAATTTAGAGGATGCTCAGTATATAATCACCTAAACATTAAACACATGGTGGTATTAAATAATTAGATCAATCATAGAATCATGCGTCATTTAGACAGACTCCATAACAGCAGCAGAACACTATCTTTATGGGCTGTAAAGATTATTTTAAGGCTGATGTTTAAGGTTAGCTTCCTCGCCAGCTGTCTGCAGAGAGTTTTGGCATCTTTCAGCCAGCAGCAGGCAGCTGTTTCAATTAAATGGTTCAGATAAACCTACCTCTCACCACCTGACCAAAATCAAGTGGCGCACAGACGCAAGTGACCAGCTGGTGAACACAGAGGAGCATTTAGGAACTGAAGGTCTTCATTTTTTTACCTTAGGAGTTGAGCGAAACGAAATCCAAGCTGAAAAGAGTACGTACTGGACTTCAAATCGATGCTGGTTGTTTCCTGAGCGTCCTAACATCGTTGAAAACTGCTTGGTTATGGCCTGTTAGGTTCACTCAAGGATGAATGTCTCGCCTGATTTAAATCTGGCCACTGTTCCCCTAAAAGTAGTAACCTTGTGCAGTGAACACTCATGCTGACCTTGGATCGCTCCACTGACTAACAATTCGATCCAAATTCATGTGTTACAATGCTGCAAATGTTGAAGAAACCAACATGTTTTGCACTGCAAACTCAATCTGCTGTCATATTTTTTACTGACACCACTTTTGTTTGGTCTCTGGGCCGTATCAGGTGATGATCCTGCACATGACGTTTGGGTTCGACCCAAATCTTGCTGTTTGCTCTCTACACAGGTCTGATTGCTCTCTACACTGGTCACATAAACACTTGCAGCACAGGCCCAGATGATGATCGCATGATGTAACTCTGTCCACCGACTCACAGCAGTTATTGCTGGCAGCTGCTGAATGCTCATTACCGCGCTGCTCTGCGATGAGGGACATCAGAAGGTGCGTTAGAATGTCTTAACAGCACCTCAAACGTCAGATAATGCTATACTACTCTAATATACTACTCAGATATACTATCTGATATATATCTGATCAGGTCGATTCAGTTGAGCAGTCGGGGAAAGAGTTCCTGGTGCTACAGAACAGCGTGTTTGATATCCATTCATGTCATGTGTTTCATTTCTAACAGCTGCTGACGGGTTAAGAATTACTCACCATTTAGCCTCAGAGCTGCTGCCATTAGTCTGCTCAAGATTACTGACACCCTGTTCCTTTTCTCTGCATTGAGATAATGCTACTACTACTCAGCGTAGTGTTAAGCAGAGGATGATTTCCCTGTCTACAATGTGCAACAGACCGCCCTCCAGACACAACGGATTGCATCAACCTTTAACCCTGTGCAGCTGGAAACGAACTAAGTGTTCTTACTTTGGTGGGTTTTCATCATCTTTCCGTTCTTGTGGGGACTCTGGGAAGCTAATAAGGGAAAAAGACGCACGCACCCACACACAAACACACACACATGCACACACCTACTGTAGCCTGCAGCCCTAAAAGAAAGAGCAATCAGGGGTGATACATTGGCAAATGTCAAACAAGGATTAATGGATTAATAACATTGTTAAGTATCCTCCGAGTGCTGTCTCTGTTGAAGTTTCCTATTTTTTCCAGCCCTCCCTCCGTCCTCGCTCTTCTTCACTGCACTAATAGGGAGTGTGAAGAGAACTGGGGACGTTAAGAACCAATCTCACAGACAAAAAACTCTCGGCAGAATTTAATCTCTCCGTCCTCTTTCTGTCTCTATCTGACAGCACCGCTCTCCAGCTTCCCACTGTGTGTGCGTGCGTGTGTATGTGAGACGGCGGTGTGTTCTCCAGCCTGGGTTATTGGGGCTTCCATTAAACTACACTCGGTGTAATCAGCGGAGAATTATGGACGCCAGGGGCAAAAATACTCTGTAAGCCTTTTCTAGGTCTGTGTAAGTATATTAATGTGTGGGTGTGTGTTCTCCCTGTATGTGTGTGTGTGTGTGTGTGTGAATATGCTGTGTTTGCATGAATGCAGGTTTACACAGATTCGTGCATGTGGGTGGTTGTGTATTGAGGTTTAAAAAAAGAACATTTTCTCTAAATTAAGAATTCATTTTTACACAGAGTGGACCTAGAGCAGAAACCTCCCTCGAACACGCTCTGCCCCGGCCAATTAAGAAATTCGAGGGCTAATAGGGCTGCTGCAGCTTGTCAAATGATTATCTAGAAAGTAGCTCGCTGAGGCACTTCCGATGAAATGCATGGGTGGCAATTCAGCCAATGCCAAAATGGCACTCGCTTGTAAAAGTCCCTCCAGCGTCAGATATTGTTTTTCTTTTTCAGTCCTCCTCCTCAGTTTCACATTTTTACAGATTCCCCGCCACTCCGGATGCCATTTTAGTAACTTACAGCGAAGAAATTTTATCAACTCCGAGATAAAACTCCAGGAAGACCTTTTCCAACCTCACGTCTTGCCTTAAATCAGCTGTAATATTGCTGACGGGACATTCTGTGAGTGCATATGTGAGTGAGTTATTCCTCCCCTGAATTCTATTAGCGGCTCGACTTAGAAAGGTCAGCCTTAATTTCCACAGGGAGTGATAATTACACAGGATTTCAGCTTATCCTGTGGCTTCCTCACCACAAACACCCAGCTCCATAGGGGTTAGCCTCGGTATATGCTTTTGACTCCACGCTAATCAGCCCACTTTTGACTCGAACAGAGTTACGACTCAATTCTCTTTCACCGGCTGCGTTTACCGCCGCCTTGTTTTCAATTTCATCCATTGCCACTTCCTCGTCGTAACATCGCAGCTTTAAGAGAGAAGCCAGATGACAATGATGATTGGAACTGCGACTGCATGATGATTGCCTGATGATTACAAATATGCCATTTGCATTCAGCAGCTCGCCGCTCAATGGAAAGACGGCTCCACACCTCAATCACTGGAGCCGTATGCCCATAATAAATACACGACGGGCCGTTAAGACAGAAAACCCGAGTCATGTCTTTTGCATACCAAACATGTTGAGGAGATGAAGAACGGTGAGGGAATGATACACTGCAGTTTGGGGAGCTCGCGCTGGTGTATAACTCAACTCTCTCCGCTCATCCACAGGGAAATTAACTGTGGCGAAGCAGCATTACATGAATTACCAGGGTAATCCTGTACTGACACTGCCCTAATCTGCACAGGGATATACGGGATCAAATCACAGCCTGCATATTTCACTGTGTATATAACAATACTGGCAGGTGGTTTAAGAAAATAGTAACAGTGTGACAGGGAGGTGAAGAAGTCACAGTTTGGTGGAACAAGAAATTCGCTTCAGAGCTAAATGCTAATGTTAGCGCGACAACATGCCCACAGCCACAGCGCTGCCATGCTGACTCCAAACAGGTGTACTGTTTACCATGATCGCAGTTTCAGTTTAGCACGTTGGCATGAGAGCATTTGCTAATCAGCAAACCCACACATTATGTCCTGAAGCACTCATGAGTGCTAATAGGTTTTCATTAATTTAGTTCTGCTCCTTTTCTCAGCCCCCCGATTCAATTAATATATGGTGACCTTTACCCAAGAGGAAGTTATGTAATGTAAAACATCTATTTTTAAAATCAATAATTGGAAACTCATATATGTGATCTTGATTATACATAACTAAAACAGCCTGGAAATACATTTATGAACCTTTCTGAGTAAAACATGTCCGACTCTAGCCATGCCAGCAGATCTGTGGAGCTATGCTTAGGAATTAGGCCTACCCTGTATACTGTCATTTCCAGAGGGGTTGGGGGCAGTGTGTTGCTTTCCTCCTCCTTCCCCCTTTTACTCACACACAGATTTTAACAGTGTCAGTTTGATTTACTCTCTTAAACGTCCTCTTTTACTGTCCAGCTGCTGAGAATCCACAGGACAGGAGAGAGGAGTTCATAGAGGCTGTTTTCAGGTAAGGTGCGTCCGATAATGGAGCTTTACAAGAAACTGCGAGTGAGTTTTCTGACTTTATACTCCTTTTCGGCTTCATGTAGGATCTCTGATTGGTGGAGGTAACACCAGCGGTCTGAGAGGAAGAACCTTCAGGTACATACAGACCTCAACCTCAAACATTTTTCTTCTGTTTAAAAAATGTATGTATGTTATTGATCACAGTCAATATTTAGCTACAAAGAAACTATTGAACAAGCTAGCAATGGAAAAAGAGGAACATACGTTCAAATCAGTCATATTAGTGTATTAATTATACAACAATTTACATGCAGTTTTATGATATTAATTAATTTTGAAAGCTGCTAACTTATTCCATATGTTATATTCCATATGCTTCTGTGAATCGGTTTTAATTAGTTGGAGGACCACCAAGCAGCCATCTGGTTCATCCAACCAAAACCTCAGTATTAGTTTAGAACATTAGCACACCGATTAGCAGGAAGCACAAAGCACATGGGAGGCTGATGGGAATGTCTTTCTTGTCCATAAACCAAAGTATTGAACATTATGACCTGATGAAAAGGCCCAGAATCTACAAGGTCATTAGGGTTTATCCTCTGGGCACCACCAAAACAAAAAAAAAAAGTCATCATGAGCACGGCCTGTACTTTGGCTGGATCGAATTTGAAAATAATACATCAAATGGTTGCCAAGACATTACACTATGAAACAGAAAAGTCAACATGATGGTGATACTAGATGTCAGCGATTCATTAGACTCAAAAGGATTCATCCTCTGGGGACCTTCAGCGTTCCTTGATAAACCATCCAATAGTTGCTGAGATGTTTTAGTCTGGACCAAAGTGGTGGACATTCCCGTTCCTTCACCCACGCATGGTCAAAAAAGAGACTTTGGATTCAGCTTGTATGGAGGCAGCCTTGCCATCCCTTTCATCCAGGTGGAGGGGTGATCAGTGGCATGTTGTCAGATGTGGTAATCCAATATAAACATCGCTCTGGGCCCACAACACAGATGGATGTGTTAACGATCGGCCAATCCCAGCTCCCTTGGTGCACAGTCGATGACAAAAAATGCCTCTCTTTCTCTCCCGGAACGAGGCGTTCCTTCTGCCTCTCGGCTGATTGACGTCTCTAACCGCACTAATAACAACACTGGCTTGCGGCGGTGGCGGCAAAAAGAGCGAGTGTCGTTGAATGGAATCAAACAAATGCAAAAAAGTTTAGTCTGCGCCCGCCTGCCGCAGAGCAAGGATCTTAAGAGTATGTTTCCATTTTGAAGTAAAGACGCTGATAGAATGGAATCGAGTAGAGAGACATGTGGGGAGATTATCTCATCTTTACCACTGTTGGACTGATGCTGATTCAGACCCAGACATGGCGAGGGGAGGATTACTGCAGGCTTTTAGGATATCTCTTGAGAAAGCTCTTCAAAGAAGGTATTATACAAAACATCCAGCAATATCTAAGTGCTCTTTGTAAAAGTCTTACCAGTGCCCTCCTCTTTGTAGCACTTTGTCTCTCACCTCTCTGTCTCCCTGTTCACTGGGGAGGCTCTGAACAAGGATTCATGAAGGACATTCACCAATTAGCATTCCCAAACACAAAAGCAAAGCCGAGGTGAGGATGCCAAAGAGCTCGTGTGAAACAGGTGCCGAGCGGTGCGGAGGGGCGCCGGCGAGGCCTTATCGCTGGCACAGATGTGTTTGTCTCCTCCATGGCTGCGTGGTTAATGATGAATGATTTCCTCTCTGTCTAAAGGCTTGTTGTCACATCCCTGTCAATGAGGCCGCGAGTTACAGTCTTGTAGGAGTAATGGGGTTGGCATGGCTCCAGCCACACGGCAAATGGCAGCGAGCCGCCGAGAGAGAGAGCGATAGGGGAGCCGTGGAAATGAAAACTGGCTTAAAATGACACCCGCAAACATGTCAACAACAACAAGCCTCCCTCCCCCCCTGCAGTTTTTGTTAATCTGTGATGCACAAATTGCAGACAGTTTGCTCAACTTGAGCAGCGACTTTTTTAATAACTCTGAGGACATGGTAATTTACCTTTATTAACATTCCTCTTTTTCTTCTGAGCCACACTAAGCTCTCCCTGCTATATACAAGCGCTCACATTAATCTTTTCATAATGCAAGTTTAAAGATATTTAGATGTACAGTTAGAGGCTGGCTTGTGACAGGTGTGTTTACTCAAGCACTGTGGTTAAATACAGTGGTGATGTAGTCTGTAATGCCTAATGCCCGACGAGGTGTCCATATTCAGAAAGCATTGGACAGTGTGGAGCTTCGTAACGTTTGTTAATGTATTGCCATGAATTGTGAACAGTGGCATTGACTGCATCCCTGTTGCTATGGTTATTCATTTCAGATACACACTGACACTACCCAGAGCAGTAATTTCAAACAGTGAACAGACAGTTCACTTGTAGGTGTCCATTGCCAAGTTATAGGACACTTAACAACCAATCAGAATTGATTATCACCCAGACCATGCTGCAAGTTATATTGTGCTTTTTTCAGATTAAGATTAAGCTGAACAACAGTTAAAGGTCCTGAATACAGATTTTGTCAGTCAGCTTCTTGCATCAGCTTCTAAGCATCAACTGTCTGCATGAACAACTTGTGTCAAGGTCTCATAAGGTTGTGTTTAGTTCATATAAGAGAATTCCGCGTGTGTGTTTGTGCCATGGCTTTTCTCACTTGTTGCGAAAAGATGGAGTGTCACAGCTTCACTGCACCAATCAGGATTGAGCGAATCAAAACACGGTGACAGATGTGGGGTTGTTTTCTTATGTTGCAAGGCCGCCGTCTGTCACAGCGCGCTCCTGATGAAGCGGAGTAGCTGAGGTTCTGAGATTTTTTTTTTTTTTTTTTAAATAAAACCTCATCTGTCAAACTTGAACTCTGATTGTTATTAAGTCATGAATATTTAAAGTTAGAGAGGAAAAAGTTGAGATTTGAAAAGTTTTCAGTGCTTTTTAAAATTCGTCTTATACGTCTTGCACTTGTAATAATAATTCAATAATACAATACATTATAATATAACTCTGACTGGGGAATTTCTGCTGCATAATGAAGGCTTTTACTTTTGACACTTGAGACTTTAGACACTTTGCTGATAGCATTTTTATATTAACGAGATGTTGAACGCGGGACTTTAAATAATAGTAGTTTCTTCTTATTATGTTGCTACTTTTACTTCAGATCAGGTCTTCACACTTCTCTCAAGCAATCTTCCTGTTGTGCATACTTACTGCTTCTTATTCCATCAATCTTTGCTTATTTCCATCGCCTGTGCTCCAACATCATCCCAACTCTCTCACTGAGAACAGTTAAAGCACTACGTTACGTCTTCTACAACTACATTTAGACTACATATGTGCATTGTGCACGTGTCGGTCCTAAAAATACGAGGTCAGGGTGCATAACTGTTGAAAAAATAACAACAAGGCAGGAAAATAAAATGCAGTAAAGCCACAAATGAGGCACAGAAGCTTTGTTAAAGCAGTAAGGTGCCGAGGCACAAATCCAAGGCATCGATGCAGTTTTAATATTGCATGGAAATTGGTGTGTTTTAATGTGCTTTAAATGGCTTTTATGCCTTTTTTTCCCCTTTTGCACGCTCCCGCCCTTTTTTTTATTTTCCCCTCGTTTCCTGACTGTGCCTCTCGCTGAACGTTGGCTCTCGTGTTGATTTGTCAAACACAAATGTGCTGCCGTTTTGCCATTTAGATCTCTGCAGACCGTCCTGGCTGAGTACGGATTTGGATTCAGACTCACAATGTCGCAGGTACACGGGCCCTCAGACCTCCCCCGAGCAGTGAAAAATCACTTTCCCCTGCATTTCTGCAGCACGTCCGCGTCCACCAAACACATAGTTTGAATGCAACGTCTCACTTAATTAACTGAGTCTCGGAGCAGGGCCCAACTTTACATCTCAAGTTCTGTATTATAACAAGTTCCTGATTGGCTGGTGTGATTGTCTGCAGTTGCTCACCAGTCCAATTTGTCAGAATATCCAGACAACTTTCAATCTCTGAATAATGCCCTTGAATAAGAACTACTCGGAGTTAATGAATCATACACAGCAGAAAAGAGAAAACATAAACTGAGAACGCTCACTCCAGCCCCTATCTGTCTCTATGCAATTACAGTAACTGGCGCAGTATACACTTCAACATGAAAGGTAAACAAAACCGTCATTTGGGAGGTTATATTTCAATGTCATTCAGCGCAGCATCCCAGGTTGAACATTATTATGAAGAATAATAATGAAAAAAGGGGGTTGGAGTGTCATTGAAAAGTAATAAGGCTGCATTTAAAATATAGCCTCATGCACACACACACAGTAACCCACACATTGTAACACACACAAAGAATGATTCTCTAAGGAAATATAACCATATCTCTCTCTCTACTTGAAAAAAATGAATGAATTTCTGGGTAGAAGTCACCTTGAGCTCTGTGTGTGTGTGTGTCTGTGTGTGTGTGTGTGTGTGTGTGTGTGTGTGTGTGTGGACACTTGAGACAAACAAGATCAGGTGGGACCCCGATTGCAGACGTGTTGAACACCTTTTTTCGTGGCAGAGGTGGGGGGGTTTGGGAGTTCTCTATATATTCAGCTACCTCCCCGTGAGCTCTCCGCGTCTTTAACGACCGCTATAAAAAACTAACGAGCCATCTTAACCTTGAGGCCGACCCAGGAAGTGAACACTCGGCGTACACTGAGGTGACGAGCGTGATCTTTTATTTCTTAAACCCCCTCCCGTCTTTCTCGCCCACCCCTCCTCCTTCCCGTTTCTGCCGTTAATAAAGAAGATGTAGCTCTTTGAGAGGAGAATACAGGTCAGCTGTTTCTCTCTGGGTGTCATTCACTGCAGCTATGAATATGGATCTGCGGTTTGTCTCTGTTCCTGGTTTCGATGGTGATGGATGGTAGCAAGGAATGCAGGAATGTTGCAATTAGCGTGCTTTGTATCAAGCTTAGTGCTGACCCCATGTCTGCTGCCTGTAGCGCTATCATTAAGCCTATAGCGGCTTGTGCTGCGTTGTTCTCTAGCTTTTTTTTTCTCTCTCTCATCTCTCCTTTTACGTCTCCTGGCCATGTCTCTGCGTCCTTATTCTCATTCTTCACAAGCTAATGATCAGTATCCCAGCGCTCTGCGAGTCCGTCTGTCCGTCTATCTCAGCGGTCCTCCCGTGCCTCCTCAACGCGACCTCGCCGCTCTGGCATCCTTTCAAGACAAATGATGAGCGGCGTCAACAAAAATATATAGCTCAATTTCCTTGATTCGCTCCGAAATCCACATTTAACATCTGCACTTGATACAGAATATTTCATCACGCGGAGTGGATTAATTATTAATAACAAAGAATTGATTATGGCTGCTGGCTCCCTCGAGTTAATCTCGGCGCTGATGTGATTAGAAATAAAAGGGGTTGCTGGGAGCTGACAAATTGACAGGCCGACAGTGAGCAATAAAATTAAGTTTTAAGTGATGGGAGTGAATAAATCCAGCCGGGCACCTTCAAATCTTTAGAAAACTTCAAAACAAGAGGCGGGTGGCCGCATACATACACAGGCTTGTGTTCTGTAAATCAGCATTCAGAGCAGATTCTTAATAATTGATGTTTGTCAAGGCGAGTGCACAGATATATCCCCTCCAGCCTCCCCCCACATCACCACCACCACACAAGGCAAGCAGGGAGCAAAAGCCCCAAATGAAAGGCAAAGCCCTCCGTCTCGCAGACGCTCTGCAAACACATGCATAGTCACTCAGCAGAGCGCGCGCGCGCAGCATCTGCTGCCTGACACGCGCACATGCAAACGCGCACGTGCGAAAACAAACATCCTCACACAGCCACGTAAACAAGCGCACACACGCATACAGATGCAGCCGCGTCCGCTCGGGCTCTCGGGTTTACACAGGCGCTTTAAGGTGTGCGCGCGCCAACACGGAGAAGAGCATGAACGCCAGAACACAGGCTCATAAATGCACATCGGTGCCTGTTATCATTCTTTCTCTGACACGCACACACACACATAAACAAGTCCAACACGTCCATTACCATCCTTCCCTTGACCATCTTATGAGTCACGCTGATATATTTATAACAGAGCTTGGAATCCTTCATTTGGAGTTGAGCTCGTTGGACTTCAGACGCCACAGCGAGGAAAGCTGGAGAGGATGATTGCACAGATCATCTCCTCTGAAGATCTCTTGTTGAGCGTGTTTCAAGGACTTCAAGAAGGTGTCAAACAGTTTTGAAGTCAGATCCAACGAAAATAAGCCTTCTGAAATCTTGTGAATGCTAGAGCGCTCAAAGTTCTCCAAGCATAAACTGTAGAGAGACAAGTTCTTCTGAATGGAGGGATCGTTTGGAGGCGGTTTAGACACGAACTGGAAGTAAGCCGCCAGATGCAGCAGCTGTGTGGCTTTACGGCTGTCTCAACTGACTCAAACGCAAACCCTTACACTTGACATACATCGACCCTCTTAATATATGTCGAAATCCAACCCAGTACAAACCACAACGTCATATAGTTGAACTTCCAAACAGTTGACGTTCACATCCAGCGTGATCTACAATACGTCACCCCTCCTCTGTAAATCCAGAGGACTGCTGTGGTTTCTGCTAATGTACACAAGTTTCAAGAAACACAGGAGCAAAATACAGATAGAACGGAGAGCTGCATGAGTAAACGAGGTTAGTAAATGGGTTGGATGGTCTTCATTTATACATTTTACATGAATGAGCTGCAAACATTCATTTAGCATACATGTAAAACACAAAAGTCAGCCAAACAACCTCATTTGTGGTGCTGCGGGCGAGTGATCTCAGTCGGCGGGCCATAATGTTCATGCGTTTGTCTGCACGAGCCATAATCTGCAGATCAGTGTTACCACATTCATCTCTCTTGCTGCTCCCAAGTATCTCATTTGCATCATGTTCTCAGCGGTAATTACACTTTGCGTTTGGCCACGGCAGAAGCTCACTGGGACTTACTGTCAGATAGACATGATATGGAGAAGCAGAAGGAGGACCTAGACAGAGACAGAAATAGAGATGCAGTCGAGCTCTGGAAGTGATAAGGCAGCCATTTTGGAGCGAGTCCAAAGCTCTCAGCTTCCCCTTTCATATGCAGATAAAAATCTCAAAAGGCATCTGTCTCCTTTTTTTTTTTGTATAGGCAATAAAAATATAATCTCCCATCACCCCTGTTGAAACTCAGTCTAACTGAACACCGTCCATCACATCTATGGCCGCCGTAATGTCAAACAAACGCTCTCAGAAGGGTGTTAACGCCCGCATGAGAGGATGCCGGAGGTTTTTCAAACCGCTCCGAGTCATCTCCTCCAAGGCTTTCTATTGTGCACGAGGCAAGAAGTGGGTTATGGCTGCGGATTTAGCACCTCTCATTTTCCAGCGCAAAGAAGCCATTCATGCTTCTTCAGGCCAAAATCTTCCCTGCAATGGTGAGGGATAAGCTGCTGGTGAAGACTAGTAATAAGCTTTTCACACCACAATGTTAGCAGGGCTGAGGGGTGAGTGTGTGTGTGTGTGTGTGTTTGTGTGTGTGTGGGGAGGTGGGGTGCTGTTTGCCTCCGCCTCTAACACACGGCAAAGATATGCATTCATTTAGTGCACACAGAGGGTGCTGAATGAATAATCTCCGAGTAATTAACATGCATGCGCTTTGCAATTTTAGCCTTGATCAAGGGCATCAGGAGCTCTAGTGAATAGAGGGATATCTTATTTCAACATGTTTGTGATTTGGGAGGGATGACGTGAGCACATTCCTTCCTCCGCCCCGCGTCTACATCTTTCATTCCCAAGCTTCCCGGCGGCTTCTCTCATCCACCGCGTCTCTTCTACCTCCACCCGGCTGTCATTACTCGCCTCTGCCGCTTCCCATCCCTCCCTCTCCCGCCCCATCGCCATTCCCAAGTGCACCCCTTCCCCCTCACCCCTCATCCGCCTCCTCCGGCAGCCCCTCCACCCTCCATCCCTGTGATTACATTGCAAAATCTAACTGGAAAACCTGCAATCTTCCTCTCCCCCAGCCCACCACCGCGTCCTTGCCGTCACTTTTTTCCCCCTCCAACCAATCCCCCGCCCCGTGCACAAACACCTCACCTCCTTCCAATCTCCCTTTCAATTGCCCCCCCCCCCTTTTAGTTTTTGGTGCACGCGCACGCACAAAAATACGACTATCTCCTCTCCCATCCCGGTGCACCTTAATGAAATTGCTCCTCCAGCGTTGCTCCACTCTGACGTTCTCCCTGCTGCCAACAACCCCGCCCCTCCCCTCTTTCCCTTCATTTTTCCATCAAGTTTCAACTCTCCACATGCCTCCGAACCAGGAACCCTCCACAGATCCGTTTGCCGCCTCTTTTCATTTCCCTTTAGTCTCTCCTCCTCTTCCCTTCATCGCCCCCCAAGCTTTGCCTGCCCCCCCTTCCCCCTTTTCCCTCCGACCTTCATTTCCTCCGACTGCCCCCACCATCCCGA
This sequence comes from Datnioides undecimradiatus, assembly GCA_008933995.1. Taxonomy (NCBI): domain Eukaryota; kingdom Metazoa; phylum Chordata; class Actinopteri; order Lobotiformes; family Datnioididae; genus Datnioides; species Datnioides undecimradiatus. The sequence goes on from WARS01000050.1 coordinate 3,431,668, forward strand.
GTCCCGCCGCCCATCACTTTAACTACTTCTCCATCCCAATTACAGGTAACCTCCTGCTGCGACCAGGCCCTTACATCCCTGCCTTTTTCCCTCCCTGACCTGAAAACGCCTCAGCCCCTACCCCTTCCTGCTCCCTCCATCCTTTTTATTAAGCGGAGCCTCGTGGCAGCTGAGGGTGCCTGATGTTTGATAGCTTGTTAACTCGCATCCAAAGGAGACTCTGATTAATTCTGGCATTTCAGAGGGAATTATTTTGTATTTGCCTCCATGTCCAGCCCCCTCAACCACCACGGGCTCCTTTTCCCTCGGGTACCTTGCAAGGGAAAAAAGCCCTTGATGTTAATATGGGAAAGAGGACGTTTGCGATGTTAGTATACCAACCTGAGCAACTGGAGCGGACAGCCAGAACTTCGGCCTTGCGGGTTAGACAGAGATCAGTCGGACTCAAGGATGACTCTTCTCCTGAGAGGCTGTGGCATTTGAATATGAGCGATAACAAGGTTGGACAAAAGCAGGGAATTAGTGTCGTTTCGGTTGGTGCATGATGATGGAGGAAAAGCGAGTGAGGTGCTTGGCTTCTTGGATGCATATTCCAATTTTCATTAATAAGGAAGTCATCATTTTTGGGAAACCTCGGATGGCCTTTTGCAAAACCCCAGATAAAATCCTCATGTATTTAATATTTTCAACAGGCAAAGAGCCTCTTTCCATGTGTAAAAAAACCGGGTTGCTACAGCTCTTCTAGCAGTGCGGCATGATTATGCATGGAAATGGAAATCAGGTTGGTCGTAGTTAAATGGAAACAAGCAAAAAATCATATCTGTCTCTCTCTTAATATCATTATGCATCCTAATTCACATGGGTCCTCCTGTTTTCATCATCCTTCCACTTCTATCTCCAACATTCACCAAGGTCTATTCATCATTGTTTCATCTCTGGTCGACTCCCCGGCTGGTGGGGAGCAGAGGTTCACAAGCCTCGTGGGTAATATGTGTGCTAAACTAATTAGCACCAGCCATGCTGCGAGGAAACACAGGGACTTTTCAACCACTGATAAAAAGACAAGACATCTCACAAAACTCTTTGGCAAAGCTGCCCTTCTTTAATGGGAGTGAGGGGAGGCAGGCTGGGCGCTCCTTTTAAAATCTTGATCTGAGAGGTGCTTGAACTGCCGAAAAGCTCCTCGCTGTTAACTCTCCTCTCCTGGGTTTCCGACGTGACTTAAAAAAAAAAACGTAAACCGTCATATTCTCTGTCATCCTAGCTGGATCCTGGGAACACATCATGAGAAAAGGCTTCAAACTTTTAATGACTGTTGCACCCCTGTGGGACAGTCTTTTTTTTTTTTTTAAGTTTCCTTCGTGTGATTACTTACAATAGATGAACTGTGGGTATTATTCAACCATTATAGCTTGAGTTTTGAACCTGCAGTTTCCTGAGAGGGCTGATAAATGGTGTACTTGGACGGGGATAATTCATATTAGTGAACAGGACAGCTGAAAACAACAGCTCTCTGAACTCTGAATCATTTAAAAATGCAATCCATTAATCTGATTGGTTAACAAATCACTTAACAGCCAATGATTTAAAAGTTAAAACTAAATCTTGAAACAGCAAACACATCTTTTCTTCAAACCGCTGGTTTAGCAATAAATGACCCAAAGCATCACTTACACTGGTGTCACAGGCCTAAAAGTGTTTAGAGCTCAGTTAGTTTGCATTCAGTTTGCAGTTTAAGGCTGCTTAATTTCCAGATAAAGTCAGTGCTCAAGAGGACCCAACAGTCCAATTAACTTCATGTAATAAATACATCATCATAAATTGATTTTTTAAAGGGGACATATTATGAAAAACATGTTTTTTCTTGCCTACACATATTTAAACTAGTCCCCCCTCAGCCTACCAACTCAGAGAATGAGGAAGGCAGACAAGTCCTGCATCATCTCTACAGCCCACCCACTGGTAAACTGGGGCTCCTACAGGCCGTTCAGATCCGGCTCCTGTTTTTTTGCAAAAAAATTCAAAAACTTGTTTTTAAGACATCCAGGGCCTGTTTAAAACAGCTTTCAGCTGCCATAATATGTCCCCTTTAAATGAAACTTCCGGTTGAATTTACAGAGAAACTTTGGTATTTTTCAACCTGGACCCCGTTTTCCCATGTTTTGGTGTCTGGATCAGAAACTATGCTTCTTAAGTGCGGATCTTCAAACTGCAGTCGAACAATAAACCAATCACAAACTGTTAAAAAAAATGACTATGCCACATAAATCACTCAAAAATGGATTCACTGTTAAGTCACTCTTTAAAGAGGCATTTACCATCTGCAGACATGATCCTTGTTATTGCAAAAACATTATAAAACCTTCTTTAACAGTTGACTCAAAGCCTCTGAGCTCAGTTAATTTATATGACACTGAAAGCCCTTGATCCTCTGACGTATTGATCCTCTATCTTGAGTAAAGTTTAGGCCTCTGATATCGTCCACTTAATTGAGGCAACTGAGCAACCTGCTGGCACCGCTGGTATTTATTAGATGTTGTTTCCTAGCGATTCAACCTGCTCCGGCTGGTGGTTTGCAAGTAAAATGGGGCAAAAGCTTGAAGCAAATCTACATTTGGAGTAAAATTATGCTAGTATTTTTTCAATTGGAGTTAGCTTAGCATGCTAACTGCGGGTTGACAGTTTGGGTAGACATATTTTGCACGCAAATTACATTGATAATATCTATAAATCCATTTTTACATGTAAGAATTTATATCCAAATCCTACCATCATGACACCAGATCAGTGCGCACACACACATCCACACCAACAACGTGCTGCTTCCCGCAGTCAACACCCAGTTCTAGAGTTGGCCTGGTTTTTGGACTGATTTTGGGTGGTCGCTGGCTGTGTTTAACAGACCTGGCAACCCTGCTGCATTGACCCCATGCAGTTGTCAAGGTTCACACACCTTAAAATTGGTTTAAAGGTGCCTCCGTAGAGATCAGAGTAGCTTTAGGGCGGTTAATTCTGTCCCTTTTCACATACAAGTGACAAGTGGTCATATCAATTCTACAATTCCACAATGTCATTTGGCAGAATTGTAGAACTGATATGATATTGATATTGATATCATTCATTGTTAATATGAAAACGCTGATCATAGCCACGTTAAAAAAAGAAGAAGAGGAAGAATCACCGAGCTTATCCTGTCATCCCCACTGCATCCACTATGAGCACAGATATAGCATTTACCTCCATTATACAGCGGCAGGTACATTACCTGGCTCCATCTCAAGCCCATTGCGCTGCCCTCATTAGTGACATTAATAAGTAATTCAGCTCTCTAACTTCCATCTCCCCTTTCTCCTTGTTCTATAACTGTACACGCCCTGCCTTTGAATCTTCATCCTTTTCCGGCCCGCTAATTGCTTTCCTTCCTGCATAATTCCCCGCAGCTCCCAATATTGCCGGACACATTATCAACTGGTGGATATGTTTGACACACGGCTGGTGAGAAGTTAAATGGAGAGGCTAAATGATGCTTCGTGGCCTGGGTGATGATTTGGATGATAATGACCGCAATGATAAAGGACGCTTCTCCGGTCTAATAGCATTTGATTTCCCCGTTGGCCAGTGAGAAAAGAGATAGGAGGTATCAGGGTTGCTCATCCAGTGAGAATGACCTTTAATTTCACAACAAGGCCCCGCAGATAGCAGGCGCATCTCTCTCTACCAACCCTCATTAGATCGCTGAGCTGGGAGCAGAAGTGAAACTTCACTTGGCTGCGAGCTGGAAAAGTTTACAAGGTCAACTGCCATCACTGGGTTGCGAGTGTATGAATTTTAGAGGATCTCTGTCTCTCTTGAAAACATGATCTCCCTGGAATAACTGAGTAGTGATGTACATACGGAGCGCAGACATGGCCTGAAATCAACATACAGCCCGTACGTCTGCCTGAGAGGAACAGGGATCTGCTCTAAAATTATCTATAAAATTCGGAACCAAAAACACCCACACGTTTTTTTTTTCCCCTCCGTTTCTTGTCTTGTGATATAATCCAACTCCGAGTCATACCTCATCAAAGGTTTGCACACAGCCCCTCTGCCTCAGAGAGGTGGTGTAAGGTTAATATTTTTCCTCTGAAATCATTTCGGGTATGACTTTAACTGGCGACGACAAGGTATGCCAGCGAACACTAGGAATAATATAATTTCTCCACCGTTTATTCAATTACAGGAGCACGAAAATAAATCTTCTTCCCCAATGTTTTACCCAAAGAAAATGTCTTATCATTTCAGAGAGCTGCTCTGAGAATCCGAATCCTGTGAGGTGCCAGCGGAGGCTATATGCGGGTTTGCTTTGCTCCATGGCACTGGAGCAGAGAATGAGGGCATAAAGCTTGTCCCCATCCTCCCTCCGTTCCTCTCCTCTCTTGACAAAACCCAATAACCACCCAGTGTTCCAACAATAGGCTTCAGATAAGGGGGAAAGAAGAGAGAATAATAACGCTCAAGTGCCATGGAGGGAATCTGTTTTTATCAACCCAGCACTCCAGAGGACGGCCTCAAAAACATTCCCGGGCATGTGCGCGCGGGGCTGCGTGTGCGCGCCGACTCAATGGCAATGAAAAATACAATTTTTTATCTGCTCCCCACAGCTGCCCCTAGTGACCCTCACCGCAGCTGAGAAACACCAAAAATACTCACCGATAAGAGAGGCCTACAAGAGGAGAGTGAATTTTAATCACTTAAGAACATGTGTTGTGGCGATACTGTCATGTTCCCTCGGCAGAGGTAGTTAGTATAACAGCACAATAGCGGAAGGACTCCGCAGGGATGCCTATATAAATATGACAGTGTTGTTTATGCATGAGCTCCTCTTGGCAGGGAAGTGAATATCCGACGCTCCTGTTTCAACAACACGGGGAGCTTTGCCAGATATATTTGGACACATGCTTTCTGTCTTGGATATGCTGTCAATTACCCGATTGTATTAGTTTCCTGGTTGTCTCCACTGTTTCTTTTACAATAGATGCCTGTGCCTCTGAGAGGATTGAACTGTCTTATGCAAAGTCACACCATGTTTGAGTGTAGATAGCTCAAATGCTCTTGGAAATGCTGTCAAACGGCAATGTCATTCTAGTTCTCCGCTGTTTGCTTCTTTTCCTTTATTAAGCGCCAGAAGACAATTTCTCAATTGTATTCCCTGCCCCTTTATATCTGGGATATGCAAATGAAACTGCTGAGTAGCACACGGCATCTCAATTAAATTAGCGCTCTCAAATAGTCATCTGCTTCTGCTCATTGAAGGCGGAGAGGAGCTGGGCCTGAACAGGAAAACCCTGACAGGAGAATCAGCGCCCTGTAACTCTGACATGGTGCACAGCTCCTTCCAAAGGCCCCATCAGTCACCAACCAGACAGGAAGCAGATAGAAACAGGAAGCAAGACCATAGTGGAGACAAATGATAGACAAGCTTGTTGGGCAATCTGACACCGTCTGATTGGACTGTTCTTTCTTCCTCCTCGCTCGTGTCCTGATGGTAGATACGGCCGCATCAACAGAGATTCACTCTGTCCTCCTTTTGCTATCAGATGGGTGCGCTCATTGCTTAAAAATGCTGTAATTACGATCTCGTATGAATCTATTTGTCCCTCCATTAGGGGGAACTCTCAGAAGGCACGGCGGGAAAACAGAGACTGGATAATGAGAGCAGAGACCATTAAAAAGCTTGAGGCTCCTAACATGATAAATTATACAGCGCATGCAAGACATACTTAAATTCTGCTTGCTGCCCGTTCATCCCAGCCAATACACTTAGGCCTGTAATGCATGGTTAATGGGAGGACTGGGAATATCTTGAGAGACGAGAAGTTATTTGAAAGGAACACATATGGTTGGAAATATATGCTTTTAGCACGGAGAGGTCACCAGCTCAGGGTTCATTCATCATGTAAAAAACATGGCGGCGTGTCAATTATGCAGCCTTCGCTCGCTTGCAGAAGACGCGGCGGTTGGTTGAGTCAGTGCGGAGCTCACATTGTTCTGAGACTAAGAAACAAATGAAGAAAAATGAGGCCCCCGATGTCAAATATTATCAGGTGCTTTATTGCTGCACCAGGGTTTTGGGGAGAAATGCACCAGTTGTGGATGGTACAGTATTGGCCGCACCTCGGTGTATCTGAGTCCAATTCAATATTTCATTACTTTTGGTGTGAATAGGTTGAACGGAGACGATGGTCGGTGTGTCTTGACGATACGCCAGAGTACATATAGCAAAAGGCCAGCGCTTCTTTCTGATATTAAGTATTGATTTGGAAAGATTGATCTAAGCAGCGGTCGTATTAAAAGAGCACTGAGAGAGAACCAGTCAAGCAGATAGTGTAAAAAAAACAAAAAAAAAAACAAAACACCGATAAAAAAGAAAGGAAAGAATTAGCGAGAGCTGCAGATACCTGTGTTTGTGTGAGTGCGCCTGAGGCTAAAAATGTGGGAATTAAAGGATGAGAACAAAAGAGAGCAATGGAAGGAGAAAGTGAACCATGTAGAGAAACGCTCCAGACTGAAGGAGGTGACACTAATTGGGGTGTTCGCAGTGTAAGCTTGAGAGGGATCCTCATGTTTTTGAGCCGGATTGAGGAAACGTTCACACGGTCGTGGCAGATGTCAGGAATGTTTGTGTTGGTGTCAAATCGACACTGTTCTCGTGTGGGAGAGATGCTCACTGCGTTAAAGACAGAACGCAAGAAATGGGGATTGTAATGAGAAAGAGCAAAAGACGCGGGGTGGGGAATTTTGTCAATACTACTGTTGGCTTGTGAAATACGACTTAGCTCGGCGCTCTTTGTCTGTTTTAGTTCCCAGCATTCAGGCTGGGATTCATGCATCCCACTACTCAGCGCAGGCTGAAGAGGTGCACCATGGGGGCCTTTGGAAATAAAGCGCCTTGCTCAAAGTGATCCTGGTGTTTGTGTTGATTGATCTATTGATCGGTTTCCTTCTGTTTTGTTGTGTACCACGGTTTGCGCCAGTGCTATTGTCCTCTGACCAGTGGAAGCTGTCCTTACCAGGAACGCATTGGTGGTGACAGTGAAGGACGCAGTTGAGGTCACATCTCCTAAAAAAACCCATTGTCAGCTTATCCATGATGAAATTTTCCTAACCTAACGCTGCACTATGCTGTCACAACAGATGGAAAGTGGTTTGTAGCAACAGCTCTGTGAAGCACGTCAGAGTCTTTTGATGCATTTACTCCACGCAACTTTGCAGCTTTGCTCCACGCTCACCAGTCTTGTCAACCTTTCCATTTCCAGACAGCTGTTTCCAGCATAGGAGCTCTGATAAACCTACTGTATGACACCTACACAGCAACAGATGGAGGACAGGGAGAGTTACAAAGTAGCTGGTTAACACAGTGGAGCATTTTCTTCGGGAAAGAGTCTGATATCACCTTCAGATGTGGCGGACAGCAACACAGAGGTACAAGAACAGTGAATAATGACCTTTCTGATATCAGGTGAACAGAGACATGAATCGGGATTTATGCCTGTTGCTCCTTGTCCGCTGGATGTGCAAGTTTGCTCTGTCGCCATCAAATTATCTGGCTGATGCAATGTGTTTTGTTGTGTTTTAACAGCTTGTACCTCTGCTCCCAAGGTGCAAATACTAATAAATGTAGTTTAGTAGCTCTGATTCTCTAAACTCAACTAAACCTTAACCTAAAGGTGTGCAGATCAGATCATTTTAACTTTCTGACACCCAAATGGGTTAATTAGGATGGCAAGAGACCTGTTTTGTTGTTATGTACTGAATCATTACGTTGTTGGGTGAGAGTGAGTGCGACCTTTCCTTTCACCACCTAGCAAGCTCACGCCAACCACCAGCTAGTGTAGTGGCATGGGCCTGATTCCTGCACACAAACACTGGTCGGGGTGGAGGCTGCGGCGGTGGTTTGGATTCTTGCTTCTGTGTTTCGTCCCCCGGACCACCCAGGTGCAGCTTGTTTAGAAGGAAACGGACGTTACTTATTCATTTTAGCCGCCCACGCTCCTCACCAGTCTGCAAACCAAAACCAGCAGCTGTCTTGTCAGCAGCCCTTTTTCCTTTTTTTTTCTTTTTTTTTTTTCGCAGCCAACACGAGAACGTGCAAGAAATGGGAACTGCAGACACGGGAATGCAGATATTCACCTCAAAAAACAAGTTGCATGTGCCAAAACATACATCCACCTATGCGTGTGTTTATTGTTTATTAAAAGACAGATATTTTTAGCTCACGGACAGAACAAACTTGTCCATCATATGCACGCGCGTGTGTGTGTGTGTGTAGTTCACATGTGCGCACATACCGCAGGGACTCTGTGATATATGGCAGGGCTTTTTAGCAGTTCTGTATTTTCTATCTATACGTATAGACAATCCATGGAAGTGCTTTGTATGTGTGTGTGTGTGTGTGTGTGTGAGCGGGGAGGGTGCGCACATGCTGTCCTTGGGGAGTAGACCTAGCTATGCGGGTCAGGGTGGCTGTGATCTGAATGGAGAGCATTAATATTTAAACACAGGCTCCTGAGGGAAAGAGACTGTAAATGATTCATGATTTATACTGTGGGCTCTCAGCAGCAAAGGCTGGAGCTCCGTAAAGATTCACTGATTCCTCCTTGCTTATGTGCCCTGCTCTGTCCTCCTGTTCCTATATGGGATGCCTTTCATCTTGCATTCAGTCTCCAAGGGTAATGTCTTCTTCACTTGCTTCCCCTGATTATTTTATTATTTTCTTCTCGCTAACTTTCCGTCGTACTTTCTGGCTGTCAACTTTCGGAGCACTCTTGCCCCTAAACGGGAACATGTTTGTCAGTGCACCTCGGCCACCAAAGCTGCAGGAGAAGAATTTGTAGGATGTTGACTTCACACAGCAGGGACTGAAGTGGCATAATGGGAGGAGGGGAGGTGGTTGGATTGTAATTATTAGGCAGCAACATTTGCCCACTTCTCCCTGATGGATGTTATTGATGGCCTCTTATTTGAGAAAATTATTAAGTGGCCTTTAACACCTCATTTTTGTCAGGAAATGGAAACTATATAACAATTGAACACAAATTTAGAAAAGTGATTATTTTAGATGTTTTTATAAATGAATTAGTTGATTAATGAATTACACATTACACAACGAGCGGTGGTCTAAAAGCGAGCAGGCCTCATTTTCATAACTCAAAACTCACAGCAACAAGTAGGCCAGTCCTGTAACCTCTATATACTGTTGGCTGCAAGAATACCATAAGGAGTGCTTAATTCACAAATTAGACTATAGCAATAGCTCACGGCACTGGCTAATTGCCTGCGTGGATGTTGGAATTAGTTTCATATCATTAGTTTCCTATTTTAGAGCCTGACCATGCCGATATTGGACACAAATGACCCTTGGAAAAGGTCCAGAGGGCATTATTGTGGCAAAAATGATAATGATATAAAACATTTGAATATCTTCTCGGATCTTACACCTCTGACTCAACGAGAACACGTCAACATCCACATACGCCCACGATTAGCTAATTTCATTTTAACTTGACATAAGAGGACGCTCTCAAATGTGCGTTTGCTGAGGAAACCTTTTCTCTCACACTTTGACGAACAAAAACCTCCAAACAATTTGTCTTTTTGATAAAAATGAAGTCACAGGGAGGGGTTGTTTTTGTCCCCTGTGAACAATAAATCAGACGTGGGGGATTTTTAATCTCCTGGACGTTCACCATAGCTGTCTATGGCCTGTTTTACTAATAGCTGGCTGATGCTTTTTAAACCCCACACTGGACACCACTGCTCCCACCCGTGCTGGTGTTACTGTAGTGGTGCTTGTCTGTTTGCCGGGAGAGAGATGGATTGAGAAAGACAGAGGGAACTGTGCGGTGGGAAGAGAGGGAGGGAATAAGAAAGAGATGCATGGACGGACAGGTCTGAAGTGGCAGCAGTCAGCCCTGATGGAGACTGATGGGAGGATGAGGAGATAAGAGCGGAGAAGGTGGAGGAGAGGCTGCGCTGGTGAGACGCGGCGCTCGCTGAAAAGCTGGCAAGATAGATGGAGAGAGGGGCTACAGGAAAGTGAATCAGGGCTCGACAGAAATGATGAGCACCGAGCATGCTTGAGTTACAAAATGGAGGAGGGAAAAGAGAGGAGCAGGTAGAGGGAACGTGGCACGGAGAGATTTATGGAAAGAGGAAATTAGAGAGAGAGAGAGAGAGAGAGAGGGGAGGGTTGGCGGGCCTGAATATGTAATGAAGGAGAGGAGGGCATTCAGTGACTGTGCTGCATTTGTGGAGCCAAGGAGAAAGAAACAGGAGATGGTTGAGCTTCCCCTGTGTTTCCTCAAGCACTTCACTGATCCACCACAGCCACTTAAGTCTATAGGAGCTCAGAGCCGCTCAGCGCCCCGCCGTCCGTTTCATCGTGTCCACAGCAATTATCATCCAGCCATCACTCGCTGCTGTAATATCAGACAGTGTGCAGAGCCCTGGCACAAGGACAGTAAACACCACTGCTGAACAATTAATAGAAACATCACAGACGGCAGTCTCCGCTTTTCCAGGTCCATCCCACTTCTGTTAGATAAATCAGGATGTAGTGAGGGGCAGTGTCAGAGCGATGGCGTTTGATGTGAGTTGGGTCCTGAAATGTCAGCGCGTGACAACTTAAGATATGTCACAGTGCTGTCACTCCCACACCGAAGACACGGGGTTTCATTTTCAGTTTGTGCATTAGCATTGTGACTCATTGAATGTCATTATTCCTGTCTTTGGCGTTATGTATGTTGTTGCTTGAGCGCAGCCTTCATCACGGCACCTTTTCCCGAAACGACTCCTGGAAGACGCACGGCGATTTCTCATCGGTGTCGAGTTTCGCTGACACGTTTATGTCACGCCGGCCCGTTTGTTTGCTGCGCGCCACCTAATTTGCATTGAGGTTTGCCCGCCATGAGCTCGCCAGTTGGATGGAGTGGAAACACAGCTATTACTGCTCTGTCGAGGCCTTTTTAAACGTGCCTCTCTTCATTATTTTCAGTGGAGGAGCTCACTCAGGGGATTGGCGCTCTCCTCTGCCAAAGCAAGAAGCCCTGCGTTTTTATGAATGTGTCATGAGTGAGAGTTCCTGGAAGGGAAAAAAGATCATCCTGAAGGAATACCGACATCCAGAGTTTTATGCAATTTAACATGCAGCTCATCGCCACCTAAAGGGGGTATTACTGTGAGTATTTATCATTAATTCAGTTATTTTAATGATACACTAATGATAACGATTATTTCAGCGATTACCTACACGGTGTAAACACTTGCTGGTGTGTGTACTCCCCACATGGAGAAAAGCACTTTTCAAGTCTGCCACTACAGGCTCGTCACATCACAGCACATCACTTATCATATGATTGTGTGCACACGTGCAGTTTCCCGTGATTCAACAGGTGAATTAGCCACATCTTTTGCTATTATTGCTTAAAAATGGTTTCTCTCCCGCGGACTAAAATGCATCACACAGGTTTAAACGCGACTCATGCGATTGCTGTACTTAATTGCGCTTTGTAGTTATTTGGACTAAGTGGTTTCCAGCATCTTTGGCTTGTGACCTTTAAAAGCAAAGTAGAGTCCATTCACAACCATTCGTCACGGGTCGCTCATTGCGGCGAGGTGTGAGCGGTGCAGCCGAAGAGTTATAAATCAGCGTGTCAATCAAAAAGTCGAGATTAATCACAGCACAACCGCGCGCAGCAGAAGTAATGTTTCTGCCATACTTCCTAGTTTAATAACCACAGCGGCCATGCTTCAGATTTATCTCACTTGCCTTGCAGATTGGCACTGCTTTGAGTTTCGGGTTAGTTTCACCTGTGGGGATGAAGTGGTTCTATAGGTTCACGTTTTGTCACTTTGGTTGAGACGCTCTACCTCATACGTCTGAGGTGTCCTGACATGTATTAAAGATGTAAGGCTGACAGCAAGCGTTGAAACTGAACAACACGCTGTCCAGAATTGAAGTAATGGACAGTTGGATGTTGTTCTCCCCGCCTCAGACATGAATCTCACGTGGGTTGACTGCCTGACTGCAGGCCTGACCACCTTTCAGACTCTTTTAAGATAAAGGCCCAATTTTACAGATAAGGTGCAAACACCATATGGTAAAGATATTACATTGTGATCTTAAAGGAAATCTGCCAACCAGTCAGATTCAGCTCTTTTGTTTGTTTCCTTGGTATAGAGTAAATAACAGGATCAAGGTTACCAAATTTTCTGTGAAGCAAGTCTGTGAGCACCAAGCAGGAGCTGAGGCGGTAAATGAAACATTAATAAGTCCGGCCTCTGTTGGAATTCTGGCGTCTCGATGTGCTGGTGCATTCTTCCACCTGTGGGTATGTGGACGTCAACGGCGAAAACAAAACTTCTCTTTTATGTTCATCTTTAAAAAAATACAATGACAATGTAACTTTATATCAGCCGAGCTATGCACACATAATGATGAAACTGGTATGTGGCCTGTTGTAATATTAAAGCGGGATTATGTAACTTTTGAAGAAAGGAAATATCACACACACACGGTTTTTATACTAATATCTTGCTCATTCTGGTATGACCCCTTACTTTTGATACTAGCTACTAACGTTAGCAAACTTTAGATACTCAAGTTACTGAATGAGGTCACTGAGTTTAAGAAACCTCTCCACCTGCACTGTTAAATATGTCCTTTGACTGATATAAATCTGCCTTATAATGATAATAATGTATTCCCTCCTTTAAAAAGAGCAGTCAGTGCCACATCTGTGATTGATGTTTAATTCTCACGTCTTATTAAGAGAAAATTATAATTACATACCGTCACCTGTATGTAACCTTAAAGGTTACGCTCACATCTCGGCGCCGTTCCAATGCATCATTATAGTTCAGTACATAAATATCTTTGTGCAGCTTTAATGCACTATACTCTTAACTGTTGAGTTTGCACCAAAAGTGGGGATACTTGTTTGAATTTCCTGTTGTCTTCCAGTCTTGTTCTAAGTAATTGTTGTGAATTAATATTGAGTAAAACTGCTGAGCGACTTTGAAAATGTTAATTCCGGGAAATCCATCTGGGCAGGCATTACGGCCCCACAGGCACCAGAGTGATGCACAATTCACAATGGTGCTATTTTCTGTCAGTCTAATGGTGTGAATAACACTGTGAGGAATGCTATCATAATGTAACAAGAGGCTGATCGATATGCTGTCATCTGGAAAAACATGCACAGCTGCACTGGGTGTGTGTGTGCATGTGTGTGTGTGTGTGTCGGAACTGTACATGCTCATCTCCACAAAAACACAACTGATGTCAGAAGCAGACAGCATTTTAATTTCAGAGGGGCTGTGTTCATATGATATTCATGAACAGGTACCAAGAAACACACACACACACACACACACACATTTATACATATATTTGGAGATACACACTGTTGTGTTGAAGGTTGAACGCCTAGATTAGCTCAGATTCAGACTCCACAGATAAGCAGCTCAGTTTCAAGTTTCAGAGAGAAAGAAGTTTTTTATGCCTCCATTGTCACTACAGGCTCTTTTGAGGCTGCAGCTAGACACCCTCCTCTGTGATTAATGACTCTCTATGAATAGAACACACTGCGTTAAAACATTTGATTGATGCTTTGACGATTGCCAAGCGTCCCTGCATACATCATTCCAGCTCTTCATTCTCCTTTTCAGACAGGTCAAACTGGGGAAGAGAGCAGCCAGTGAGCAAAAACTACTTGAGGAGACGCCGCGTCGCTCTGAAGGAGACAAAGGCTGCGTAAGTGTCATGGTCAGTCACATGGTTATCAAGCTGCCACGAGTGACCGTTCCATAAACCCCCTCCCCTCAGCAGGAACTGTCTAACCACAGAGTCCAGTAATTAGCATGTCTGCCTTCCCTGCTTACCCCCGTCAACAGTAACTGACTACTCCTATTCAAAGGTTTAGCATATTAATAACTAACCGCATCAGTTTGTAGGGTTTGAGCAATATTACCTGATACGCCGTGCTCTGCGTGCAAGATGCTCTGAACTCACTCTGAAAAAACATGTTTTGAGTGTGTTTCCTCTTATTCCATGGAAATGACTAATACCTGGAAAACAAGCAGTCCTAGCCTTAAAAACAATGTGGTAAAAATAAGTTTACTTCTCCAGCAAGTGGGCTGGATCTAAGCATCGAAGACGGTTAGCCGGCACTGGCTGCTATAGTTCAGGCTAACGTTTCTGGCTTTGTCCTGGTTCTTCTTGGTTATAGGTTTCTAGAAAATTGCATCATGGTTGTCAAACATGCAGATTAGTTCTCATCGTACATGTTTCCACTTACTGTTGCAACATTAGTTTAATCAACCTGTTAGCAGCTGTCACTCTGACAAAAGACGACATGTGAATGGTTAGTCTGCTGCCATGATTGTACACTGTCTGTGTGCCATATAAGGACAGAAAGTCACTCAGGTGTTGCCACAGTAAGTCAGTAGTTTCATCTGTTATCATCTTAAACTTCATCCTACATTTCACCCAAAAAGAGCCGACTCTTTTCCTGGGTGGCTTCATTTTGTTTATTCAAGCGTATTTGTTTGCGCCGCGATGGTCGCCACACCCGGCATCACCTGTGTGTGTGTCTGTGTGTGTGTGTGTGATACTGTGTTGTGTTTGGAGTATGCACTCTGTGGCACCTGGTTCCATCTATAATTGATGGGCAGGGCCAGAGGGCATGTCGGAGCCACTCCACACAGCCAGAGTGTGACAAGGCCACACGGAGTGACAGGGCAACACGCCGCTTCCTCACTCCATTTACATTCGACACACACTTCACACATTTCCGTACTTCTGGGACAGACAAGTCACACCGGGAAATGGAGGTAAAATTGAAGGAGCAAGGAGGATAGAGAGCAGCGGGGCTGTGGCAGAAAAAGTTGGAGAAAATGTATTGTCTTTCATTCCCAGGTTCCTAAAATATCATGGATTATCATATTACTCTGTGTGTGTGTGTGTGTGTGTGTGTTTTCAAGGGGTGAATTGTAATAAAAAAAAAAAAAAATGGAGCATTGAAATTACTTCCATACCAGTTGGCATGCACGCACCCACACACACGCACACACCAGCGCACACACACAAACACACATGAAAGTCCATGCATGCACATACACATTCACATGTGCAGGTACACACGCACGCGCACACGTACTGTGCACACATTCAGTACAGTAACCGCATACACATTCGCACAAATTTACCAAATCATGATCTGCAGAGTGATCCTGATGATGAGGCTGTTTTCCAGCGTCTCCCAGCTGTTATGGGTGTGATAATGAGAACATGACACCTGTTAGACATTAAGAAGCACATCACTCTGTCTGGCCTGTCTCCTGTTTACCTTCTCACAGCGATTTGATGATGGAGCCAAAGAAAGCCCCCATTTTAAACTCCCTGTTACTGGCTCTTGCCTACTACCTAGAACGTACTCAAGCATTTGGGGGCCCTGATGGTCTTTAAGGCTAAAGTAAAGCTTGTAAAATGGTCTCTAACGGCTCTATTCATATAAAGACATTGAACTACAAATACCTTCTTGTAACAGGGGCTTTGGAGCTGGGGAAGAAAAGAACACCGAGTATATAGACCCCTCCTTTGAAGGAACAAGAATAAATAGCCAAGGGTTTAGGGACAAGCCCATCAGGAATGCCTGTGTAGCCTTCAGAGTCCACAGTATTGTGCTATATTGTGCATCTGACAGGTATTATTGACACCATAATCTTTCTATCACTCTCACACTTAAACAGACCCACTGTTGAGCGATTGAGAAAAATGTTTTTGGCTCCGGAGGCTCTGAAATCTTATGACCTGCCTCAAATGATGTCATCTGAGTCACTGTTGTTAAGCTAAAAATGGCATTGTGGTGTTAGCTTTCCAGACCTTTCTAACTGGCTGCAAATATCTGCTTTAAGGTTGAGGCTAACACGTCTGAATGGCCGACAGAACCATTAGTGGTCCAGTTACAGTGTTGGTTGTGTAGGTGCCAGGACGGTTCTTCAAAATCCATGTTTTTAGAATATTTGCCTGACAATGTTGTAGCAGTACTAGAAGAATACTGTCAAAGTTTGTAACATTTTTATTGTTTGGCTGAGTTGAACACTAAAATAAGAGATAATCTGCTTTTTCTCTATTAATTGGTTGTGGTTTGATCAGAACCGATGGACAGGCTGTTGACATACGCAAATGAACCTAAAACTCTGATCGGATTCTGATTTCCTAAACTCTGATAGGAAGTACATGGCATCACTTTTATCCGAGCTCAGCCTTGCCAGCTTCAAACCAGCGAAAAAACACAAGGATAAGAACACAAATGGAGGAACCTCTCAAGTGACACGACCAAAACTGTTTTTACCGTTATCAAAGAAGGTTCTCAATGTCCTCATCTAGAATCCGCCATCTATAGAAGGAAAGTGATTAAGAGAAGTTGGTGGGTGTCCTTAAAGGGATCTGAAGATGTGTGATTCCCACTGTTGGGGAGAAAGCTGATGCAATAAAAACACCACCTTGCTGTCATCCACCTTCATTTGCCCCGATGAGCAATTAGTTTCACAGCGAGTATTAAAAGCATCATTACTCACTGGATCAGGAAACAACAGATACTTGACTGCCAATACTAGGTGTTAATGCTTTGTTTCACAAAGCAGGCATAATGCAAATGGACAGCATTACAAGTATCACATACGCCAGTCGTTGACATCACAGCTGACAACTGATCATAACCTGCCCTCTCCATTCACCAGCACCGCCGGGCCCGAAGCAACAGAGGTAAAGAACTCCTTTGACCTGTTTCTCTCTGCTGTTGTAAGACTGAAGAGCAGATGGGAGTACGTGAGACAGAGAATGTGAGGAAGGGCAGGCTCAGAGATGATGGCATTTGCTTTGTTCGCCACCTGTTTGTTGTATAGACCCAAATCACACAGCCTACAGAACTGAGAGCATGAAAGTTGCTAGAGTTGGATATAAATATACTTGATATATACCAGACGCTTGACTGAGAAAGTGGAGTTCTTTTTTTCTCACGCCGTTGTGTTTGACAATTGAAGAACCTTAAAACGAGGCAGCCTTATGGCTTGTATCTGGATTTTGAGAGCAACTTAATGCCCAATTCTAGCTTGAGCACAACCCCGAGACGCATTAAAAAAAATATTCAGTTGTCCATGTCTGGACATGTCCGACAGAACAGATAAACTTCATTTTTAATAAGCACAGCTGTGTACACTGGCTGTTTAATGGCTCCTGTTTCACTCATAAAAGTGCAATCAGACAGTTGTTTGAAGTGGGAGGCTGCCTGCCGTCACTGACTTAGACACAAGCTCACATTAATGCTGTAGTATGGGACGTTTACACACAAATGAAATAAGCGTCTGTTACCTTCCTGCCCCGAGTTCCGGCAATGATTGGATGGAACTGCAGCATTACATGCTCTAAGTGAAATCAAATACAAGAAATCCACACACAAAGAGTGAAATGTTCAGGTATTATTGGGCGTTTTTAACTAACATTAGTGTTTAAACTTTATGAAGAATAAAGCAAAAGATTAAATGTTAGCTAATGTGCTGTTAAAGATTTGCTTATTGTACATGCTGAATTTGTGTTCATTGGTGAAGTAACCATACGGTGACCTTTTTATTCTGTGTTGTAAAGACTTAAAAAATCCTTGAGAAATATAATCTTGATATTTTATGTATACAGTTTAAAGGCAGTATGAGCCTCTGCATCCCCCAAAAGGCTTGATGTAAGCCCGTTGATGTAAACAAAGTATTTCCTTCACAACTACTGGATAGAACTGAGACACTTTTTCACCTGACATTTACCCACAAATGCTACTTCAGGTGATGTGCAGAAAAACGTGACTGTTTTCAGATCTAAATTAAAGAGAAATGACGCTATCAGGAGCGACCCATCCCACATCTGTGGACCATGCTCTCCTCCATGGACCCTCTTGGATCTGACCACACTGGAGAGAAGTGCATTTACTTTTTTTTTGTTATAATCTCCACTTCAAAAAACGTATCTAGGCTTGACTACTCCTGCAGATAATTATTTTTCCCTATAAATGGAGGAAATAACCCCACATTTTCCATAAATCTAAGCAGTGCATTAAGTTACTGGAGTACTCCAGAGCTCCAACACAGTTTGAAGCTCCTGAAGATTCACAGTCTTTACGGTCTCACAGGTTTTCACCTGCAACAAATGCTTAATTCATGATTTCATGGAACACTTTGGAAGTGCAAAACTTTGAAATACAATTATCATGCATTTTCACTAGAAAATATACACAGTATATAAGATCACTTTGGAGATTTCAGCCGTGTGATAACCAGTGTCATTAAAGGTAAAACAGATTTGAGAGCGAGGATTGTGGGAAATGACAGTTGTCAGCAAAGGTGTGAAAGTGCGATCCTTTGTTCTGACTGATATGTAGATAAAAAAGTAAATGTGTGTTTCTTCATGTGCTGGAAGTGTAAATGCTGAGGTGTGTGGATGTGACATGAATTTGTCCTTAAGTCAATAGTTCTACTGGACAAATGATGATGATTGTAATGAATGTAACCAAACCAAAGGCCTGGTTTTGCCACACTCTGCTTTTTTTAAAGGGGGCGAAAATCTCCTGAATGGCAAAGGCATGTTTAAAGTATCATGGTGCCTCAGCACATCGAGGGAAATCAGAAGCATCAGCAGACCGTGGCCTCAACTTACTGCCTCTGGATAAAGCAGGTGAATTAAATCAGCTGGAGGGAGAAAACAGGCTTACGCAGCAGAACAACTCCCCCCATCGGCGAACAAGAGATCTCCCACGACGCAATTAGGTTACGTGGGGGGAAAAAAATGAAGAAGGTTGGGGTTGTTCCACGGAAAGAAGATGGAGGAGGAGATGGGGAGTTTACTGTAGGGACACCACATGGTGATGTGTCTGCAAAGACAGCATGAAGAAGGGAAAAGAAGTGACGAGCAGAGGAAGCAGGAGCTGTACCCCATATGGAGCCACCTGTATATGCTCAGTATAACAAGCTCAGAGATGTTGTATGAGCTTAAAGCAGCATGCGAGAACAAATAAGGAGAACAGGAGTAAGTAGGGAGACAGACTTTCAAGCAGGCCACCCGTAAAGAAAGCCTTTGCGCCTCACACAGTGTGTGTCTGCTCTCCTTTTTTGGCTCCGCACGACGTCAGATGACATGAAAAAATGTGCGTCACATCACACGGTATGCATTTAAGCCCCATACTGAGTGTTACTTACGCAACAAGAGTGTAATGTTCTTTATCAAGTCAAGCACCGTGTTAATCACGGTTAGCCGAGTGAAGAGAGAGGGGGAGATGTGGACAGCCACAGGCTCACGCTGTGCAGAAAACTCTGAGAACACAGTCGGTCCGCAGGGGGCTTAAACACAAGAGCAGCAGCGCCCATATATCCATTCTCACCTCGCTCTCACTTAGATGCTCTTTTATCACCGTTGCTCCTCGTTCTCTGGTCTCTCCTCACCCTAATATGTGTTCTCAGTGTCCCTACGAGACAGACATGCCACTTTAAGTGAGACTAAATCTTCATGTGTGCTTTTGGTGTGTTTTTGGTTTTCAGGCCACCGAGGAGAGCGCAAGAGTGTATCGTGCTTCATGCTTTGGCTCCATTTGCTAAATTCAATCATTGGGAAAGTCGAACATTTCAGCTTGTAATGCGACTCGAGCCTGGTAGCATAGTCTGTCTATCTCTCTCTGGGCGGTGATGTTGCTGCAAACAGGTTTTGGAAGCCTCGCTTTGACTTCGACTGTCCAGGGGGATAATCTTCCCCTCTGGTTTTTCTCTCCTCGAAGGCACATTCACCTTTCCTCTTTTGTATCGTTCTCCCTCCGTCCCTCTTTCTCCGCTCTTATTTTTCATCCGTCTCGCTGTCCTCGGTTCCATCCTCCCATTGCTCCGGCATAATCTTCCCCCAGAAACCATTCCAGGGCTCTTTTGTAAAAGCAGCACAGAACATGAATTTTACATGGGTTGCACACAGTCTTCTGTCAATACTCCCACTGTCCACGGCGGGTGCACTTTTCCCATGCCCAACACACACGCACGCGCACCTCATCTACACCGGCGCAAATACACACAACCCAGCATGACCTCATAAGTCCACGAGAGCACAAATACAGTCTCACACACACAAAACACACAAAACTCACAATTCTCTTAGACGAATATCGGAGCATGCAGCATATTCAGAACACAGATGAAATGCCTCAGATCAAAGAGGTTCTGATGGCTGCCTGATGTTTTATTGATCATAAACCATGTTAAGTATTTTTGGAGGGGTGAATATTAGCTGCGAATATGATATATTTTCTGGTGGAGGTTGGAGTGTTTTTGCGCTCAGCGGCAGTGGGTCTGACAGAGGAGATGATGCTCCTAATGTGACACATTAAAAGGAAAAACTACCCCCGGAGCACAGCTCCTACATGTTAGTCTTATGATTTTGGATAGTTTGGTCTGCGGTTTTTGGGGCGTAAACAAGCCTCCATCAAAGGCAGGAACAAGAAAGGCGAGACACTGAAGGGCTTGTCTTTGAGAAACAAATCTTAGAGCACTTCCACTCCCCGCGACTGGGAGAGTGATAACTGTGAGCACACACAGCGACAGTATCCCGGCTGATTAAGGATACGAGCACATTTTCTGCTTCACAGCACTGTCACTTATGAAGCTGAATTAGACGTAAAAGCTTGGATACTGTATTCCGCACAAAGGCGGCCTTCACTTCAGGTGGTTTCCACATGTTTGTTGAAGCAGACAGCAGCCTTGGGTCTCTGCTTTTCCAGCTATTTGGGAGAGCCGTTCACCAGCAGACGCAAATTGACTGAGCCGTCAGCAGCCGAGCGCACGTGTACGAGCCGTGCTTTGCATTGGTATCTGCCTTGGAGCGGCAAACAAATGAGGCTTTGTCTGACGTGAAGGGTGGCTTTAAACCTGTGTGATGGTGTTGATGATGGAGCGGCAGACCGTGAAAAAGACTCTGAG
Source organism: Datnioides undecimradiatus (assembly GCA_008933995.1). Lineage (NCBI taxonomy): Eukaryota > Metazoa > Chordata > Actinopteri > Lobotiformes > Datnioididae > Datnioides > Datnioides undecimradiatus. The sequence continues at coordinate 3,452,710 of WARS01000050.1, forward strand.
GAAAGAATGAGAACACGAGTGGATGTATTCGCTGCGCAGAGTCTCCGGTCTGGTCCCCATCCTGCTGTTCTTACTCCAGCACTACAAAATGTAATTGACCTCAAACATCTAGACGTGGCCCTGCAGACAGTCTGCCGATCGTCCCTCTCTGGAAGTCCTGTTCCCTCCGTTGCCATCTATTTCGTGTTAGCCTGCTGATTACATTACTGAGTTTAAAAAAAACTGTGGTAAGAAAGTTAGAGAGTTGCTCATCTTGTTCTTGCAGAGGAGGAAGAAGAGACAACTGAGAAATGGAGGATGTACTTAAGGTTAATGTTGCTGACCTGGAAACTGGAGCAGGCTCGGATTTTCTCCGGAATGGCTATTTTTTTTTTTTTTCCCACTTCTCTCTTTTCCAGTGGTATAGTTGGTGGTGTAGTTATCGAGACAGGTTCTTGGAGAATTAGGACCTTACGGCGCACAGCCCAGAAATGCACTGCGCCCAAAACGTGAGGCGCATATTTCGGACGGGGATTTAATAACTAAAAAGCCCAGACAGAAAAGTATTAGCATTCTCTATTTTTGGTTCGGTTTAAGGGAGACTACACTGACTCTGATTGCCTTGGTTGAATCTTCCCAGTCCACACAAATTGAAGCATGAGGTGAAGAAAACATTGTGATAAAAATAACTATAAATTTCCCATCGGATCAGGTGCCATACGGGCTCGTGCATCTCGGTGCACACACTCACTCACACACACACACAGATACAGCGTCAGCTTGGTGTTTGAGCAATTTCACAGAAATTTTGTGACATTTCACCTCCGAACTGTTTTCAATAGTCACAGTCTGCACCCCACAGCCAGGCCACGACACTCCTCTCTCCATGAAACCCGGTGACACTATGAAAACACTACAGGCTACGGAGCACAACACTCTCACCGGAGCCGGGTCTTCTGCCGAATACATTTATACATCAGCGATTTGCTTTGAGAAATGTGTTTTGGATTAAATGTAACTATTGCCGGTTCACTGGAAAGGTTTTTTTTTCCCCCCTGAATCAGAAAATTCTTACCGTGACATCCTGGAGAGGTCAGGGAGGATGACAGGGTGCACGACACTCTGCCATGAATCCAGATTAGCTGGCTTTTGATGGTTTGGGGTAGCTTTTGGGCTACCCTCTGAACCCTCTGTACATTCTTTTCTTCGGTAAACAGTCAAACAGACCTAAAACATCTTGATTGTGGAAAACTTTTACTGCCAATATGGCAGTTTGGTGGGTTTAAGAATGTGGTTCTTTGTTAGGTTTGTCTACTAAGACATTGATTAAGTGTAAAAAGATTGCAATTTTGGTTAAATATTGAATAAATACATATATTACTAGTGTAGTGCTTTCAAACAATGTTGAGACTCCTTAATCTGAGTCATGATTTTTGTAATATTTTATATTTTTATTCTCATTTTCCTTGGACTTTTTCCAATATTTAGCCAAGACCATGATCTTTCCCAAAACTCAGACAAAGACCTGAAATTACCTTAACATCTAAAAATGTAAGTCATCTTGGAGTATCACAATAACTGAATGATTACAGCACATACCACAGGCCACTGCAACATCCACGACTCATTTCCAGCAGGGAGTCTGTTTAAATATAGAATCGAAATGCTAGTGCATTTCATCCAACAGCACTTGCTTTTTAAATAAGATGCATATGAGTGTCATTTTCTTAGAGACGGGATTGCTTTGGAACTGATAAATGGTATAGGGAATCCAATCATTCCTCTCTCCTCCGCAGGTAAGTGATTGTGGCGCTGTGGCTGATTCACAATATGGAAGCTGCAGCTCCTGGCGCAAAACTCTCACCGCAGGTTTAGTTCTTTCTCATTCTTTAAAAACAAATGTTAAGCATTAAAGACAGTTCTTTGTGCATTTTCACCACATTCGCGTGCTGCGCTAAATTTGCTCTGCGTCGCCAGTACAGCGTGTGTGAGACGCCTTGTTGGCTGGGCTCGGGTTTGACTTGGATTTGACTTCGCCGTGCGTGCGTCAGTCTGAAGAGATCCGTCAATAACAGATGTATCACGGAGTCTAACCACGGCCTTCCATCTCAACGTATACCTCATTCAATTCCCCTGACACCTTGGGAGCCTGTGATGTCAACAGAAAAATAAACATGAGCAGACTGATTTCATGAAAGCAAACAGCTCTCTCTGTTCATTGCTCATTACCTCAACCTTATTTCTCTTTCTGTCTGCCTCTGTCTCCGTCTGCCTCTGTTTTGCCTTCTTTATTGCTGCTTGTCTCCCTGATTCTCCTTTTAGGAGAATTCCGCCGCACTGCCAGAAGATTGTGGTGATATTTATGAGAATAAATAGCTGTCCAATACCCTATCTCTGCCTTTCGTTCTCTGTCATTTCGTTAGATCTCCCTCCTTCATTTCTAACATTCCCCCCTGCGTTGCCGCCTCCCACCCTGTAGTCTCTTCTTCCTCCTCTATATTGCACCTGTCTCTCAAATGCTTTAGTTATCTCCGGAGTCCTCTTTATCCTCCACCCACAGCTCCCCCCTCCCGTCCCCCTGCCGTCACCGTTCTCTGTCTATCGCTATCTTGCCTCAGTCCCTCTTTTTTTATGCCTGTCTTCTCTTGACAGAGGTGTATCACAGCAGAGGTGGCTCTCAATCTCAGAGAAGTCACTTTATCATGTAGCCGTCTGCTGTGGCTGGTGGTGGAGCTGGTTTGGGTTGCTGCTGTGTGCATGTTACTGGTTACGTTGTCAAATGCATACGCGCTAAACGCGTGCAACACACACACGCGTGCTAAGACATACATGTAGATGACACCTTATCTACGTCCAATCCCCACGCCAACCCATGTGCAGAAACCCTCTCTGTCTCATCAGTACCTTCCCACCTCACCCCTTGCATCCTCCCTCCTTCTTAAGAAAGAGTGAGATTGCTGTACACACACAGCCCAGCACTACATCCCAAAGCTATTAGTTCCTGACAGCATCCTCCATTCAGCCCTGTCTTCCCCCCTCGCCCCTCCCCGCACGCACTCACACACAACTCTCGGGGCTCGCCTCTCTGCACGCCACGGCGCACCCCTTTAATAGCTTTCCACGCTGCAATCTAGCCGCCCGCCCGTCGAGTCAATTGAGTGCATTATATTCGTAATTGGAGGCTATTGATTGACAGACTCCGAATGCGTCGCAGGACAAAAGCGTGGGAGCTTCCAACTATGTGCACAAAAAAAAGCAAAGCACAAAGGATTTCTTTTTTTTTTTCCCCAGAAAACACAACAGGCTCGCACACGTGGGCGTTTCTACACTCGCACAGACACCTACACACACATGCTGACAGTTGCCAAAATGAAGCTTAAAGTCCCTGGTCCAAGGTCATTCCATCAAGAGAGGCTCTGAAATTGACTGTGAGACAGGAGAGAGACACATTCCAGCAGACACAACTGTACAGGAAAAGCTGGCTTAGGGCCTATCAGTATGCTTGATTTGTTGCCTGTTATGTGCTGTGTAAAGGAATTTGTTGTTGAGCCAGACATACCTGCCTCTTTGTGTGAGTGTGTGTTCGTCAGTGACTGAGTGTGTTTGTGTACTGTATTTGCCAATTTTCAAAGCAGGCCTCATAAAAGTGTCATAACTTTACATTAAACGACTCTGACGTGTCGTCTTCCGCTTCCCTCGCTCCCTCCTTCCCCACACTTAATCAAGATCCATCGTTCCCAAGAGTCTCACTGTGTGTATGTGTGTGTGTATGTGCGACAGTGTCGGTGTGCATATTTGTGAGAATTTCACTTTGAATTAGTGGCTGTCACATCATTAATACGCCGCCTTCAAATATATGCTCCCTTTTCATCAACACTCAACGGCGCTTTCTCTAATTTCTCTCACAAGGTTAGGCGTGGCTGGAGGTCACTGAGATAGATGGGTCTGAGAAAGAGGAGGAAATATGGCTGGATGATGTGAAATTGCTAGCAAAATGGCCTTGAATTCATATAGCTACCAGAAAAAGGGACTTACAGTAGGTATTTAATTTATACACAGATCCAGATGTTTTGCTGCTTTGCCTTGTACTGATGACCTGCCAACTAGCAAGCTAAATTAGTCTAGACTACCCTCAAAGCACATTTTAAAGGGTGGGTTAATTGCATACAAAATCGACGGACAGAGGCAGGTCAATATGAACAGATCTCAATTCAAACTAAATGGCGCAAACTGAGCCAAAGGTTAGCGCGTTGGAGTCTACCATGTTGTCAAGAGACAACAGGATTACTTAAAGTAAAAAATGAAAGAAAAGTAAACTGAGTTCTTGGTTTTGAAACCCGGCTATGACCTGGAAACACACCGTTTGTGCATGCATAGCAGCTAGCTAGCAGTGCATGGGTACAGCTAGTGTGTTGCTACAGTGGATAACAAGTCTGTTGCTAGCTGGCTACAGTTGCCTCTGAGCAGTCAGTGCAATAGACACATTGTTTGCTAGCTGCAGCATTGTGCAGGTGTTATGATAGGCTACTTGTGGTGAAACACGTCAGTTTTTTGAGTTTTAGTGTAGTTGTATCTTTTATTTTGAAAAAAACTCCTCATTTGTATCAGTCTCGCTTCCTGTGATCTTCCACTCTGTCCAACCTATCTCTTCCTATCTTGTGCATTTGGTCTGTTTGTTCCCCCTGGTCTTAAATGGTGCAAATGGAGACAAAGATTTATGCATGGGAGTTTTACTTAAACTGTGTGTTTATCCTGAACCCTTGACTCCACAGACAACAGGATAAATGAGGAGACTGAATGAAAATAAGACAGAGAAACTAAGCTCCGGGCTTTATCCTCTGCACACGCAGTCAGTGCATGCATTGATATCTAGCTAAGCTTTAATAAATGCAGTGTCTGTTGCTAGCTACAGTTGTCTCTGTACAGTAAGTACAATAAATATATTGCGTGCTAGCTACAGCGCTGTACAGTTGTTACATTTGGCTACTTGTGGTGAAACATGTCATGGTTTGGAGTTTTAGTTTAGTTGCTCACCCTATTTCTTGTGTCAGTTGTCTTTCCTGTCTGTGTTTGTCTTTTTCTCACTTGTGACTCTTTCCCCCTGATGCATTTCACCTGTGTCCAGTTATCCCCAGCTGCCCTCTGTCTTCTTGTATGGTCCCAGTACTCTTGGTCAGTTTGTCTTCATATCTTTTATGTCAACCATCTAAAAGTCTCGTGTCTTAATGTCTTTTTTTGGTTGACTGCTTTTGCACTCCGTTTCTTGCCTGCGCTTGTCGGATGTTGCCTTTGTTTGCCTATTTGGCCCTTTTTGTACTTCACCTTTGCCTGCCGCATCGTTACAGCAAGCCTGTGCTACGTTAAATTATTGAACTGTACCAGCACTGCCTCAGTGATCAGCATTTGGGACCAGCCTTTTTTTTCCCATTCCTAGTTTGCATAAGCATAACAAATCAAGGTCTGCACAAACAGTGGTACAAATCAAGTAAAATAAAAATTTGCTTCACATTCAGTCCGAACAGCCTTTATAAATTCCAAGAGACAGAATAAGAAACCGCATTCAAAAGGCTTTTTCTATTGGCCCTGCTCAATATTTAATGATTTAGGCATGGTTTGCAGGTGTATCCCAGACTGAGAAGCCAGATATTGGAAATATTGGTCAACTAATGTTAATTAACTCTAAGTCAACTAACCAATGTTTGTTAACAATTCAAAAGAAATAAAATTATGAAATCATGTTCAAACCTTGGATTCAAAATTCACTGAGACATCATGAAATTTTACATCTGGGCCACAATGACAACTTTCAGACCTAACACAAAAAACAGTGATAAATAAAAATTACTGTGTATTAAATATGTTGCAGTATAGTCATGTTTGCATGTTCTGAGCTTGACTCTAATGTCCTCCAACCATCCCTGCATTTCACGAACAGCAAAAACCTCCATTCGTTTCTGTCATCTCAGTTTTCTTCTTCAACTAAATTTAGAACAGCACCTTGAGGTCACAATCCAAGTGGCAAAAGACTGAACTAAGAAAACGGGAAGAAAGAGCAGTCCAGGCAGGTAAGGTGAGAGAAATAGCTGCTAACTGTCACCACAGTAACGGGGTCAGGGAGAGGTCAAGGGTGAGAAGCAGGGGTTGTTGGGTGTCTTTAGTGGTAGGGCCAAATTAGCCAGGGGCCCCACAGAGGTGACCCGTGTCGCTCTGGCCCCAATTGATCCCACCCCCTCTTGAGCTGACACTTTGCCAGAAATTGCCTGTGTTAGCAATTCAGCCTCAGGGAAATGGTTGCTAGTTAGCTGCTCCAGGTGGGAAAGAACAGTGAGAGTGCAGCAAGAACAGAGACACAAGCAAGTGGATCACGGGGTATATGACCACAAAAGAAAAGCAAACATTGAAAAGTTTGAAACACATTATTCAATATCCCAGAAATATCATTTCAAAAAAAGCAGTTGCATTGTTGTGATTCCCAAGGACGTGTATGTAAAATGACTGCAAGACAGCATGCCTGTTTTTTGTCCTATAGTGTTAAAAACATGATAAATCACATAAATGTGGGAATGTACTTTGATGTCACTGTTAACCAATGTATATAGTATAGTTAAATACAAATTGTGGCACATCCAGTTATTAATATGTTCCATTCACATATTTAGTGAGTTTATTCGACAATAGTTATCAGTTGATAGCTGTATAAATCTGTGTGTTGTTTTTGTAATTGTAATAAGAAATAAAATTGTTGAACAGAAGAGCGCAGAGGATCAATCCCTGGGGAACCCCACATGCCATTTTTGTTTGCTCAGTTACCAAAAGACACAATGTATCCTCTCTCTTAATTAAGATTTAAACCAGTTTAGGAGTGTGGCAGACAGTCCTAACCATTATTCCAGTCTGTTTACTAGTATGCCAGGGTCTAATGTATCAGATGCATCACAGAGGCCCAACAGAACTAGAACTGAGATTTTTCCACAGTTCCCATTGAACTTTACATTATTTAAAACCTTACAGAGAGCAGTCTCAGTGCTGTGGTGGGACCATACTGTTGACACTCTGCCATAAGTCTAATGCAAAACAATCAAAAATCATAATTATAGTCATACTTATCGTTCTCATAGAATCAAGGCAGCAGGATGAGGAATTTAAGCCTGTGAACACACATGGACCACGGTTGCATCTGTGAGTTGTTACCTGGATTTGTTTGGTGGACATGCAATGGTAACACACAAATTTTACCTGGAATGGGGGTGCTGACTTCTTGTCCAATCTTCTGAGTCAAGGTCAGTGGATGACTGAGCGGAGAGCAGCATAGCAGTTACTTTCACTTGAGTTAGTCAGCCCATCAGCAGTGGAGAGTAAGACACCTGCTCTATTAGCGTTTTTGTTGAGGTCAGGAAAAATGATCATCTTGCTCTCACAGGTTGTTCTCTAACTGTTGTGACACCTTGAATTTTGTTACAGCCCCTTCTGTTCAGATAGTTGGGGGTAGTTTACTAATGTAGCATTTCTCCACAGTGCCAGAGATCACTTTAAATTCTGCAAAGACATCAATTATATTTGTAGTTTTCAAATAAGGATTATCTACAAGACCACTGTCAGAGACCAAAGTGAGAGCAGGTGATGTGAATGATGAACCAGTGTTCTAAGTGATGTATCATCTTGAGATTGCATGTCCTGATGTAGATCTCAACAGTGGCCAAAGAGAACAACACCAGTGACCAACATGTGAGAAATATTAAAATCTTGTGACATAGGTCTAAATTTTTGCATCATATGCTGAGTCAGCCCAAATGGCTGAATAACTTTAGTTTGAGAGCAGTATGTCATAGATTGCAAACCTTCGGTTCTGCTTGTACTGGTAAACATTATTATATAGACCTGATTTGTAATTTTTGTGGATTTGTTGATCCGATATGAACAACACTATTTTTTGGTCCGACCATGTTTCAGTTAAGAACCATTTCTTCAATTCTTTTGTAAAACCATGAACTAAATTGACTTGCCTGCTACCGACATGACATTAAAGAAGGCCAGCTGTAGTGGGCCAAAAACATTCTCTGGACCAGGATGTCCCTAACCACATTTCAGCTTCTAAGAGATTTTGATAAGGTTTCTGAGACAAGTACCTGAGTCTATAAACATTCTTCAAATGTAATTGACTGGACAGTGTTGCTACCATATTTGAGAGGATTGTTGTTCTCTTTGGTGCAGCATGCAGGAGAGCTTATTTGGTTTGCGGGGAAAGGTTTGTTGCTTAAAGCTGAAGTGATCATTATTAGATGAAATGGTAAGGAATCAAGGTGAGGGACAGTACAAGATCAACACAACATATCCTTCTTGCCAGTATATAACATATATATATAACATGTATCTTGCATGCTTAATCCATACAAATAGCTGTGAAAATAAGACAAGTTTGTTACATCAGTCTCCCCAATTCTTACAAAACATTTTGACTAATATACTATTTCATATGTCCACTTGACCATAATAATATTTTAGTCTGGATCTGCGCTTGATAAATACGTGAACAATCTGATTACTTAAACGTTATATCGGCTTCAAGGGTATATTATCTGCTTGCTGTCTGAGGAAGACAAAAACATTTAAAGAGAATCCTGGATCTGTTTTGGTCGAGACGTTTATCTTCGTGCTGCGAGCCAGCCCCGCACACTTCTTGGAGAGGGTCTAATTTTTCTGCAGCCAACATTGCTGGTAAAATTCCTCTGAGAATGACATATTGAGATAAATAGTCTACGTGTAGGGGCTTTTAGCTGAATAGTTTTTCTCAGTCTGGCTTTGTCTTTGCCTTTCACACATAAACAATTTCTCTCCACCACCAACGCCGACCTGCAAAGGCTTTGTCTCACCTCTCCAGCTAGCTACGCAAGAGTGGATTTTCGGCACTAAATCAAAACCATAAGGGCCAGACTTCCATTTTTCCATTTCTATTAGTCCTTGCTGCCATTGTGCTAGCTACGGAAGAATTCTTTGCTTAAAATTCTTTATTTAGATGGCAATGCAGTTGTGAGGATATTATTATTATTATTATTATTATTATTATTAGAGCAGGCAGTGAACATATTTCTATTTTAAAGCAAATATTAAGTATAAATATAAAACTGTATAATATAAATACTGAATCACCAATTTGGTCCAGATTTAGATATCCCATCAACTCCTTTTTTAGATTGTGATTAAATCTTATACAGAGTTTCCCATTAGCCAGACCAAAATGACAATATTCCCAATACTTTGCTCTCTAATCAAATACATGCAACGCTAATGGCATTTCTGTCCATGCTAAGCTAAGCTAACAAGTTAACGAACACGGTAAGCCATGCTGACGTTAGCGTTCAGCTCAACACACCACTGCGCCTAAATACAGCTTTTTTCACTGCTACCTGCCTCTTCATCCTCGGGGGAGTGACTGTTTAACTGATGCAGCGGTATATTTCACGAGTTGTGTGAGTGAGTTAATTGAGTGAAAAACCATCACCGGTGTTTGGAAGTGGAATCATGCAGAGAAACAATGCAAATATGTTTAGTGATAAAAACCAATGCTGGGCTGCTGATATGCATTATTCAGTTTCATTGACAGTGTGGAGGTAAGTGAAAGCTGAATACATTGAGATCTGTAATGCATTTGTATTGATTTGTATATAAAATTCTCTTGATATTCCCATCAGACGTCATTTGAGAAACGCATGTGACTCCTAAACACTAAATACTGCTCTTTTACCACTGGATAGGACTAATTCCCATAATCCCCAAGTGATGTTTTACTCATGGAAATGGGATTATTAAAGGAGCTGGTCAAATGATTTAGTTTGAGTGTTGTTGTAGTGATTGGGCCTGGTCTTGCCACTAGTGACAACAAGAACGTATTCTGAATACCTAAAAAGTAGTTCACAGGATAAATTAATGTAATTGTTGTGTATCCAGTGAATGACAGAAAGACGGGGGTAGGACAGCCTGTTTCATCAACATTTCACATGAAAGCTGTGGATGTAATGAGATGACGGCTCTGCTCTTTGAAACCTCCCAGCAGCCGGCACGCTTTGATCTGCGCCGGGCCGTCTGCAGGAGTGATGCATTTCATCGGTGATCGCTCACCGCACACTCCAACCCTTCCTCTGAGCTCATGTAAAGAGGAAAGAGCCTGTGGAGTCTCACCTTTCCTCCTCTACCTATTCTCCACTCAAGGGCTTAAGGACCGCATTATTCAAACCACTCAAGTGCACTTGTGAATGAGCAGTTTAGCCAACTAATGCACACTGGACAGGCCTATTGCAATTTCCCTAAACTCGCTTTTCAACTTAAGTAATATGCTAACATAAAAGTGCGCGTGGGTGGTACAGGGGGTGAGGAAAACCTCAGCTGTATCACTCAACCAGTAAATGAGCACTCCTGGGGGAATCAAATCCGCTAACTTGAATTGTGTGTTTTACATTAAACAAGAAACACTGTTTCCAGAGTTCTTCTCTGAGCCGGAGGGATGTAAAGTAGCCAAGGGGTTAAGTTAGAGAAAGGCTCTCAGACTAAGTTATCCTACATGATCTTTGCCTGTGTCCTTTTGGGTTCATGCGGGATAAGCTAGCCTACACTCCGAGTCTCATTGCTATTCTGAATCCAGACTTGACATTTCTCTCATTCGTTCCAAATGTGACCGTATCAGATCCAGCCGGTCTGTCAGAGCCGCAGCTGTAATGTCCCAGTCAAGTTGGTAGTTTGCTGAAATAAAATCTAACTGTCTCATCTTGGGCCCGCGAACGAGCAATCCTGCACACAAATACATACACTTTTAACAAAGACCTTATGAATCACTTGATAACCTTCACTCGACATTTGGCATTTTGTCTGCTTTACCGTCCCCTTCCAAATCAATGAACGTGGACGTGTAGGGAAAAAGTTTCAGCAGTGGGTTTTTAAAGCGCAGGTCACCTCTTCTCTGATCTGTGGTTTGGATCAGAGGAAGCTTGATACCAGTTTGCATCCTGACCTTTTCCGTCTAGTTGAAATGACAGCTGACACGAGATCGGCCAGATTGCCGCACATCTATTGGCATTTTGATCATCAAAAAAACATGCTGGTCTACAGCATGTACATCAAAGTGCTGGATGCTGACTTTCTGCCTGCACTGATTCAACTTATCCTTATTCAGCCATTTACTCTTAAACCTTTCATTCTCACTTCAAATCACTAATGACAGCAAGTCCAATATTTATTTAACCCTTTTATGGAAGCAGCTAAACTCATTAAAAAGTGGAAAGTGGGTGGAAAAAGACATATTTAGCCTTATCTAAACAATTTATAGAACATGGCCTTAAGCACATGAACTCTGAAGACATTCAGTTCCCCTTTTTGTATTTGAATGGTGTTGCATTTATTCCCTTAATTAATCATAGGGGTGTTTTGTGTGTAACATCTATAAAACCAGCCTGAATGTCATCTCCCATTTCCTTCAAAAGTCAAGTGCACCTGCACAGATGCACCGATGTTTAACTGCGTAGGAGGAGCACCGCTGCATGTCCTTGCGTGTACGAGTGGGCGTCTTACTGTTTGAATATGTCGTTTTTGAAATCTGCAGGGTATGGGAGAGTTTACTTTAACAAGGAGCAGGGTATTTCAAATCACTTTTTCCAAGCTCACTTTGCGTTTCCACATGCAATTTAGTGTGATCTGATAATACGATTGCTGTATTTAGATGTGATCACTCAGAGGAACAGAGACAGTCTTTGGTTAGAGAGGACCATCCAAGCAGGGGACTTTATCCGCTGTGATAAAACGCTGAACAGTATCATACCCAGATCAAGATGCTTAAGTATATTAGCATCACCATAATTAAGCTCAGACATAATGGTTGATTAATGGTCCTCTGATTAGCAGGAGAGAAACAGGATTTGTTCCTATAAAAAATCTAGTCTCTACCTGCGGTGTACTCATCATGAGTCCCACATGGGTCTTTAAACTGAGTCTGTTTAACAAGCCAGATCCCAAGATACGGTGTTTGTAATGATTAACAATTTCAATTTGAAAGCCCTTAAGGGTTTAGGTGTGGACAGCAGCAGAATTATTCTCTGTGTTACTGAGAATAGTGTATATATGTTGTTTCATGTGCATTTAAACGGTTATATTGGATGACGTGTGACGTAGATTGCCAGCTTATAATGGTCAGATTAAGAGAAAAGCTGATTATATATTAAATAATATCGTCTGCATAAAAATGTATAATGTGGAGCGGCTGAGATAATATATTTTATGTGTGTATTCAGTGACACTTTTACTAAACTTAAGAGCTCTTGGGTGAGTTCAGTCAGTCATAAAACCATTAAATGGACCATTCACTGAAACCTAGATTGATTTCCAGCTAAAATGTATCAAAAAGTATTGAATGCTTTAGAGCAATAAACGTTGGTGAGTTCCTATTGGCATTATCATTCATTGCATGAGTTTGAGATCAATATGATATGTTTTTCATATGAAATCCTGCTGAATTACTGCTCACAAATAGAATTAGAGTCTCTGAAAACAGAGGGAAAGACAAAAACTTCCTCATCACTGCCATGTTACCACTGGCTGTGATTTATTCTATGGTGCTACTGATGTCAGAGCTCATAAAACACCACCCCCTGTGCCACAAATACACAACACCCACACTTGAAAATGTGGTAAAATGTATACTGGAGTCTCTAAAGTTCATTAAGTAACCTGGGGAAAGGTGGGAGAAAGTCCAAAAAAAGCCATTACATTGTGTTTTCCTTTCATATTAAAAATATATTTTAAAATTATTTTTGTTTTTTCTCCTCTTAGATGAAAATCTATTGTGACACCAACACTTTTCTGGGCGCGTTTTTTGCTGAAGAGAAGCGTGACACGTTCACCGGAAAGGTATTGGTTTTTAAAAAGGAACGCATGGGCGAGCAGACTTTAATTTATTTTTCGCTCCGAGTGTGTGAGGCGCTTTTGATTGGCCATCAGTCTGGACGATTACTGCGGAATCAAGATCAGGGCAAATTGATGTGTCTGTGCCGGGCAGAAGTAGAGTTTGTTTTGTTGTTGCCGGCGTTGTGTAGACATCAGGGATACAGTGTTCATCTCAGACCAGCGAGGGTGACTTTGACAGCACACCTGAGGGCTCTCAGAAGAAGGAGAGAAGAAATGAGAAAATGTGATGTAGGTAAAAGAGAGAAAAGCCGAGAGGTGGCAGAGGCCAAGAAATGCAGACAGTAAATCTGTGAATAGAAAAAACTGTATGGGGGAGTAAATATAAAGAGCTTTCCTCTGAGGCTCTTCATGCAATCGTCCCTGTCATATTCTGCAAAGCTTTGCTTGCCTGTCACAAAAACAAGGTTAGCTGTTTTTCAGGCTTAGTGGCCCCCTTTCTGTGGCAGATACAAAATGTTTTATTAAAAACCTGTTTGGAAAATGTCATGTCTCGCCACGAAAAGAGGAACAAAAGATGAAAAATAACTCCAGGGGCTGACGAGCCATGAGTGACGAGAAGTTGCGGTGCTGAAATTAATTCTAAACAACAGGTTCCCGCCGAAATGACCCGCGTTCATGAGACAGATCAGTCACCTTGATATTTTTCACGATGAGCGCACCCCGCTGCATTTCCCAGCGAGGTCTCGCTGCGTTTAGATCCAATCTGCCAGTCTGTTTATGAAAGAAAGTGCCCCAGTTCCATAGAAAAACAGCAAAAGATGTCAGAGAGAGATGTGATCTGATAGCGGATGTGGGGAATGGAAGATGAAACAGTGTTAAAATCTCGTCTGTCAAACGTGTGTGTGTGTGTGTGTGTGTGTGTGTGTGTGCGCAGTGGCCTTCGGATTTTACGTGTACTATTTGTAGCGTCAGCTGGCTTGCTGTTGTGCGGCCAACCGTGCCTGCCCGTGCTGAAAAAGAAGTAAATGCTCTCAAATATATAGATATAAATTTGGATTCCTGCAAGTGCTCTGAATTGACCCAGTTAGGTGCCAGAGTATGGATTCGACATTTGGCGTCCCAATTTCTGAATGCACCAGATGTTTGGATGCTTCGCACCAGGGGACAGGTAGGAACAAGATCAAACTGGAAAGCTGTCAATTATTTGCACCTAAGTCCACTTTCGGAGGAAATAATCCATCTGTCAAGGAATAAAAGTTTGCTTCTGGAATATGTAATGTACTTATGCAAGAAAATATTTAACATTTCAAAGTACCTGTTTCCCCTTAGGCTATAATTCTGTAATAATTGCAATGTACACCTCCTCGGGGGCCAAGAACTCACACATGCATATGTATGCGGAGGACTTTTCGGTCCGCACACCCACCAGACCATCCACCGACACGCTGAAGGATCTCTCTGGAGAGAGGCAGCAGAGTGCAGCCGAACGCCCACAGAGTCCGCGATAGCCGTGCAGCTGTCTGTTTAGCCAGACGGAGCAGAAAGGCGAGAGTTCCTCCAGCAGAGAGTCAACCTTGTTATCCAGTGGCCGAAGAAAAAAAGAAGAAGGGAGATCCACTGCACAGCAACAGCGGCAGGCGAGTAACGTACAGTTATCCCCCTGAGGAGCTCGCCGAAAAAAGGGAGACGCGCAGCACACGACCCGAGCTTCGTCTCATTCGCTGGGTCAATATCGGGGGGCTAATATAACCCGGGCAGACATGCCCAGTGAAGGCTGGGGACCAGAGCGAGGAGCATGTCCCAGAATTGGCAGTCCTGGTGGGGCCAAAGTGGCCGAACACACACACGCACACACACACACAGACACACAGACACACTGCTGCAAAGGATTCACAAGCTGTGGAGGGGAATATGATGGGCATGAGAGATGGAGGGAGGATATTATGAAAGCTTTGTGGAGTAATATCAGGAAAGGGTGCCCTATTCAATCACAGAGATCCAGAGGCTAAGTCTGTCATGTAATTAGATGCTCTTTCATTCTCGCTTCCCTCTGTCTCATCTTTTTTTTTTCCTGCTCTTGCATACTCAATGAAACGCACGCGCGACGTACAAAGCTGTATTTTCAAATAAAAGGCAGCACATTAATGAGAGAACACCCCCACTGCCGCCGCCGCCACCGCCACCGCCATCGCCACCAACCCCCCTCCTCTCCATTTGTATGAGCATTACACTCACACATTAATCGGACCTCTGCTCTCTGGGTCGCGCATGGAGGGCACTGCCCCCCCGCTGTGCAACGTGACAGGCGTGACTGTTGAAATGTCACCCAGATCACAGCGGGGACGCACGCAGACATGGAGGGACGGGAAGAGATTTAGGGAAATGAGATGAGGATCGCTCCAGATACGGAAGGGGGCCGTCAAGGGTCGCGCGGGATGAAGGGAGTGATGGAACAAGACAGGGCGAGGGGTGCGGGGTCAGACAGTGGGATTACGAAAGGCAGGGAAGGAGACACGAAGGGGTGAGGCGGTTTCCAGGCAGAGCAGACCAAAGGGGTCGGCGGGTGAGAGGGATTGATAAAATGATATGAGAAGGATATAGAAATGGCAACGGGTGAAAGCCAGGGAGGGAAAGGTAACGCTCTCCAATCCATATGCACAGTAATTGGCCTAGTAAGTCAATAAATTCATATCATGCCACAGACTGATTTAAGCACACGTCTTTATCTCAGTGTGAGAAATGCCGGGTGCATCTAAGCCATCTAGTCTATCTGTAAAAAGGATGAGCTCCGCTGGGGTGATAAAAGCCAGAAAGCTGATTATTTCCCTCTGGGAGATAGCCGGCATTCTTTTACTGTAAGACGCGAGAGAGGAACGGCGTGGAGCCCTCCTGCACTTCCCTGTGCACATTGGTGTGAGCGTGCGTGCAGGAGGCAAAGAGTTTGGCCTCTGCAGTCAGCTGATTTACCGTAGCAGGCCATTTAGGCTTTTGGATGGGGGGGGGTGCTTCTCCATCCCTCCTGCATGGTCCTCCCCTGCAGAAATGGACATCTATTTCCGTGATGACGCTGGGATAATAGCAGTGGAGGTTCTGGGGAAATGGCTTTGGGTTATTTTTTGCTTTTGTCTCGCTGCTCTCCAGCAGGCAGGGTTTCTGGAGGCTGGCTGCCCCGTGTTTTGACTTCTTTGTGTGTCTCCCAGTGGTCTACTTTGCCCTGCTGTTCACAGAGACTGTGCTGCTGTGTGTGTGTGCAAGTGTGAGTGGGTGTGTGAATATCTGCAGGGCCAGTTACTTAAAAATGCAATCATTTATTCTTTTATATATTATTATGTTAAATATTGTGAAATAACAAAGGAATTACTGATTACTCAGTCGCAAAGTAGTTAATTACATTACTTATTGCTCATCTTATTACACTGCTTTGTCAAAGGTGCCTTTACACAATCCCAAGTCCACATGTCACATACTATGTTTAACATATGTAGAATGATAATAAGACATTGTGCTTTAACGGTCTGTCGATATTTACTGACCATCAACAGGTAGCTTAACTTAAGCCTGAGTTTCTGCCCTTCATATATTATCAAAGGCAACCGTCATTGGATTAAAACGAGAATAAATTATAGCCATAGATGGAAAACACCATAAGTTATTAAAATATTTCTTCAAGACTCCTTTGACCATCTGGAATTTTTTTTTTTTTTTTTTTTGAAAATCAGTCTGTTGCAAGTTTTTTAATCTGTTTTTAAAGCCAAACAAAGGCGATAGCTGGAAATCACATTTATCCTTGCCTTGGTCAATTTGTACAACGTGAACCAAAATAGTGAGAAAATATAATAACAGTTGTTTCAGTATATATCGATTTGTTTTGTTGAATTGCTTTTTATTTGTTATATATATGTATATATATTAGATGAAACAACACATTGATTCATTTTTTGTCTTTCCAGATATATGGACAGAAGCAAACAACAAACAGCATCAGCTGGAGTCAAACCTACACTCCTCACAGGCTGCTAGCTCAACATTAGATCCAGCGACTATGGACGGAAAACCAGAGGCCCACGACCCTGAGCTACACCTCGGATCTTCTGAATGTAAGTTTATGTTAGCAAGCCAGCTAAAGCTACATCCAGTACATTTATTTTTAAAATGTCCAAGCAGGCGCAGCTGAAAACATATATCACATGACCATTCACTAACACGGGGCATGCACGTGTTGAAATGCAGAATCTGGCTGGTAATTGTCTTCATAGGCTGTGCTGTACAGGCTGAAGTTTCTTTGAAAAGAGTCATGTGACAGGGGCGCCACCAGTCAGGGAAGGATATGTCACGACTGAGATTCAATCAGTCAACTGTACGTCTTCAAATCTGGAGAAGTTGAAGTAAAACAGGGCTGGAGTTTCCAAAAGTTTTAGTTTTAGGTGGTATGAAACTAAAAATGGCTTAGTGTGGATGTAGCCTCAGGAGACACAACATGCAAATAAGCACAGAGTCATATTTCCGCCTCTTCAGTACAGGCGAACTGACTCCCTCCGCCCTGTACACCCAGCTAACACCACTTTCCCCATAATTACATGGAATTTGCCGATATCAGCCCTCCGTCGAACTCTCAGGCGGCAGACAACAGCGAGTTTCTGCGATGTGATTACAGATTTTCAAGTTGTATATGTGTCTGTGCGTGCATGTGTGTGTGTGTGTGTTTGCATGGCTCACGTCCCCACTTGGTCTCGGGTTGCGCAGCAGCATCACCGACCCGCTGAGTGATCGTATCCTCGCTCTGACTGGGAGGCAGCAGCAGCAGTTGTTCTCTGTCACCTAGCTGCTAGACTCTGTCCTGCTGAGACTAACTAGAGGTGAGATTTCTTCCTGTGCTGGTTTATCCAGGTCACAGCTATGGAGTCTGGGTCTGACAGTCTCACTAATGCTGCCACAGCACTGCTGGGGAGCCAGACAGGGCAGACGAACACACACACACAAACAAAAGCACTCACGGTAAAAAGTTTAGCTCAACTTCCCTTGTTAAGGATTAGGGTGGTTCTGTCTTTCATCCCTCTTTTCTCTTTCTTTCACTTCTTCCCTCTCCTCTCAGAGGTGGGAGCAGCGCAGCTCTGAAGCCGGCGTGGTAGATAGTAAATTTAGTTTAAGTCTCCGCGGAGCAAAGAGACAGAGTATTTTTCTAATGCCTCGCTACCTCTCTGTGTGCTCGCGAACACACAAAGTCAGCAATTTCCTAAATGCACTCAGGCCTCGACGACACTTTCCTGGAATAAGAACACTCCAGTGTTTGGGGATAAACACAGCCTTGCGTGTTTGAAGGCAGCATTCGTACAAAAATAATTTGAACAGGTTTCCCTGCTAGAAAGAGAAACGCAACATCCCACTCAAGTATTGCCTGAACTTCACCGCATTTTGCAGCGTTCTTGATACAAAACCCTGCTTCAAGCAAAAGACACCGAGTTCAAAACCTCAGAGCAGAGCATTGCAACACATGCTTATTAAGCTTTGTTCAAACCCACAAGGAATGTATTTTAAATCGTAATCGCGTTCAGAAATTTACTGGCCTCATTCAGGGAAAATGGAGCACGACACGGGAGAAATTTTGGGGAGTCTGAACTTAATGGGGCCGCGTAAGAGAAGCTGTTTTCATTTTAAAGCGTACGCGACTTCAGTGGAGCGCAGGAGCGAGCAGACACAGAGAAGAAAACATGGTGCAAAGTGGAGCAAAAGTTGAGGCCACTGAAAGAAATAAAGAAGCAACACTGAGAAACAGAGTTACGTTGGTTTAAGGAGAACACACTGTACCACGTGATCTTTATGTAATTCAGACTGAATGTGGCAGCTTGTGATTTTCATCTTTCACTGAATCTCATTAATTGTGTTCTACTCCATGCATCGAAGCTAGCCAACATGATAACACGGTGGATAACCGACCATATAAGCAGCTACATCTACATCTATGTGCTACTGATAGATGAAGTTCTTCCTACGTACAGAACAATTACATTAATAGTATGAAAGTTAGGCGATTTAAGAATTGGTCCACATGTAGCGGGATGTTCATAGATAGCTTAATTTTAGATTTTAATGGATGCATTTCAACATGTAGCCTCAAAGCTAACTCAAGTACCCAACTGTAAACACCTCAGTCATTTAATGGTCAGTGTTCCTTGCTGTGATAGGTTTAATCTGTGCCGGAAAATACACGTATTTGCTTTCAGAAGATTGATACAACTCTCTGTAGAGTAAATATGAAGCTGGAGGCTGGAGGTGTTTAGCTTAGCTTAGCATAAGGGAATAAGAGGATAGAGGGGAGTGCCAACTAGCCAGAGGAAACAAGTTGGAGAAAGTTACCCATATGATATGATCAGAAAATGTTACGATCTAGGAATATGGATGTTGAAAGACGTCAGAGCTCACCAAGATGGAAATGTCTCCATTGCATTGTGGGAAATTTAGGATCTAGAGTTTTTTTTCGAGCTTGGTCCTCACATAAGGACACATCCGCCTCTGTTGCTTCAGTTTACTCCAAGAGACTGTCAGCTGTTTGTTCCCCAACCCAATGGAAGTGCAGTACTGAATTGTTGGTGTACTCCGCAGCCCCAACAAGAACAACACCAGCTTAGAACGACAGTAATTGCTATTTGTTTCCGCCGTCTCTGCTGACAGCGAAACATGCAAACGTGTCTTTTGGTTTCCTCCAGAAAAGATGAAAAGGATTCTATCATTATTTTAATCTCATCTCGCCAACGCCTCATGAAAAATATACAATATGAGGTCGACATCTGTTGAGGGAGTTGTTTCCCCGGGTGTTTTGACAGTGACAGGTAAAGACGGGGGAGTCCTTTTTCAAAGAAATGTTTGAAAGTGAATTCTAAAGGATGCATATTTTAAATAGGTCATTATTTTCAAGGTGTTCTTATGTTTATTATAAGCATGTCTTCATTTGACTGTCAAGAAGCACTTTCATATATCTCGGACTATTATTTACGCTGCAATTTTATCCTGACAAGACATTTATTTTTCTATTGAGTCTTTTTTACACTGGTTTAAATCTGGCATCTGAAGGGCAGAAATAATTCCACCTCTTTGCAACGCACAAACACTTTTTATGAGGCTTCTTTACACTGTTTGAAGCAGTTGTGCAGTGGGTATACTGTAACAAACGCCACCCAGTCTTAACATTAGACCCAATGACCACACACAGATACTGGAGCAATACTCCAGAAGCAGAAGAATCTCATTTTTGATTTTAAAGGGAATTATCTCTGCAGGGTAATGAGTTGATGTTGTAGTGAATTAAGTCATTTCTAAAATATTAAAATAAAATAATCTAAATCTAAAATAATATCTTTTAGTTTTATTAACTGGGATAGATTATGTTTTTGTGATGACAGTAAAAACTGACAAACAGAATCATTTGCATCCCCGTATCCTCTGAATACCCTCAGCCTCTGAATTCAGGAAAGCCCATCAAACTTCAACCAACTAACTTCTTTAGACCTTGATCGCAGGTCCTATCTCATCCTCAGCAGGAATAAAGAATCTCTGTGGTGCTGGCCAACTTTAGTACTCACTGACTTCTTAGTCTCAAAGGTCACATCAGCATTGACTTCCTCAATATAATAACTCCACTAATTTCCACCTAAATTCATTCTGCAAATATTTTAGGAAACAACCTTGGAGTGAGACCTCATCGCTGACTTTTGGGGTTAAATCTCCACCTAGGGGAGCAAGCCATTTGAATTAGTTTTGCATTGTTTGACCTTGGAGACATCGTCGGAGCTTATACATACACCGTGTTGGTCCGTGCCTCGCCATGCCATATGGCTGTAAATGATCAAAGATCCTATATTTGACTTTGAGATTTCTCCAGAGGAAAGCAGCGCTGCATTGGAGAGGAATTCACATTAAAAAGTCTCCAGCTGAATCTAATTGCTCCCCAGCTCCCCTCATTTCTTTAAGATGGAGCTGCTGCCATGCTGCGTGTGTGGGTATGTGTGTGTGTGCAAAAAAAAAAAGGGGGGGGGGCCCTGAGGAATATTGGTCCTATGGTATGGTGGATATTACATCCCTTAATAAAAGGCTGATGCCACAGGCGCAGTGAGGCTGGGCAAAAAAAAAAAAAATGGAAAGGGAAGAAACAGACGAGGAAGCGGGAAAACATTTTTTACTTTTAAGATGATAAGATGACTTTGTCTGCTGTCATCTGCAAGATAGAAAAGACCTGCCCAATAAAGTAATTAAATAAAAACCGACGACGGCGTCAGACATCGAAGCGAAGTCTCTGATGGGGAAATGAAAAAAAAAGAGGTTTGCAGATAAGACGCAGAGCTTCCACTAAAAAGGAATGCTGTTATTTATCCCACCAAGGGGCAGCTGAGAGATGATTTTCATCTTCAGAGTCGTAACAGTGACTGACAAGTGGAGATAATTAATTCAGTAATTCTACAAATGAAGTAGTGCTGGCCGCTGCATACTGCAAACTTTGGACCAAGCGTTGATGCCTTTCTTTTTGCGCAGGAACGTGCGAGGCAAAGCGTCATCTGGGGAGGAGTCATTTGATTTTAGAGGAACATAAAACCACTTCAGTGTGCAGATAGCAGGTGTACCGGGGGTTTGATCGGCTTTGGTTTGCGTCTGTGTCTTCTCTTTAAGCAGAAGAAGAGTCCGCAGCTCTTTTTGCAGCGAGCCAGTTTACGTATAAAAGTGAGGCCGTGTTTCTTCTTCAAATCGCTCGACGGAAGAGCTCAGCTCTTGTTTGATCGTCCCGTGTTCGCAATTGCGCTTTCAGAAACATCTAATGTGAATCAGTCATCAAGCAAAACCAATCAATGTTCCTAATGACTCACATATGAAGTCGCATTTTCATCCAGTTAGTTTGATTTTGTGGCATCGATTTCAAAGTTTCACCCCGACCACACCCAGCAGCAGAAGTAGGCGTGATTGGGTGTGGTCGGGCATGTGCTCTGTTGGACCTGGAACCACAAGTGTGATGTCACATGGTCCCTGCAGTCCATGTTTATATCACCACAGTGAGGTGTAAAGTTAATCCACTGGAGGTCAGCAAAGACATGACGCTCATGGGGTGTTAAGTTACTCTGGAATGGCTGCTGGAGTCACTTGTCATGACACAGCACCTTGGATCTCAGAAACATCAAAATCAGGGTCAAACCTAAGCGTCACGTGACCGAATTAGGGTTTTTGCTTATTGTAGATGCACTCAAAACATTTTGATGGCCACCTGTACACACATACACACACACACACACACGTAAGACTGAGCTTCTGACAGGCTCATTAACCACAGCGCAGCTAAAAACACTACAGTTTTTATAATAATCAATTGCTTAATGAGCTTGCAGCATTTTAAAAAAAAGACTAAATACAAATGAGCAAATCAGATCCTGCATGTGTAAACCTCACCCTTCAACTGTTCCGCATTTCCCAATAACTGATATACAAAAGTCAGAGTTGGCGTGTTTCATCTGTGAAGAGCACGCTCACGCTTTTTCGCTGACCCTCCATGATTATTGGCTAATTAGATTTCGAGGAAGGATTCCAAGTGTCTGACATATGTTACAAAAATGTTTTGCTTGCTGTAATCAAAACCTGTTGTTAAGAATGTAATGAGGCAGAGCCGCAGGTAAGAAATGCACGCAAACAGACGCACGTGCGCACACACACACACACACACACACAGGCAAGAAGAAACACACCGATGTGGATCCTGTGTGTCGAGGCTGCCAAGTGCTCACCCATAATTAGGTGGTGATGTAGTGGCTTTTGTTCTCTCTGATTAATTATCAGCAGCTTTCAGAGTATATGGAAACAGCCAATTAACTTTATCCAGGTTCTCATTCAATTACTCAGATGCTACATGCGAAAGGTCAGCGGAGGTGGGGCCTGGTTTGGTAGGAGTCAGAAAGAAAGAACAAGAAAGGCTTTTTTTTTTTTGTTTAGGCCCGCGAAAGGGCACCAGGCAATTTGCTAATCCACTTATCATCGCGCCGTGCCGTTTTTCCCATTTTCCACTCAATCTGCCTGTTACATCAATAATAGAGTGGCTGAAAAACAAGCCAAGGCGGCGCGGCGTTATGCGCGGCCCAGGAATACATCCAGCTAAGTGACACGCCGTCACCCCTCGGTTTTTTCTTCTTCTTTTTTTGAAGCGAACTTAAAAAGCCATTTGTCCGCCTTGAACAAAAATCGCTTTCCGCTGCCATCAATTCCACACGTCCAGCGCTTTTGAAAACAACAATTAATACTGTAGAGAGAAGCGAGGACGCAGAGTGAAAAGACTTTTTCTTTTTTTTTTAAATTTTATTCAGTTAATTTTGTTTCCTGTCAGAAACTATTACGCTGCCGGGACCTCTGATTGACTGGAGGAGAGACTCTTCGGTTTCAGCTGCGGAGTTAATTAGATAGATTTACTGGAGGAAGGTGATTGTGGCAGACCGAGATGATCAGACCGCTGTCAGGGTCAGTGGTGGTGTTATTTACGGAGAAGTGCGTGTGCGTCGGGATGCCTGAGAGCGTGTGTGAGCGCGCCGTGGCCCCTCATTACCTCCTCTCTCCAATCACGGGGCGGATTTATGGCCGCCGCAGGGAGGCTGTGAAAGCCTCATAGAGAGGTAGTTAGGTGCCCCAACACATCCGCAGCCATACACATCACCTTTATGGTCACTCCTGTCCTATGCTTACATCAGAGCCAGCCATAGAGGGGGCCCCCGAAATGCTTGGGAGCAAACATCAAACGGCTTTAATTAAAGCATCCCAGACGGAGTCGAAGCTGAATCATTTCGGGACTATTTTTATTTCTATGTTACATTTTATGCAGAAGAAGCATGACAAGAGGTTGAGTTGAGAGAGAGCGGGCACTTCAGGGATTATACACGGCAGCAGAGCTGAATGTGCCGTATTGTAAATAGAGCGAGCGGAGACATGGTGGAATCTCCCTTGATAGTCAAGGACTTTAGAGCACTTTGCCTCTGTGTGTTACGTGTAGGCTCTAGAAATAAAGACGCAAGCGCCCTCCAATTGCGATGGCAGGCGTGTCGCAGGTAAATAAAAGCACTTTGAGTTAATAGGCCTTATTGAGCAGGTTCGATTGGGCTGAAATTGGCTTGTAAGGTTTAGTCGAGAGGAAGTCGTCCAAGGCCACGTGGCCAGCAATTACAGTGCGTGCACAATAATCGTGCCATATTGATCTCTTTGCTTCATCTGCTCTGCCAGCGTTCCTAAGTGATGCAACACAACCCCCCGCCCCCAAACACTCGCACAACACCCCGCACCCTCTTCCCTCTCTCTGTCTACCTCTCTCTCTCTCTCTCTCACTCTTTGGCATCAGACTGGTGAATTACTCAGCCCACGCTGTGACATTGCTGTGCCATTGCTGTGCCATTTCACACCATAATTGGTCTCGGTTGATGAGCGATCCAGCTACCGAGCGTCGCACAAAGACTGGGATGCACATGGGCGGATGGGTGTGGGTAGGAATTTGAGGTCTCTGAGGGGTATTACATGGGAGATGATTCCAGAGAGTTCCACGCAATCAGGTATACAGCTTTAAATTTAGGAGGAAGAGAGCACTGGCACTTGGTATCCATAGGTACTCTTATTTCTACATTGGATGAGGAAACCTGCTTTTGGTGCCAACATCCATTTGATATTTTAATACATTTAGTCTGCAAAAGACAGTGCATTTTGATTTTTCACTTATGTAACAGCAGCAATGCCACACTGTAAACCTACTTCGTTAGTAGCGCAAGTCATCCATTTCTAATTAGTAAAGTGAAGTACAGCGTTGGAAGGTGATCATATGTTTCACACCAGATTTTAGAAGTAACCTGGAACAACCTGCAGCACACTGAAGTACAGGCAAAGTGCTTTACATTTAAAGGCTTAAAGGGACAGGGAACGTGATTACACAAACACAAACAGTAACTAAACACGAGCCTTCAGTTTACTTTTGAACGGGCTAAGGAAAAGATTTTAACCCTTTAACCCTACGCACGAGTGGAGGTAAAAGTTCGGCGTGCTTTAAATAATCTAGTTTGCACCACGTGTCGTCTTATCAAATGGACAAGTGTCTTTACACCTTCTCCCTTTTTTGGGCGGCCTCTTACAAGCGCGTCTGTTGTGTCGCGCCCAGCGGGAAAAGAGACGGGGGCATACGTGTGAAGAAGGAAGCAGCAAAACCGAGAGACCTTGCCGTTATTCTTCACTTGAATTCAGACGCGGCAATATGTTTGGATGATCTGACGAGCACTTTGACTGAAGCGTACAGATCCCTTTAGAAAAGCCGCAGCGTGACATCCTGCTGGTCTGATTGGGTTGTAGTTTAAGGAAGATTAGGACACCGGGACGCCCCTGTTAAGGCCTTTTAGACCAAAATGTGACGTGAGATCCCACGCAGCTCTGCTCCCCTCCTATAAAAAGCGCTTGCCATATTTGCTCAACGACGGTGTCATTTTAAGTCCCTGCTTTCAATCCCCGGCTACAGATTTGTCTCTGCGAGTCTTTTATCCCGAGCGGTGAAAGTTACACATTAGTATTCAAACGGTTCCCACAAATCTCCCTCTCTCTGTCTCACACACACACACGCGCGCAAGGAATGATCGAATGATCCGCAAGAATATTCTAAAATCACCTACTCAGCATCTTACTTATCGGCCCCGCCACCTGGTAGATGTCAGGAAGCCAGAGGGAGACAGAGAGATGGAGAGAGAGAGGGAGAGAGGGCCCCAGTCGTCAGATAAAAAGAGTAAGGAATGGACAGCGCTGAATGGATTTTCAACACTATATTATGAAGACATATCTCCTCTTTTCCATTCACGTCCCACATGCACTGACACACGGCTCTCGCCACACACTACCCTCCCCATGGCGTTATCTCTCTCACCCTTTATTACTCTCACACAAAGCGCCCAGCACAGAGCCTTGCAGATGTTCTCTCTCCCACAGGCGGCCCGACCACACTCTCGCATTTCAGCAAACCGGCCTTATTATCATATCGGGTGTAATTGAATTAAGGAGCAGTTTAAACTGGGTCTATTCGCGCAATCAAATAAGCACAATCAAAACCAAACCGCTTCTGACGCGTCATAATTGAGTTTTTACCCTGCAAACGTGCTCCTTGATGTTGTTATCGTCTTTATGTGCTGCATATTATTTTTGTCTGGGAAGACTTAATGTGCAGAGCGGGATTTTTGTTGTTGTTGTTGTTGTTGTTTTGTTTTGTTTTGGTATCCACCTGCAGAGATCTGAGTCCTGCTTGATGTTTTATCATGGATAGACTTGCCAGGAGCGTACATACATTTGCCTGTGAAATCTCCCCGCCGGATAAAGTACAGCCTCTGTACAAAATGAAGAAGGATTTATGTCAACAGTCAAAATAGCATTCGGTGTGGGTCTGTGGTGGGAGCGAGGTCTGGACAAACGCCTCTGCCGAAGAAAATATAATTAACTAGCTCTGCATTGTTGATTCAGAAACAGCCCAAAAGTCGTTTTGATGAAATTGCACTTAATCAACATGTCGTTGTTGTTCTCATCGTGCTGTAGCGGCTTCGTTAATTCGTTTGTTGAAAGTGCTGCGCGCTTCTCGATATTGCTGACTCAGCCTGGATGGGCAGTGGCCGTTAATGAGGTCGTCCGGAGAGGTCTTCCTGTTTGTTCATTCAAATCTCCTTTTCTTTTTGAATTTGCAGCAGTTCGACTCGTTCGTGGCAAAGAAGGGTATCGATTCCGCTGCTTGTTATATCTGCATCAGCAGCTAATCGCGAGTGGGGGACTACAGCAGAAGTGACCGGGCAGTGTCTGCTTCAGTTTAAAACCCCTCGGTTATGCGCCTTGCTCGGCTCTTATGATTCCATTACAGAGGCAGTCTTTACTCTGTGGCATTGACTAATGGATAGCCTTTGCTGCTCTGCAAAGTGTAGGCTGCTGTATGATGTGCTTCAGCAGGCCCAGAAATGAGAAAGGTAAAGAACTCACTAAGGAGGCCGTGTGAAATCAGACTCGGTGAGCCCCAGTTACAGCCCCGCGGACTACATCTGAGAGCATCTGAATGCCGCCTCCAAGGCCCAGATTGGTTCTGCGAGTTTTGTGTTATTTGACACCGGTGGCGAGTTTCTATCCAGCAAGCAGCGTCTTTTGATTCATCTCTGTGCCAGCACACCTGCTGAAGGCAGCGAATTTTTCAGCCCTCATGCTTTGGCTGAGTGGAGCTCAATCCGGAGCCCGTGGCTACTCTCTAAGACCATGGATCTATGAACAATATTTGTTCTTGTCTGCTCAGAAATTGTAATCATGGGAAAGTATCTCAGCGGTGCAACAGTTGACTTGACCTCCCACACCCTTTCTAATAGGAGGAAGAGCCAGGCTGACAGCAGTGACTGCCCTATTACTTCCATTTTATTTGTGCAACATTGCCCCCTAAAGCTTTTTTCTGGTGCGTCTCCCCGGGCCCCCCTCTTGGGGCCCGTGTCAGAGGACGATGCTGTATCACAATATAGTGCGGTAATTTACCACTACATGCTCCCAGCAAATTGACCCTGGATGCACCTCACCTGTATTACTCTGTCATATTCACTTTGAGAAAAGCACTGGGGAACATTCGCACACACACACACACACACACGCACACACAAGAGATATGCAGATCCAAGACAGAGGGGTGTCTGAACCGTGCCAGAGGGTATGCAAATTGGGGAGAAGACTGCAATGTAATATCACGTGCTTTCTTTGTCACTAATAACTGGTAGAATACTTTGGAAATGAATGAATGAATGAATAAATGATTGAATCATTCAAATCTGTAAAGCTATTTAATTCAAATAAAAGGTCATATTTTATATATAGTTTTGCTGCAATTGTTTATTTTAACATTAGTAATTATTTTCTCTCAATGCCATTTGACTGGTGATACTTGCTTTTATCTTATATTAATATATTATAAGTCACTTGTATTCTCATACATATCAAGATGAATTCTTTGTGTGTGAAAATCAACTTGGCAATAAACAAGATCCTGATTCTGAAGAATGAATGAATGAATGTTTCAGTTTTGACCAATAACCCTGTCTTAGAATTAAATAACCCGAGTCCTAAATTGATTATGAGTGTATGTGGCTGGTGTTGTATGGAAATTGCTTTTTTTCTTTTCTTTTTTCTTTTTTTTTTTTACTTGCTGAATTTGAGGAGGTCGTGTTTCGTGGTGCTGCTGCGCCCTCTGGTGGCAGGAAGTAGGCGTTATATTTTGACGTTTCCGTCTCCGGCAGACATATTGCTTACAGGAGCAAATTCTGGAAAGCTAGAAGCCAGAAAGGATTTAAAATTCATTTCTACCTTCACGACTCGATATACTCAAACCACATAGGACACAATGGGTAAGCTATTCATCAAATCGAGGCTTCGGATGTGGGTTCGGATGGTAAAAGATTCGGCTGTGTCATTGGGAGCAATGATTATGAAATCTTCATCCTGTCACTGTTGTTCAGCTAGTTGGCTAACTCGTTAGGTCGGTGGCTAGTTAATGATGCTACGTAGTAGCGCAAGATGAGTTGCTATTTTACGCTAGTAATTGTTTGACATTAAACTGTCACCAAATGGTCAAATATAGGGATAATGTTTCATCTATTATCACACGTCATACAAAGTGTATTAACATTTTACCACCCTGAAAAAAACTACCACTAACGTTTGTTAGCCAACTTAAGGAAACTTAGCTTATAGCTAGCTACCTATATTAGCAACCGCGCAGTGTCGTTCTGCGTTAGGTGAGGAGACACACACAGAAAAGCTTGGGTCTAAAGTTATCACAGTCATATCAACGTTATTGTGTCAGTATTTTTATTAACCTTTAAGCAGTTACAAAGTAACATGTGCTATTATCCACTCAAAGTCTTTGTAGTATAACCGATGAAAACGGTATCGATAGCATGCTATTGAGGTGCTAATGCAATGCTAGTGCTGTTCAGTGGAGTTTTCAAACGTATTGTCGCTGTTTTCCTGTGCCATTTGGTGATTGTGTCGATTGTAACTCGACTATAGACGCCCAACAACTCGGAAAAGGCTGTAAGTCATCACCTACATGATGTTACGATTTAATAATTAGATTTACGAGGCAAAGATATGCGTGCGCTTAGTGCTAGCGTTAGCTTCGCCGTGCTAGCCCTGTCACTCAGTCTTGTTCTAACACATCGAGCTACATTTTGTTGTCCGTGTAAGTTGTTATGAAATCAATAGAAAACGGCGAGCTCGTAAACGCCACGCGAAATGATAACATGGAAAACACCTGTCGGGTCGCTTATATCAGTGAGCAGTAGTAACGACACATCTGATGGCTCACTCAAAAATTAGTGTACATGTGACACCAGGGTCCCCATGTTTTCCAGACTATTCCCGCAGAGGATTATGCCTGTTTTGTTTGTTTTTGTTTTATTTTGCCTTTCATTTTGTGTATTTTGCAAATCTCTAAAGCCAAATGGCAGTGGCTCGGTGACGGAATTCAACATACGCATTGGCAAAAACCAAAATCGTACATGGAGAAATTAAGCTCGACCAGAGAGCTGTTGTCATTTTATGTTGTTGTTCTAATCATATTATCCCCTCCTTCTGGCTCCGTCTGTTAATTTGTCACTAAATTGGGTTGACATGTTTCAGTTAATCAGTTGCTTCATCAAAATCACAAAAGAAAGTCATTCCATTTTATAGCTTTATGGATGGCTGCAGATTTACTTGCAGTGGTTGTGTTCTAGCTGCTGCTGAGGTTTCTCCAACAGCGGGAGTCTAGTCCACGCCCATTGGTTTAAGGTGGTGGCCGAAATCTCTGTAGCAGCCAACTCTAAATCACAGCAAATAAAACTTAATCGAATAGTGTTGCTTGGTACCTCAGGGTGTAAGATTTCTGATTTAAGTCAACAAACACCCAAATGCCACCCGCTGTTTTTCCTGCAGAGACTCCTTGCTGTAGGTAGGGTCCCCTCTGAAATGCCACTGGAGACATGTGCTCTGGACAGGGCTATTTCTGTGCCATCCTTTCCAAACAGCCAGTGTAGTTCACATATAGCAGCTTATCTAACTAACACAGTGCACAAATGAGAGCATCCAGTCGCAACCTGGACTCGTGTGTGGCGTCCACGCCTGTGGCTTTACCATCTGGGCACAATTACACGCACGCGTTAACGTTTTATGCAGCAGCCCCCAAACCATAACGTGACCTCAGTTCGCGCCACTTGTTCCGATATTTAACCTCGGAAACCCCCCGCTGTTACGATGGGGGGGGCTTTTGGCACAGAAAGCTGGCACCGTCCTTGTGCTGGTGGCAGGTTTCAGTGTTGTCCCCACCTCTCTTTCTCTCCCCTGTAGCCCTGGGTGACTCAGGGATCTGCCCAGTGCCCTGTTCTGGTGGCATGACTGCACAAATGCTGAGAATGGGCAGTTTGTCCTGTGTGGGCATCGGTTTATGCTAACTCTGCGATTTAACTCTACTGAATAAATAGGGTTGTTCTGCCCACCAGCTCAGTAGTAGCTGTGTGTATATTGTGTGTATTTTTAGGCTGTGTTGTTCAGTTTGAGCCTGTTTTATACAAGTTCCTTTTTATACTATGTACAGGCAGTTTCATCATCATGACCTGTAGTAGACCAGCAATCGTATTTTCCTGTCACACGTTCACTTACTGTTCCCTACACACGGCTCACTCGTCAAGTTCAACTTGGATGAAGCAAATTGTGCACAGCTTTGTTTTCTCCTGTCTCAATCCACTTCCCTTGACTTACACGTGTCTGCGGCCCATCAGAGCCGTCAGCGAGTCCGGCCAAAGATAACTACAGGATGAACCGCTACAAGAACAAAGCACTGAACCCAGAGGAGATGAGGCGCAGGAGAGAGGAGGAGGGCATCCAACTCAGGAAACAGAAACGAGAACAACAGGTATTACACCAAACCCGTCCACCGTACTCATGAGATCCTTCATCTCCCTCGTAGAGATTATATCAGTATGTCTATGTAACGAACTAGTAGCTGGGCTTGAGCACATCTCTGTGAGCTCTGACAATGTTTTAAATCACAGCTTTTCAAGAGGAGGAACGTGGACATTCTCAATGAAGAGGAAGCCATGTTTGAGAGTCCTCTGGTGGACTCCTACCTCAGCTCTCCAGTAACAGTAAGTGTCTATTTCCCTGATGCCACTCACACAAAACAGACAAAGAGAATCTCCCACAGGACCCTTCAGAGGGTTATTTTACTGTATGTTTCTGTTTTCGAGGCAATTGTTTTCCATCCTGTGGGCTGTGAAAAGTGGAATCTGTGCTGAGTGTTTGGAGCGCTCGTGTGTTTATCGTTGCAGGAAGGAGTCATTACCAGAGACATGGTTGAGATGCTGTTCTCAGAGGACCCAGAGCTTCAGCTCACCACAACACAAAAGTTCAGAAAACTACTTTCCAAAGGTATCTGCTGTGTACTTACTGTGACTGCATGACGATGAGGTCGACGATGAGGTGGCCACAGACCAAGCAAAAGTACTTACATCCAGTTCTGCATCTGTTCATATCAGAGCCCAACCCACCAATTGATGAAGTTATAAACACGCCCGGAGTAGTGGAGAGGTTTGTGGAGTTCTTGAAGAAGAGTGTCAACTGCACACTACAGGTCAGTTTGTAAAAACACTCATGCACATTTCAGAAAGCCTTCTCTGCACGGAACATTCCCACGCTGTGTGTGTTTAATATCCGTCAGGTGGCAAATGCAGGTAAAATGTTTGCCTTGTGAAAAAACTAGGGAGTGTCACATGCTGAAACAGTATCTGCATTTACAGCAACTAGATGCACAAACTGTGTCACTGTACTCTCTAGCTGATGATGAGCAAGTCAAAGACAATAGCTCCATATCAAACCATTTCCTGTTGGCCCCTTTCCTGCTCTTTGGAAAGCAGCACTGTGTAAACTCTTACCGTCACAGACTGAATGAACTGTTGAGGTTACCCAGGGGTCCAGCGGGATTTGCCCTCGTTTGATTAAAAACATGTCAAGGCTCCAGAGTAAGAGATGTTTAAAATTCAACTTCGTCATCGTCTGCCCCTGCAGTTTGAAGCAGCCTGGGCACTGACCAACATCGCATCAGGCACATCCATGCAGACAAAGACTGTGATTGAGGCTGGAGCAGTGCCAATCTTCATAGAACTACTCAACTCTGACTTTGAGGACGTTCAAGAGCAGGTAACACACAGAGTGACTGACACACTGTGTTCGTCTTGATCATTGTCTGTCTGTGTTGCTGCATACTCTTGCAGCCAGTGTCCACAGGTAACAGAGGTTTGCTGTGTTGCAGGCTGTGTGGGCTTTGGGAAATATTGCTGGGGATAGTGCCGTGTGCAGGGACTATGTGCTGAACTGCAACATCCTTCCACCACTGTTGATGTAAGCCCATCCTCCTCACCTCTGCAGAGGGAACACTTGT
Source organism: Datnioides undecimradiatus (assembly GCA_008933995.1). Classification (NCBI taxonomy): domain Eukaryota; kingdom Metazoa; phylum Chordata; class Actinopteri; order Lobotiformes; family Datnioididae; genus Datnioides; species Datnioides undecimradiatus. The sequence continues at coordinate 3,485,036 of WARS01000050.1, forward strand.
TCACGCTCCTAGCTTTCTATGACAACAGAACTCTGATGGCGTCTAATTGCTGAGCGGTGTTTCTCTTTCAGGCTTCTGACCAAATCCACTAGACTGACCATGACAAGGAATGCAGTGTGGGCTCTGTCTAATCTCTGTAGAGGAAAAAACCCTCCACCTGCTTTTGAAAAGGTACCCCTTCCCCTTACGTAGTCAACAGTAAAAACACCAAACATACAACCACTGTCCGTACGGCTGTGTGATACTCATCATTGCTAAATCGTAGGAGCTGTATTTGCAAAACATGGTTATCGACTCTCAGCCGCTGAGTGGTTGCAACAGTATTTACACTGTAGCTCGAATGTCGCAGTGCAGGAAAATGTTGTAACTTTATAGGATTTCTTTTCTTAACTTGGGGAAAAAAGTAATTTAATAACTTGCACTCTGCAGTCCGGCGGTTAAACAGTCTGTGAGGTTTAAAAGAGGCTCGCACATTTATCCGCTCAGTCCAACAGCAAAAGGTCGTTGATCCCAGGTCGCAGCTGCAGCGTGGGAAGGATTTCTAAAACTAGAAATGTCACAATTCTAGACATTTCAATTCTCTCATCTCAGTCTCAATCTCATAACCACCACTGTAAAGTTCCTCCACAGTCCGCGCTTGCTCGTAACCTGGGATGATCTTTTTTTATTTCAGCTGGCATAATGAATGCTAATTGGGCCGAACTGGTTCTACATCCAACCGCTAACCTGCTTTTCTCTCGTCATGAATATGCATTGTGCCTGTTCTGTCTAGGTGTCACCCTGTCTGCCAGTGCTGTCCAGGCTCTTATTTAGCAGTGACCCAGACTTGCTGGCAGACGCCTGCTGGGCCCTGTCCTACCTCTCCGACGGCCCCAATGACAAGATCCAGGCTGTCATCGACTCTGGCGTCTGCAGGCGCCTCGTAGAACTGCTCATGTAAGTCCAGTCGCACCCCCCGTTGTCTTTGGCCTGTAAATACTTAAAGTTCCTTACTGATTGAACCTCCATTCCTGCAGGCACACTGACTACAAGGTGGCCTCTCCAGCCTTGCGAGCTGTGGGAAACATTGTCACTGGAGATGACATCCAAACACAGGTGAGAGACGGTTAAACTGAAGTTTGTTTCCTGTTTCTGCCTTTTGTCTGAAGCACAGAGGTATTTACTCTACTGGATGATCATGTCGGAGGATGCACTTCGTGATGCTGTTGAATTGTATTGCATTGCACAGAGAGGTGTTTCTGTATTCTCACTTCCCCTCATTGATATGGGTTGGACAAAGAAGCCAAGTTGAATCAACACTTCCCTAAAAACCATTGAGAGTAAAGAACGTTTTTTTTGAAGTTTTGCACCCACTCTGCTGCTGCGTCTAGGTGGTGTTGAACTGCTCCGCCCTGCCCTGCCTGCTGCACCTTCTCAGCAGCGCTAAAGAGTCCATTCGCAAAGAGGCGTGCTGGACCATCTCAAACATCACCGCCGGGAACCGAGCCCAAATACAGGTGACGCGTGCGCTCAGCTCACACAAGTGAAACGGGGACGGCCTGCAGGGTACCCAGCTCGCCCCGTGAGAAGAGAATAAATGGGTCGACCTGGGAGGCGGTGGTCTGACCAAATTCCTTCTGACGCTATAAAAACATGGAATCTGCCCCAACATGGCTGCCGTAGTTATCCGGAGATGGAGCTTTCTGCGCAATGTGCAGTATTATTGATATTTGTCTATTAAATAAACAGATTAACAAGACGGGCCTGTAGACAGAGTGACATTCTGATATCAGCGATGTGAGGTCCGCGATGATTAATTACATCAGCAGAGACATAATAAATATTTGTTACATGTTCAGGCCCTTTGCCCATTTTAATATGCTCATATCTACAAAGCAGCATTGATATATTACTGCAGTGATGGAAAGTGCTCTGTACTACACTGTCAGTAATGAGCTCATTAATTATTGATGGTACACCGCGACCTGACATTTTCCTCTAATAATCCTCCCCCAAGCCATGGCAGCAGAAATCTTTACTTAGGCGCTTTATTGTTTTCTGATAATAACTGTCCAAATTGATGATGTATAATAATTTGCTGGTCTCATCTTATCTCAAATCATTAAATCTCTGACTTAACTGCATTCGGTGCTGATTTATTATAAATAATTGGCCCTGAATGTTTTATTAATGCCATAGCCTCATATCCGGATTATCTTTGACACAACAACACAGCCACGACCTGCCCTGACCTCGCAGATGATTGGTTTAAATACAGCGCTCACGCAAACAGCAGCTGTGTTGCGATTGTCACAGCGGTCAGATTTTAAGATGCCGTTACCACGTTGACGCTGCTTTTTGAGACCCGCTCCTGACTATGTATCCTGCTCCACAGACGGTAATCGATGCCAACATCTTCCCAGTGCTGATCGACATTCTTCAGAAAGCTGAGTTCAGGACCAGGAAAGAGGCGGCGTGGGCCATCACCAACGCCACCTCCGGAGGAACACCAGAACAGATCAGGTCAGACTCACAGGAAATAAATAACGGTTTCCCCTCAGCTCTGACTCATTGTCTGTGTCTCAGTGAGTCAGCTGAACACAAGTTTGTTTGATGGTCAGACCTTTAGTAAAAACTTTAAAGGCACAAACTGAATGACGCTCTTGTTTAACTTGTACTTTCACAACGTCACTTCATGTATTAACACAAATCGCTCCCCGCAGGAACAGCCTGATTAAAGTTTAAGATGTTTGGAAACTACCCGCTAAAACATGAAGCGATGCTCTAACTGGTAGAATCCCTGTGGGAAAAACTGTGTGATTAAAAATGAAAATTGATGCAGAGACGTCCCGGGGCGCTGACAGTGAAGACAACAGAAGTAAACTGTGAAGAATTACTTGTTTAGATGAACTACGATAAATAACTAAAGTCAGGTTCCGCTGCTCAGTGCAGTAAAACCTAATATCACTGTGTGGACTCTTCCCTGCTCTCTGGAGTGTACAGTGATGTTCCCTCGGAGGCAGTTACTAAATGTTGGCTGTGACATTTACCCTTTCCACACTAATCAATGGAGTGCCATGAGGAAGTTACAATATGAGGTTTGGTCAAAATGACACGAGCCCCTGGAAACTGCACTTAACAGTCAGTTCGTAGTGTAAAGTCGGCAGAGGCGGGACAGGAAGTCCCTGAGCGCTGATTTTCCTTTGGAGCTGGTTAAAACATCTTTGGGGGGATGACAACAATTCACCTTTTCTGTGGTTTCTAAGCAAATAAATAACTAGAGAAATAATAAATGATTAAATAAATAAACAGATAACACTGTACATTTAAAGTGTATTTATTTAAGAATAAATGATATCTATATACTTAATAAATGAACATTAGGAGTCAAATCTGAAATGTGTCCTGTGTTTGCGCATGTGTTTAAATACAGATACCTGGTGAACCTGGGCTGCATTAAGCCCCTGTGCGATCTGCTGACAGTGATGGACTCCAAGATCGTTCAGGTTGCTCTCAACGGGCTGGAGAACATCCTGAGGCTGGGAGAGCAGGAGGCCAAGCAGGAGAACAACGGCACCGGGGTTAATCCCTACTGCAGCCTCATCGAAGAAGCCTACGGTACTGTACATGATCTCCTCGCAAACGCATGCATGTGATGTGTTAATGGAAAAGCGCCGACTGACTTAATCTGATTATGTGTTTTTGATGATGGTGTTGCTCGGCGTTTCCAGGCCTTGACAAGATAGAGTTCCTGCAGAGCCACGACAACCAGGAGATCTACCAGAAGGCCTTCGACCTAATCGAGCACTACTTCGGGGTGGAGGATGAGGACAACAGCCTAGCCCCTCAGGTGGACCAGGCCAACCAGCAGTTCCTTTTCCCCCAGCAGGAGGCCCCCATGGAGGGCTTCCAGCTATAAGTCTGCACCCTGCCCTCCTAAATACACCATTCGCCCCTTTCACACCTCCCCATGTCATTGAGGGTCCCTAGATGCCAGAGTCATCCTTGTATGCCCTCCTCCTGATCAGCCACTACCCCCTCAACACCTCTGCGATCACCGCAAACAAGAACACACCCAACCTTTTGGAGGGAAGCTAGAACTGTCCCCCTCTCCAAACTAAAAATGCCCCCACCCCCTCTTCTTCTTCATCCCCCTGAACCAATAGACGGGCAGAGTCGTGTAACCTGTCCAAGAGGAGCGCACCACGCAAACAAACTCAGAAGAGGAAGCGATCACCTCACATCCCCAAAGTGTGAGTCTGCCCCGGCTTAAAAACGCACACACAGATCATCTTCCTGCCGTGTGACAGCGCCGCGGTTCTCTCATTGGCGGTAACGATGGTTTGTTGGTTAATATCCTTCTATACACTTTAATTTCCAATGGGACATTCCTACATTCAGGATTACCCCACGCATCCCCACAGGCGGGGGTGCATGAGGTGAAACATGCCTGGCGCTTGATGTCAGTTTGACTTAGTGCAATTCAAAGAAAAGAAAACAACCCTTGTAACATGATCCCTTTTATTTTAGATTTTTTCCCCTTCACCCTTATTTATCTGCTCCTTTTTTAGAGTTTGTGATTTTTATTTTTATTTTTTTTTTTTCCTTGACCGGCTGATCTGTTGATGAGGAAAACACGAGGGGGCTCAGAGACGCAAAGTCCAGCCAAAGTCGAGGGGCTTTCTCCAGGCCCGATGCCCAAGCTATGAAGTGTTTTGTTGTTTTTTTGTTTTTTCCATTTATCAACTTTTTTTTTTTTTTTTTTTTTTTTTTTAAGTGCAACAAATTTCAGGGGGAGGGTTTCGGTGTAGTTAGATATGTTATATAAAAAAAAATAAAAAAATAAAAAAAAAAAAAAAACTTTAGAAAACGACCTGAAATTAGGAAACGCTCAGAACGAGACATTGGAAAAGGGATCGGGGTTTTTAGAGGGTGTGTTTAAAGAGCTAGAAAAAAAAAAAATAATCCAGGTTTGGCGGGTGGTATAGTTAGAGATCCAATGTTCGTCGTGTGCTGTGTTATTAATAACAAAACATTTGAATTATGAAGTGATCTAACTATTAAACAAGGCACAGCTGGAGGAGGTTTGGGGGGGGGGAGGATAGAGGCGGCAGCAGCAGCAACCAAACTTATTTTTGTATTGAAATGAATTCAAGGGGTTTCAGATGCCGCACACCTGCAGCAGAGACGTGTCATAGGACGCAGCATTTCTTGTTTCGATTTTCTGATTTCATTGAATCGAGCGTCAGCAGGTTGCTGCTGCTGCTTCGCTCGGCCCTGTGCTGCCCCCCCCCCTTCCACTCCTCAGATGTACGCGGTAGGGGTTTTGCATGGTGTTCTATAAACCCTGCCTACAGTCACCGAGTATCCCTGGCCAAACACAGAGCGCTCGAGAACAGTGTGACGACGGAAAACTGAGACACGCTGCTCAGCGTCGGAGTTTGAAAGCAGGAAGTGGGCCACAGCTAATCAGTTTGGTGGTGTTAACAGTGATAGTTTAGTGTGGCGGTGGTGGTGTTTTGTATAGTGGTAGAGTTGTTATCTAACCTCTGGCATTCTATATCACTATTTCTGAGGAATGGGAATGACAGCTGTTAATGATTTTGCATGGGTCCATTGTGATATGTGTAGGTATTGATGTAAATAGCCTGTCCTCTGCCCGGCTGGGGGCGTCTGCGCCGCTCCTTCGGCCCCTCGTGGGGTCTCACGCCAACCGGAGTTTGGCTAGGGATATATCTCCGACATGTGACAAGCCTAACTGCAACAACAAATTCAAGTATACGCCTATATTTGAATTTTGATGTAATTGCATTATATATATTTATATATCTGCGCACACTTCATGCACACTTGCATACAACACCAGCAGACACTGTACACACACCTCACACAGATGAGTGGCTAGCAGCAAGTGAAATAGTTTCCGTAGTCTCTGAAATGAAAACAGGAGTTTATTCTTTGATTTGATTTGATTTTTTTGTTTTGTTTCGTTTTGAAGCTTTTTGAAATTTGCCAAACGTTGGCCGTTTTTCTTTCAGAGCGCTCAGCTTCTCGCTTCCCTCGGTTCAGTTTGAATTAAGATTTTCTGTTTATAATTGAGACAAATCAAAGAGATGTTGATTCCAAGTGATTCGAGCACACGCAGGTCTCGCATGGAAACCTATTTTTCGTTGCTTCTAGCCACGTGACTTACGCTGGTTTAAACCAGCCGTGCAAACCCCCGACCTCGGATCAGCTCGGCCCGCAACTGGAGCTGATCTGAGGTCGGGGCTTTGGCTTTGTGGATGGAGCAGAACTACGGTCGTGTGATGTTTGACTGACAGGCACTGTGTGAGGAAGAGGTTGATTGACTCTATGACTATGTCCCCATCAGAGTCTGGGAGCCCCTGTTCTGTGGATTACTGAAGCAGCCCGAACATGAAATCACAGAACTGCGAGCAGAGTTGTGTTGCTCTCAACAAGTGGATTATTGTTTATATTTGGAAATACACGTTCATCAGTTTTACTTTGTTTTATACGATACAGCAGGATTATTTTGGACGGACATTCTCACATTTTTCCATTTGGTTTGTTTCAGTATTGCGTTTTCATATTTACCTTTAACCTGCTCTGCCAGCGCAGATTATTACATGACGTGCAAGGGTTAAACATCAGTTGACATATGGTCAGCGCCTCGTGAGAGGTAATCCACAGAACACGCGCGCTCCGACAAGACATTAGAGTTGAAATCATGAATAATTGAGCACCGAGAACTTACCTCTACATGACCGACGTGTAGAGCAGCATTTCTAACTGAAGTCTTTGATTTCACGGCCAATTCTGTGCTTGGCCTACGAATAATGCCAGACTTGCAATGTTTTAGAAAAAAGAAAAAAAAAAAGAATCAGTGCATCAACCAGGAAAAAAATATTTATATTTCTGAAAAAAAACAACAACAAAAATGCACTCCTATTCACAAAAGTGCCAATCCGACCAACAAAGACTGGAGGTTCTTATGTATCTGTCTTTGACTTACAGATTATTTTTCTTTATATCTTTTATTTACTTGAATGTGCACACGTTTTGTGCAGAACATTGCTGCTCTATTTTCCTTATCTTTAAAGTTACATTATTTGCCATTGTTTCTTTGGGAAAGTGGCACTCTTTACTGTGGGCACCTACATAGGGAATTGAGTTAAGGCAGTGTAATTGTCTGGGGCGGGGCGGGGGGGGGTTTACTTGACTAATAGCATAAAACTGGTCTTTCCAGCTACCTGTTGTCCATTGGTGTGATGGTCCCCACTGTTGCAGTCTTCTAATGGTTTTCACTGTGCACAGCTGAGCTGCAGATGTTTTGGAATCAAAGAATGTGATTCCATGTGGCGGATACAGCAGAGTCAAATATTCAGCATATTCCCGAGGCGCCGGCCTGCAGCCAGCCCCTCTGCGTGCAACACGGAGCTCTGCACCGATAGAAATATTGAAGGACTTTGACGATGGCACATGATGCAAATTGAAGAAACGTAAGCGACTATCATAGCAGACAATTGCAGGTACTAACCTTTATTGTCATAGTTTACCAAAGTCTAGTCATCCTGAAGGCTGGTTGAAATCATTTACTGGAGGTTTTGTTCTCTAAAGTAATGGGCTTGTGTTGACCCAGTCAGTGAGACTGAGAGATTGCTTCAGGCCATTTAAAACTTGCTTCTTTTCATTAGAAGCTGCAATAGCTCAGTCCGTCTCTTCTCAGTTTTGTTTTGTTCGTTTTCCTCGAGTTCAAGTAGCTGAGGGAGGAAGAAAATCTGCAAAATAATCCTGAAGACTGCAATAAATATTGTCCACAATCAGGCACCCCAGAGGCAAAGATCCACCTACAAACTGCTCTCACAGGTGACACTCCTTCCACTGGGTGGCGCGAACAGAGGCAACTACTTGACGTTTCTTTTTTTTTCTAAGATAAAATCTGGGATTCAGAAATTGTGCAGTGATTTACATTAAAAAGTATTATAAGTTAAAATATATGTATGTTCTGATACATTGACAGGGATTCAGATGCAATTCTAATCACTTCTGAGAAGTGGAGAAAAAGCCTCATTTAGAACACGTCACAGGAGATAAAAGAGACAATAAAACGGAGGTGAGGATTCAAGCCTTTTCTGCTTTTCTTGATCTTTTTCCTGATCAGGATATTCTGGGCTATATTTTTGGATAATTGTGTTTCGAGTAAAAGTTTGTCCTAGTCAGGCTGCATGATCAGGAACCTTGTTATCTTTAGGGGAATGAACAGACGTCACTAAATATCTCAAATCTGACTTGTCTTCCGTCCTAGAAGCTGTTCATGTCTATATCAAAATCTAAAGCCATGCTTGGCTTGGTCAAGTAATGTCTACGCTACAAATGTTTACAATGCTACATGTTTGTACAATACTTTTAATATGCCATCACTGACCAGTCCTGATGTATTCTCCGCTCTGGTCCTCTCATTTCTTTTACATGTATTTATTTTCTCTCTTCTTGTTTATTAATTTTTTATTTTTTTTTTTTTTCATTTTGCTCAAAATTACCCATCTTAAACTGTGACTTGACTTGACTTTACCGACGGTATGAATGAGTGACGAGAAAACTTAATACACTTCAACTGAACATGACACACAAACATGAACATGAAAAAAAAAAAACTACATACAGAAAACAGCAACAATATTAAAAAATGTAAAGAAAATATATTGAATTTAAAATTGTTCAGTGGAAATACTGTACAAAACAAATAAAGTTATGTTGCAACCCTTTACCGTAGGTGTCTGTTTTCAGTCATTGCTGATTAGCCACAACATGAGACCCACAGAGAGTTAAAGTTATGGTGTTACAGGGGACTCAGTCAGGGCCCGGTTATCAGGCAGCAGCTTCCGTTCTGGATGCTGACGTGTTGGAAGCAGGAAAAACGGGCAAGCGTGAAGAAGCTGAAATACACAGGCCAGGTTGTGACGACGGCAAGCTTTGTTCAAAGATGGACGTCTCCACTTCCTGCCACTGTGCAGAAGTAAGGACGGAATATCACTGATAACATCCTCTTTCAGTAGAATTAAATAACTGTTTAGAAAACCAAACTTATCAGAAAAATGAATATTTTCAGCAACCTGCAGAAGTTCTTAATGATGGCTTTGATAGACTTGTGTGTGACGAGGACAAGGCTAAAAGTATCATGGAAAGAATAAAAGGAGAAGCTAAATGACTAAGCTAATGGAATAGCTACCAGGAAAAGGACCATCAGAAGGGAGACGGAAACTAGTGGGAAAGGACTGTATTCTCACTTCAACTTACTGTTGTCTTTTTGAGAACTACATTTTTAAATTGTATTCAAAATTCTTTATTCACTTGTTAATTTAATAATGTATTTTTGAATGAGGTTTTTATGATCATTTATGTTGTTTTGCAAATCCTTAAATCATTTTTTCAGGTTTTTTTTCTATAATTCGTCTCTGTGTTGTCTAATAAAAAAACACACTTTGTCCATTTAAGTCCATTTAGTAAATCAATAAATTCATTTGTAAACAGATGCACGAATGCCTATTTTTAACAATTAATCAGTTAACATTCAGTTAAGGAAATTAATTGCTGTGCTATTATTTCCGTGACAATCTGCGCCATCCCATACATATTTTACTGAGCCACGCAGTTTTGGTCGTCCAGGCTTCACTGAGAAAAACACGTAGTAATTCATAAATCCGGTAGGTGGCGGACAAGTGTCAAACTATGAGGTAAAGCGTCGTCAAATCTACAAAGAAGAAGAAGAAGAATCCAAAGTTATGACCGGAAGTTATTTTTTCTGGCTCACGCTGTTAAGGAAACCTGCAGTTCCCAGTTACAGTAGCTATTTCCTCATTGAGCCTGAAGGTAAACAACTCTGTAATATCCAATAAGGCAGGTTACAATTGAGAAACAAATACATATGCGGCCTACCACTGTTTCGTGGCATTTGTGTCCTGTATACGTGAGCTAACTGGTAGTCGTGCAAGCTAATTTAGCTGCATCTGGCGGCTAGCAAGTGTTAGCTTGTGCTGGCTAACGTAATGTGAAAGCTTGGTAGCAGGTGGGAAAGCGAAAGGTAGTGGTGGTACAGGGCATGCGAGATATGTATGTCGCTTAAATAAGTGCGCGTGCCAAGCTAAAACTACTTGTGTTAGCGTATACAGCTAACGGTACGCGTAACTTAGTGCGCTTGTAACGAGTAATGTTAGCTGTGGCGTCGGATTTACTAACTTACAGAATAATGTCAGAGTACCATTAAAGCTAGCTACAGTTCTGGCGGTTAAATGTACATCAAATACACATAGTTGTTATTAAAACATAAAGACATTCCACTGACTTCCATGCTTAAACCAAACTTAGAAAGCTGCCGTTTTAGCTTTAACCTTTTCACGTGTCAAAAGTGTCCTGTTTGTGGCTAATACTGCTAATACTGCTAATACTAATGTACGTTTCACCTCCGCGGACGACGGTTAAGCTAGCAACGTGAACTTTAACGTGTTGAGGGAGTCAGTTAATTACATGTTTTGTAATCTTGTTTATCGTGCTTAATCTTTCACTCGTTTATCTTTAAAGTACTAAAATTGCGCTCCTGAGTCACTGACAGTGAGTCAAGCCTTACAGTGTTTTATTTTTTACTTGTAACTGACACCAGAGATGAAAAAACAAGACACTGAAGAGTCTGCGGCCCAGGGCGGCGAGGATGCTCCACCTACAGCAGGAGGGATGGAGTCACCTGCAGCTGCCAAAGACAGCTCGGACAGCAACAGCCCCAAAGAGTCTGAACCGCAGTCGCCACAGACGGACACACCGCCACAAAGCGACGAGGCAGGCAGTGAAGGTAAAGTTTGAATTATTTCCATTGAAACGTGTGTTGCTGACAAAACTTTTAGTGTCTTTCTTATATGAGACCCATTTACGACATGGACTGCTGGTCACCGTGGTACGCAGTTGGAGCTATGTCGGAGAATCTTCTTCTTCATTCTTATTCACTCGTCATACTGCTTTCACACATGATTACATGATGTTTGTGAAAGTTTGCTACTTGGGTTTCTTCAGTCATTTTTTAACAATTTTAAGGTTTTCCCAGTAATGGCATATGATTCAGTATTTGTGACAAGAAAACGTAGTCCAACACATTTTAAACTTGAGTCGGTGCTTTCTGATTTTTTTAAATATTGGCTATTGTATGTGAGGTGATACTTTCGGTTTGTTTTTTGTGGGGAAAAACTCCATAAGTTATGACCAAGAATCTCTTTCCACTGTGTCCAGTTGCAGAGGCAGCACAGTCTCAGTGTGACATGGCAGAGGAACTGAGCCGGCAGCTGGAGGACATCCTGAGCACCTACTGTCGGGAAAGCATTTCAGACGACGCCAGCACCCTGCCCAACGGCCAGTCACACAGCCCAGAGCTCAATGGCCTGACCAGGGAGGACGACAAACCGGGGGAGGGCAAAGTGAACGGAGCAAACAACGGGGTGGAGAAGGAGCCGAAGAAGAGTCAGGACAAGAAGAAGGTGAAGGGTCTGGGTAAGGAGTAGTTTACTCTTTTCATAAGCATCTCTGGAGAGTCTTTGGTTGTGTTTTCCAGCAGGCTCTCTCATTCTGTCCTGTATGGTTTCTTTGTTTATCCAGGCAAAGAGATCACTCTTCTCATGCAGACTCTCAACACACTGAGCACCCCAGAGGAAAAGCTTGCAGGCCTCTGTAAGAAGTATGCTGAACTGGTGAGTGCTTCCCAGAAATAGGATTCCATCTTATTCTGAAGTCTGGTGTGGGGCTGCTGATCTCCATCAACTGACTAAAAATATGTTTATTGTGGTTATTAATCTTCACTATGAAGAATGTATTCCCCCTTCTGTTCTACTCCAGTAGAGAAGGAAATAGTTGTTTGTGGAACAAAAAAAATACAAAATAATAGACCCAATATTCTCAAACATTACCGTGGTATTCACTCTGCTTGGCAGTCACACAAGAATGACAACATGGTGAGAGAATAAGGCAGCTTACAGTTTACAAGTGAGATACCGTGTCTTTTCAGGAAGTTCAGAAGAAGCGAGAAGCATGACAGAGGCAAGGTTAGCCTCTAGGGAGCGTGCATTCAATTCTGCAAAATGTCTTAAAGAGGCCTGGGTAGAAATGACAAAGTACTGTTGCTTCATAATGTGCATTCTCTACTTGTAAATGTTCTAAAATGGGTGTCCTAAATAGGCCCAGGTCCTTGGGTCTGTGGATGAATGTGTCTGTTGTGTTTACTGGTTTGAAAAAGGGAAACCATGCTCTGAAATAATGAGAAGAATTGCTTTTCTACACTTGTCACCTGAGTTCCGAGTAAGGGCACAGAGAGACCTCTATGCAAAGTTGTGTATTTCAAGGTGATGCAGTGATCTTTGTCAAACAGACACAGACTGGTGCAATGCAGAGCTCCGTCCTATGACCTCAGTACTCACCAGGGTGTTGTGTTGCATTTTGCAGCGCTAATGACGACCTCAGATGATCTGCTGTGGCTGTGCACGCAGCAGGAAGTGTGTGCGCGCACGTTTCCATTAGCGAACATTTGTTCAGATGTGTGCGCATTTGAGAAAGCTGGTGTGTGTGATTTGGCAGCGTATCAGCACTGATAGAGTTGCTCTGCAGTGTTGTTATTGACTGGAGGCAGAAGAAAAGCCTCCAAAATGTCATTTACACAGCGAGTGAAATAAATATTGTTTCAGCGTAAATCCATTAATCTGGACTGTCAAATATTTATGACCCCCAACAACCTTAACACCAAATCCGCTGCTGATGTGTTTGTGTGTTTCGCGGCAGCTGGAAGAGCACCGGAACACCCAGAAGCAGATGCGAGTGCTGCAGAAGAAACAGAACCAGCTGGTACAGGAGAAAGACAACCTGAGGAACGAACACAGCAAGGCCATCCTGGCCCGCAGCAAGCTGGAGAGTCTCTGCAGGGAGCTGCAAAGACACAACCGCACGCTTAAGGTACAAAACAGGCACCAGTGTCATGATTATAAACTCATAAATGCTGCATCGAATTGATAAATGACTTCCTGTGAACACACCTTTCTACAGTCTAGCTTTGTCCAAGATCTAGTCTCTGGCTTAGTCTCTGGCTCCCCAGATTAACTGCTTTGATCTCTTCTGTGGAGAAAGCAGTGATTTCAGTAAGGATCGGTTACAGCACAGTATAATATGTTAATATGCATTTTACCAAAGTTTTTAAAATAACAGATGTTTACCATCCTATTTTTTGTTTGGTGAAAGCTCTTGCTTTGATTTACTGTGCATTTGTCTCAAAAAACCTCAGAATTCTGAAGCGAGATGGCTCGTAACGTTCTTTTGGCACTCATAATATTTCAATGATCCTCTTCTTCGCTCCCTACAGGAGGAAGGAATGCAAAGAACGCGCCTGGAGGAGGAGAAAAGGAAGGAAGTGACCTCCCATTTTCAGGTGACACTGAACGACATCCAGGCTCAGATGGAGCAGCACAACGAGAGGAATACCAGTCTACGGCAAGAGAACACAGAGCTGGCTGAGAAACTAAAGAAGCTCTACGAACAGTACAAACTACGAGAAGAGGTACATGAACAGTTTTTAGCATGTGACTTAAGTTTAATTTCAAACTGTCAGTCAAGTGTCATAAGTCACAGTCATGCCAATTCACCGCAGAGTAGCGGGATGTGTAACTGGCGTTTTTATTTGTCTAAACCTCTGAAACCTCCACCAGCACATAGACAAAGTGGTGAAGCACAAAGACCTGCAGCAACAGCTGGTGGACGCCAAGCTGCACCAGGCTCAGGAGCTGCTGAAGGAGTCAGAGGAACGCCACGACAGAGAGAAAGAATTTGTAATTCTGCCCTTAACACTCATACACTCTTAAAATACTAGATTTGTGTTTGGTCCAGTTGTTCTGCAAGATTGTTCCAATCTGTCCTTTTCTCTCAACTCCTCAGCTGCTGAAAGAAGCAGTAGAGTCTCAAAGGATGTGTGAGCTGATGAAGCAGCAGGAGGTTCACCTCAAACAGCAGGTTTCCCAGAAGTCTTTACTTCATCTTTATAGCCCGACTTCAAGTGAACATCTTTGTTTTGGCAACAAGCATCTTTACGTGATCAAACCCGTGCTGTGCTGTTTTCCAGCTGTCACTGTACACAGAGAAGTTTGAAGAGTTTCAGACCACTTTGTCCAAGAGCAACGAGGTCTTCACCACGTTCAAACAGGAGATGGAGAAGGTGAGGGGAAGCTGTGAGATGAAGGTGAGGACGGATCATACTTGCCTTCAGCTGGGTGTGACCGCCTTGTTTCCTTTGTGCTGCAGATGACTAAAAAGATCAAAAAGCTGGAGAAGGAGACGGCCATGTATCGGTCCAGGTGGGAGAGCAGCAACAAGGCTCTCCTGGAGATGGCAGAGGAGGTAAAGCCGCTTTTTGTTTCTACTGTCAATCTCTAGACAAAAGACTTTAAAAGCAGTAAAACCAGTTTACTGTATTTTGCGGCACCTTGACTCTACCAGCATGACATGGACTGTCCTAACTGACATCTGATCTCATCTCTGATGACTAAACCAGTTCAAACAAACAGCCAGCAACAGGTAGATAGAGTATTGTTTAGGGGTTTTAGAACATATTGTTGCATTTGAGTATTGCAATATTACATTTGTGATTCTTAAAAACACCGTATCCATTTTTAATTATACATCTTACATGCACTGAAAAGTAGCTGGATTTGACAGGGGTTTTGATAAATACAGGGTCAGATCATATAACCTCTGTATCATGATACATTCATAAGTTCTTGGGTATATTTGATGCTTATGGACAAATACAGGACATTGATTTAGGAAGCATTTCCATCTGTTAAATATTATACAGAACTGCATGTGAACGAATCTGAATGTTACAATTATGTTTACAGTATCTCTTCATGTGTTGTACTGAAATAGAAATGTTTTGTACATAACTGAGCTCATAAAAAGGCTGCAATATGATTTGAAACATCCTAACAGATTGTATGTGCATGTTTGCTCTACAGAAATCTGTGCGGGACCGTGACTTTGAGGCACTTCAGGGTAAAGTCCAGCGCCTCGAGAAGCTGCGACGAGCTCTAAAAGTCGAACGCAACGAGCTCAACAAGAAGGTGCAGAACCTCAGCGATCCGCACAGCGGCGCCACAGGGGCCCCCACCTCCGACCCAGGGACTGACTCCCCTTCTCCACCACCTACAGACTCTTTGCTGGAGCCCAGCAGCCTCTCCATCCCAGACCCCCCCCCCTGCTCCCATTCCTGCCACTGTGAGCCAGAACTGGACACAGACTCCCTACTAGAAGGGGCAAAGGCTCAGCCAATCACTGCACAGGAATGAAGCAATGCTGCTCACCGTCTCCTCTCCTCCCTCCCGCCCGCAAACATCAAGCCACCAAACAAGAAGCCACCAGCCTGCAAGCCACTACTCCTCAGCTGGATGAAGCTGATCTTCAACTCTGGTCCAGAAGCAGATCAGATAGCAAGGTTAACTTGTGTCCTCCCAGCATGCTCTGCAGGCTTTACAAGGTGATGGGAAGATCGTGCCTCATCTGTCAGTACATTTACATGCACACCATAACTCCATTACTGTGAATAAACTGATTACAGTAATAGTTGATTAAATGGCTCATAATAACTTAATTTCCACAATAATCAGATTTTCATGATTCATTTATTAGTCAGGGTAATTTCCACAGGCAGCCTACAGGAAACATCTAATTAGCTCGACAAAGTAAAAGAGGGAAATTAGGGGATTTTGTTTTCACTGTTTGTTTTCAAGTTGCTAAATAATTTATTTGTCTTAAAATGAGCCCCTCTCCGGCGACACCTGTGCTACACATGCTGCCGTTTGTTTGTAGAAACATCTTCCAGCTGTCAGTCCACAACATCGCCGGTATATCAGCGAATCAGAATCCTGCCGCGGGTGTCGCCTGCTTCCACTTTCAGAGACGACCCAGGTCACAGGATAGCTGCAGCGACATGTGATAATGGCGTTGTGTGTGTGTGTGCGTGTAAATGCACAGACTCTTGTGCTCTTTTGCCACACGTTCCCTTCCTCGACTGGCTTCAAACGCAGAGCTGCTCGGCAAGACAAATAGCAGTGCTGTTTGGGACGACACAAGACAAACAGGTATATGGCCAGAGGAGTCATCAGAGGTGCGTGTGTACGTGTGCACTTGAGTGTGTGTGTGTGTGTGTGTGTGTGTGTGTGTGTGTGTGTGTATATATATAACCCGGTCTGCCTAATGTGCATTGTTCATGTCAGTGTGTTTGGAAGGGGTTTCACAGCTTGCAGTATCCTGAGGGCCACCTCTGTTTTTCTTCAAGTTAAAGTCTATATAGAGATTTCAAATTATAGGTAACTCAGTTCTAATTAAATACAATTATATAGAGTTCTACATAATCTTTGAGGGAAGGGTCACGTAACTTTTTTCTTGTTTTGTTTTTTTAACACAGCTGAAACGTTCAGAACACTTTACTGTATTTGGTTGAACAGAGTTGTTTCTTCCTCGTAGACCAAATGTTTCTTTGTTTGCTTGTGTGCATCACACTGCCTTATTTGCGCAGTGTTGGATTTTGAGGTCTGTATTTATGGTTTGAAGCATAAACTCTCATAGCGAAATGTATGAATCTCACAGAGCACCACTATAAAATAAATCAGTTTATTTTTTATTCCTTTAGAAAACAGGTAAAGATGTTAATTTTATGATTCTATGATTCACGTTTCATTCCAGTTTTCTCTCAGTGCTGCTCGTTCGCAGTCATGTCATTAGTTTAACATGTTTTTTCAGTCTGCGTAGCACCTTGTAATGATGACCACATTAACTTTGTTTGGCTCCATCTTTGTGCACTGGAATGTATGGTGTGTGTGTGTGTGTGTGGCTGTGTGTGTGTGTGGCTGTGTGGCTGTGGCTGTGGCTGTGGCTTACATGGTTACGATTGTCTCCTCCCAGCCCCGGTAATTGCAGTAGCTCGTAATCAGGTTTTAACTAGAGAATGTTCAAGGACCTCTATGCAACGCTTGCCTCTTGGTTTTATTCTGTGGCAGTCTGAACTGACAAGCACTTAGCTGAGAATGTATATTCATGATATCCACTGTCCTGCATGGATGTACTGTAATAACAGACGACATATCTCACAACAGAACTCTATTTTTGCTTCGGGTTTGAACCCTATTAATTGCCTCTAGGTTGTTTTACGCAAGTGTGCTGAGACTGAGACGGATTAGAGTACTGAGGGATTATTAGGGGAAAACGCTTTTGGCCTCCTGGATTGTAGTTTCACTCCCAAACATGTCATTCTTCCTCAGACATTCTTACATACTACCTGATATGTAGCATTGGTAAAAAGATGACAACTTATAGAATAAGTCATTTACCACTCAAATAGAAATGGCAAACCTAATTTCTTCCATTGTCTCACAGGACAGTCTCATTGTCCCTCCCGTCTAACGGTGGACGTGGTGGTTCATTAACCATGAGAAGGAACCAAAGATGTTTCCTTTTTTTGTCTTTTGCAGTACGTTTCTCTGGCCCTGTATATTTTGTTTCTTGTTAAATAAAAGATGTAACAGTGCAGATACGAGTTTTTGGGTTATTGGCCTTGACTTCTCTCTCATGCTCTCACATCTTTTGCTTAGAAAGATGTGAGAGCATGAGAGAGAAGTGTTTTAATCACAGTGAGATGAATGCAAAAGCACGTTGCTGCACCATTTATTCTACTCCAATTTATAATGTGTGTCAGGGATTCTCACAGTTGTGAACAAAAGGCTGCAGGGGAGGACTGGCCTAAATTATATATTAAAGTACATATCAGAGAAATTCATCTTTTTATTTTATATATATATATATATATATACACACACACACACACATAATATAAAAATGGGTGTTGAATTTTTACTTTTTGGTTTAAGAGTGTTTTTAATTATTTTCCTTCCTCAGTATAGTTAATGTCCCTTTAAGACCCATGTAATCACACTAATTGTCATCTGTCAATATTAGCTACTCTAAGGTATAGAGGCCATGATTCGCTCTCGTGGTGATTTGTGTACCACGTGCCAGGTTGGGGTATTACCGCTAGAGGGCGCACTGACGCCATCTTGCCTTTGACGCAGGAAATAAATCATCTTCCTCTTCCGCCGCGGCTCCGGCGCCTGAAACACGAGTGTTCATCTTTTCTCTCTTTACGGGAGGCGCAGTGAATAAATACTGGACCGAGTGGCAACAGCTAGCTGAGAAAAATGGTTAGTATTTTCCTTAATTACAGTCTGCTTCGACTTGTATATCGCTCACAATAATGTTCGCCATCTTTCCGAGACTGTTAGCTTCAGTTTAGCTAGCATATCTAGATAACGTTAGCGTAGCCTTCAAGCTAACGTGAACATAACTGTTAGCTACTGTTAGCTGCTTTATGTGGGTGATGCAAGATGATTCACCGGTCCCAGATGCCGGTTCCTGACAGCTGAAAGAGCCGGGCAGGTGTACCTCTATGTAACTGTAAGAGATTAATAAGTAAGCTTAATATTAATAACTGGTTAGTCGTCACGGACCTTATGTTTTAAAAAAACGTCATCACACTTCAATGAAAGGCCTGCGCAGTTCTAGATATATAACTGTTAACACCTGTTGACAGCAGAAGGTCTTTCTCTTTACTCTGTGAGACTGCCCAGATGTTGATGTTCACTCCTCCCCACAGAAACCCATCCTGCTTCAGGGCCATGAGAGGTCCATCACTCAAATCAAGTACAACAGAGAAGGAGACCTGCTGTTCTCTGTAGCCAAAGACACGGTGAGTTTAAGATGTTTTCTGCCATTATCATTCTATCCCACATGCAGGTTTGTTTGGTATTAACCTGTTAGATATATCTGTTGTAATGTCTCCCAATGCAGGTAGCCAACGTGTGGTACTCTGTCAATGGAGAGCGGCTCGGCACCTACAATGGACACACAGGAGCTGTGTGGTGTGTTGACTGCGACTGTATCCTTTTCCTGGAAATATGCTTGCTTATGTTCTGATATCTCAAACATATATAATGTGTGTTCTTATATTACAGTGTATAAAGTCTGTCATACATGTTGGGCTCCTTAATATATCCTTTTTCAGGGGACACTAAAAACGTATTGACAGGATCAGCAGACAACAGCTGTCGACTGTGGGACTGTGAGACAGGTAGGTAGAAACAACGGAGATGTGTGTTTTAAGTGTTTCATATTCTTAACAGTTGGTGATGAGACTTTGAGAAACACGGACTTCAGTGTAAAAAGAGTTCAGATCCTCCAGTTTCAGCAGTAGTTGATCCCTGAATCACGTGCCTCTCTCCCTCGGTGCTGCACAGGGAAGCAGCTGGCCCTGCTCCAAACCAACTCTGCTGTCAGAACGTGCGGCTTCGACTTCAGCGGCAACATCATCATGTTCTCCACAGACAAGCAGATGGGTTACCAGTGCTACCTGAACTTCTTTGACCTGAGGGATCCACAGCAGATCGGTACATACCACAAACCACATATCACACATGTCAAATTACAGACTATAAAGCCCTGATTGCCTATGAACCCCACTCTTGTTATTAGTTGACACTGAGCAGTTCTGTGTGGCTTCGCATTGGAACCGTAAGAGAGAGAAATGTGTATCATGCAAATTAGCAGTGCCACGATTGAGCTGCAATCTGAACTGTTTCAGAGAGTGTGAGAAAGACTCAGCGCAGGTGATTACATCGAAGCTGTTTGTAAATGGGAACTGTTCGACCTTTAATACTGTTACACCAGCTGCTATATACATAAAAGAAAGAACATTCAGCATCGTAGTGTATTGGCCAACCATGGTTCATAAACCATAGGTGTTTTGGAAGCAAAAACGTGACGGGGACATCAGTAATCCAAACTGACGAGAGGTGATTGACTCTTTCTCTCTGCAGAGGACAACCAGCCCTACCTGTCAGTACCCTGCAACGACCACAAGATCACCAGCGCTGTGTGGGGGCCCCTGGGAGAGTTTGTCATCGCTGGCCATGAGAACGGAGAGTTGAACCAGTTCAGCGCCAAGGTTGGACACTCGCTTTCCCTCTGGGAATAGGGAATGTATTAAACTGCGTTCATGTAACCACTGACTGCAGGTCTTAATATGAGTAACCACATCTGATATTTGTCATGGAGCCCAAAACAATAAATATACTAGAGAGGGAAAGCTCAGTTTGGCAGAGAGTACTGCATGTATAAATGTATTGCACTGTTAAAAATGTGAGATTTCATTAAAATGGTGTCCCCTCGCTTTGCTTCAAGTTGAATGCTGTGTCTGTGTTAATAACCGACAGTCTGGAGAGATCCTGAAGAAGGCCAAAGAGCACACCAAGCAGATCAACGACATCCAGACATCAGTGGACCTCACCATGTTCATCAGTGCCTCCAAGGACAACACTGCCAAGGTAAGACGCCCAGCTGCTCTGCCGACCCTTTGACACAGCCATAACCAGGCGGCCTGGGACTGTTTAAGCCACCGGGTTGTTCCTGTTTGTTAGATAATGTTAACATATGCTTAGATTTTATGTAACACTTGTAATTATTTGCTGTTTATAGACTCTTCACATATTAGTGATGTTGTTTTTAATCTTGACTTGCCCGCTGTTTGATATTGTCCTTTGTCACTGAGTCTTGGGTGCCTCCTGTGCTTCCCCTCAGCTGTTTGACTCCACCTCTCTGGATCACATCAAGACTTTCAAGACAGAGAGACCTGTCAACTCCGCTGCCATCTCCCCCATCATGGATCATGTAAGTAAACGCTCACACAGTCATGTCCATCCATCCATTGTACAAATTTGTTTGCCACTCTGTGCTTCACCGAAGACAAACTGCGTCTGATCACTACCTCCTGACACTTGTGTGCGGTGTGTGTAATTCAGGTGGTGATGGGAGGTGGACAGGAAGCCATGGAGGTCACCACCACCTCCACCAGGATCGGAAAGTTTGAGGCCAGGTGAGGAGTGCGTCTGAGGTTGTTGGCGTCAGGAAACATAACCTCCTCCCTACATTAACCTAAACATGATGCTTAAAACCATTTATTTACATTATGTTGTACACAGTTCAGGTGATGTTTATACTGTGTGTTTACTTATTTGATAGTAAGTCGCACAAGAAAACTTGACTGTTGAGTGTTAACCTGTGTTTCTTTATCCTCAGGTTCTTCCACGCTGCCTACGAAGAGGAGTTTGGAAGGGTCAAAGGTCATTTCGGTCCCATCAACTGTGTGGCGTTCCACCCTGATGGCAAGAGGTAAGAGGAACGTGATCGGACATACACGGTCCTAAAATGCATAACGGTTCTTTGCGTGAATCACTGCTAACGTACTTCCTGCGCTGTGCTTATTGTCTGCAGTTACAGCAGCGGAGGAGAGGACGGATACGTAAGGATTCATTACTTTGACCCACAGTACTTTGACTTTGAACTGGAGGCGTAAAGCATCAGGCTCCTCGACCCCACAGCTCCAGCATCACATCGCACTCGGTCCAGTCAGGAAGAAGGTATAAACGGACTAAAGTGCATTTACAGTCTACTGACCACCTCGCCTTCTTCCCTTCATCTGAACTGATCTGAAGTCAGCATACAGGTCAGACTTAGAGGTCAGCTGCCAGTGATTAACGTCGGCCTGTGTGCTTGTCAGATAACTTCAAATAAAGGAAAAGAGTGGTCAGGAGAGGTGACGGCATCTCAGTGACGAGAGTGAGGTGTTTTGCTAAAGTCATTTTTCTAACGACACATGGAAACTGCAGAAGTGCTTTTTGTACCCTGGATCTGCAAAGCTAACTCGACTGGACTTTAAACCCCTCACTCCCCGATCCCTCGAGTTTATTTAATCCGATTCTGCAAATCAGCGGAATCTGAGCTATTGAGAAGCTTTTCTGTTGTGAATCCATTCCTCCACAAGTCACCATAAAATTACTGAATTCAAGTCGCTGTGTCTGTGATCTATGCAACTCATCTATGCAGTCGTTCAACAGTTGGTCATTCATCCACAGTCGTCTAATGGGAAAAAACACCCTAGCATCATAAAATCCTGCTGTTGTGACGGTCAGGTTGTTTAATTTAACCAGTTCGTTGCAGTGGGTTCATGCTCATTATTTTATATTCTGTCTACTCATTTATATAAAGGGGCTCAATATTTGTAATAGTAACTATTAATAAGGCATAGTAATTATTAATTCTTGTATAAGTGGGTCAGTTTTCTCATCAGTGTACAAATGTTGAACTCAGGAGAAAAACATGGTTCAGTTCTTTATTTTTTTATAACAAAGTTATGATAATACACATTTCACATGGATAGAACTTCAACAACACGCGGAGGGCCATTTAACCAGCTCGCTCCACCTTTATGTATAATGGTACAAAAGATCTAAAACAAGTCACTTCCCAACTTCCCATTCATACTGCAACTCACACACACACAACGCAGGTGGAAAAATAAATGAAACAAAACACTGACCGGATATTGATAGGAGGCTGGGCTCAAGGGACAGACTGTGTTCATGATATAAAATAACTTTAAATAGCTGAGATGGGGGAATGTTTTATGTACATGCTGAAGGCGGCTTTATTCTAAACATGCATTCTCTGATAAATCAACACAGCAAGCCAAACAAGTTTGCCAAATGCTGGTTATCAACCGTGTCATAAATAGATGTTTAAAAGCTGACGTGTGAACACTGGACTCGGACATAATCTACGTCTCATTTAGTGCGAGCCCCACAAACGTGTTTAGTCTGAAAGGCCATGATAGGAACGGGAACAGTAACAACTTGGGTGGTTTTCTTCACATTAAAGCAGACCTGGTCCACACAGCGGCTGAGGAGGATTCATGTGCATTTGTTTTAGGCCACCTGGAGCCCCGGCTGGGTGGGGTTTGCACTCGGCGCGCAGAACAGACACTGGTGATCGGACATTTGTGCTAAACTAACGATCAGAGGTGCAGGTGTGGCAGCGCAATGGCCACTTGACTGGTGTCTCGCTGAGCTTAGAAACAAATGCACATGACGGAGTGTGAGCCAGGTTTGCTCGGAGGAACACGTCATAAAACAGGAATACAAAAAGGGTCCCATCATCGCAGCGGGAGGGGAATCAGTGGGACATGAGGACAGTACAAACATCCACTTCTCCTCGTGCCAGATTTCAGGTTTTCTTCACCTCCTCTTTTGGTCTGAAACACAAACAGTTGAGGTCAGTCCGAGTCGCTCTAACCTGACTGATTATTGTTTTATCCTTTGAGGGCGTGGTGGTAAGTCAGAGGTGCAGGTGTCTAGCCACAAAGAGAATTTGGACAAACATGCTCTCTAGGTAATGAAACCTGAAAATGCAGTTTGTTTTTACTGTTGGACAGAGTTATGTTGAAGGTAACGTTACTAAATAGTGCATCTTCATCGCTGCAGTAAACACCAAGCACCACAGCACAACTTGGTCTTTAAAACCTGCTATAGTTAAAACTTGTGGCTAGTAACATTAACAACGTGCTAGAACACACCAGAATCTGAATGTGCAGCCCTCTCACCCTGATGTGTCCATCTTCTCCTCCTCCTTCTCTTCCTCTTTCACTTCTGGGAAGCCAAAATAAACGAGTGTGAGCAATCATTATGATGCTTGTTCATCTGCAAACACCAAGCGGACGTGGGAGCAAGTCTTACCCTTCTTCTCCTCTCCTTCCTTCTCCTCCTCTTTCTTCACTCGTTTGGCCTTCTTGTGATTGGCTGCGTTCCTGCGGCCCCCTCCCTGCCCCTCCGCCTCGTCCTCAGAGTCGGAGAATTCCTCCTCACAGGCTATCCTCTTGTCATGGGCCCGGACTGAAATGCAGAACACACAGCGTTGAGAGACAGTCGTGGTTCATTCATATCTCCCTGTGATCCCGCATAAAAAGGTGTCTCACTAGAAACACGTTTGTCGGGGTCCTCCTCATCCTCGTCCCCACTGTCTGGGTGGGGGGCGTCCTCTGGGATCGCCTGCATCTGGACACCGGGGGCGTGAGGCAGCATGCGGAGGTTTTCAAACAGACGCTGCTTGATCTTCTCCAGGTATTCGTTGGTGTTCTGGTTGGTCATGTTGGACGGGCTGATGTGCAGCTTGAAGTCGGGCCCAAAGTACTCAAAGTAGTCGTTGTAGGGCAGCTCGTTGGGGATGGAGCAGTCCAAGGCCACGGCGGTTTCATAGGTCCAGCAGCGAGCCACGTTGCGTATGGTGTAGCCTCCTCCGCCCAGCATCAGCAGGGGTAGGTTGAAGCTTTTGATGTACTCGACACATTTGGCGTGACCTTGACGGACACATACACACACGCGTTAAATTCTCAAGAAGAAAGGCACTTTTGAGGATCGTGGCAATGGAGTGAACTGTCTTCCTACCTTTGATGGTGAGGTTGAAGCAGCCCAGTCTGTCTCCAGAGAGAGAATCCGCTCCACACTGGAGCACGACAGCACTTGGCTGGTACATCTCCATGACTTTAGCCATGATCTAACACACACGAAGACGCATTAAGAACCGTGTGCACAGAGAGTCTGCCTGCAGGGATTACGCTGTACCTAAACGAAAGCACTTACAGGTTTAAAGATGGCTTCGTAGGACTCGTCATCAATACCATCTCTAAGGGGGTAGTTCACTGCATAGTACTTGCCCTTTCCTGCCCCGATGTCCTGCGCACATTGAAGATACATCGCTGAATTACTGCCCACTTATACAAGATCGCCTTAAAAGGAAATCAAGAGCTAACTCACTCACCCTCAGGTCTCCGGTGCCGGGGAAGTATTCCCCATACTTGTGGAAAGAGACAGTCATTACTCTGTCTGTGGTGTAGAACGCCTCTTCCACTCCATCGCCGTGGTGGATGTCGATATCTATGTATAACACCCTCTGGTGGTACCTGGAGAGGACAGAGTTCACTTACTGACACCTTGAGAGCCAGTTAAAGTTAAGTGATGAAAGGTATCATGTATTTAAGATACTGTATAAGTCAGAGTGGAAGACGAACAGCAGCAGAATGATTTGTCTTTAGGTTATTTGCCTACTGTCTGCTTTATAGCTCGATGTTTAACCAGCAAATCAAACAGGTCAAAACTCAGGAACGTGGCAAAATTGTTCTAAAGAGAGAGTCATGATAGATGAAAGTGAGCAAAACAAGGCACTTATTGTCATCTTTAGCACTGCAGGAGGAAGGCAGCTCGTGTTTGGCGTGGAAAGATGAATTATTTCACGTGCGTAAAGCTTCGTGGCAGGTGTAGATGGAATCCAGCTAATCCAGATCCAAACTGTACGTGCCAGCCTTCTTTGGTTTCTAAAACCTGACAGATGGGCGAGAGGCAGGATGATTAAATATCAAAAAAGAAGGCGGCGGCTTACTTGAGCAGCTCCAGGATGGCCAGGACGATGTCGTTGACGTAGCAGAAGCCAGACGCCTCGGACTTCTTGGCGTGGTGGAGTCCGCCGGCCCAGTTAATGGCGATGTCTGTCTGCTGCTTGTTCAGCTTCAGTGCCCCAGCTGAAGGATGGAGTGAGCAAAGTCAAACTATATTATCAGTTTAACAGGCGTCTGTGTGGTGATTCAGCTGATTTCACCTGTTTTATTATGTAAAAATATACAGTGGAGATCATTGTATGTGTGTTAGATTTGTATTATTGTTTATGAGCACCTATAGGACAGTGTTTCATATTCTCCCCAGTGAGGACGACCATAGGTGCTTTGTTATAGATTAACTTGGTCCAAGATTCCACAATTGAAAAGTAACTAATTTGAATCTAAGATGTCAAAACCACTTTTTAGGCCACAATTACCTAGACCAAACTGGGGTCTATATTTCATATAGGTCACTGATGTATAAAGGATGATGCCACTGAGGGATTATGGGATGTATAACGGAATATGGACTGAACATACCGACAGATCCGCCTGTTGAGAGCTGGCAAAACTCAAACAGACCATCGAACACCGGACAGTCCTCTCCGACGTTGACTGTGAGCAAAAGAACGAGACCAAAAGAATGAGCGCGCGCGGGCAGTCAGGAAGCTTCAGCCTCCTCTGACAGAAGGGCAGACACTCACATCTCTGCATCTGTTTGCTGTACTCTGACATGTTGTCCGGTCGGATGGACCTCAGGAACTTGATGTAGTCGTCGCTGTGGTATTTGGTCATCTCCTCACCGCTGGCTTTGTGTGGTCTCTGGAGAAAGACAGAGTGCAGCTTATCAGATAATTATTAGGTTTACTGAGTCTGAGAACAGTCTGTGTTCTCTTACATGTCCGCAGGGTTGTCCACATGTTCTAAACACTCCAACGTTTCGTCTTGTTAGTCAGATCAAAGACGGCCAGCTATATATAAGTAATTCTGATATTACAGTCAGCAGCTAATGAGCTGCAAAACATCGCTGCATACATACTAAAAAGACAGTACTCATTGCACCCACTGGCCTGCATTAAACTAACACAGGTCATATACGCACCCCGACAGCCTGTACTGAACAAGTGTAAATGAATGCAGAACCCCCTCCCACCACCCCGTCCTGAGTGGATTGACTTAGAATTAAGCGTTAATCATGATGGTGTCGTTTTCTCTGAAGCGTAATGACGCATTACAATATATGTATTAATCTCGGTGTGAGGGGGCTGCCTTGTGCGATACAACTCACATAGATCTCCATTTTCCTGTACAGGCCATAGTTGAGAAGGAGGTTGTGTGTCATGCGGATCCTGTGGGGTTTCATGGGATGGCCCTGGCCGTAGTAGTAGTTCCCGACATCACCTTGAAGAGAGAAGATCAGTTTCAAGTCAAGTTCATGTTTGCTTTAAGGCCTTCCGTCATGATGAAAGACAACTTCCTGCCAAACTGCATTCTGGTTTCACAACTTTATGAATCATGGAGTATCCCACAATTCGCAATCCAGTCACATCCAATATGCAGTAATTGTCACGTTTATGAAAGATTCATTCATTCTGTAACTGCACGTTACACAGTGGACACTACCACGAGCGGATATTCAAAATCTGATAAACTCAAATAGGAGATTGAATCATATGCTTCCTCACCTACATGTAAGACATCAGATGATCCAGATGATCAGTATCTTTTACACACACTGACCAAAAATCTAAAATAAATACAGCAGAAGATCCGACTGTAATTAAATTGTATATCTACGACTAGATCACCCCAAGTGTTATTTCCCTGTCTGTGAGTATGTAGCTGTTTCTTGAAAGTTGTCATTCATGACAGAAAGATGGGGGGCGACACAACATGGTGGCAAACAACTGCACAAAAACTTTCCAATAAATAATCCAAATGTCAAGCGGTGCATCAGCCCCCACTTCTCGGAAGTTGATGTCAAGTTGAGGGAACACTGATGTGATCACCCCCGGTTAGCTTCGCGGCTCCTCTCCTCCCGCAATGATTAAGTCCCGTCAAGTACACAAACCACCACTCGGAAAAATACTGTTGCATTACTTGAAGCTGAGATGCTCACGAGACGCTAGAATACGTACATGTAGCTATTGCTGCTAGCTAGGTATAGCATGTAGCTTAAACAGGCAGGTTAGCCAATTGAGGAAGCTAATGTTAGGTTAGCACGCGCTAGCACCGGCTAGCTAGCTTGCTCATACGGCACACTTAACAAAACATACATGTACAATTTCCTAAACATCCGCGCGCCTTCAAGGCCACTTCAATCCGGGATGAACTGAGGTGCACGTGCTGTATATTTACCGTCATAGTAATAGCAAACTTTTTTCTTTGTTCCTTGAGACAGCGCCATTTTACACCAATTAACCCACTGTTTCGTGCCCACCGGTTTCTCTCTTGCACCAGGGAACTCACGTTGAGCTTCTGTCAGCCAATCAGAGATGTGTAACCGCCCGGCAGGGAGGCGCCGGTTTTGCGAACCAAGGAACGCCGAGGTTGCAGCTCTAACCAGACACTGTCTAGACTGGTATAGGGCACACATAGCAAGTGTTTTGTGTTTAATTCAGTGCTGTAGAGGCGAGAAAAAATATTTGCAACGTCCAGCAGTTCATGATTAGTTAGTCACTCAGTCATTTGATGACATACATGTGTAGCGGCTTTTGCCTTGACCCTGCAGGGAGGCCATGGGTCACGCAAGGGTCATGTCCAGTCGATTTGTGCTCAAGTTGGCTGCTCAGGTATAAAATGTAAAGAGAAATGGTTCTAGAAGCAAAATGCAAGACATCTTTACTCTGCAATCCCACCTTGAAAACACCACGCTATAACAACCTTTGTTTCGTTTATTTGCTGTAATAATAAAGCCTGCAGTGCCATTAAATATCAGATTCAGATTCCTCTCCAGGCATCTATGGTTAAGTGACCTGATTTTTTTAAAATATTGGCATGTCTAGGCTTGGATCTTGGCATCCAAAGTCCTATGGAGGACAAGAGGCCATGCATGCACGAGCT
Source organism: Datnioides undecimradiatus (assembly GCA_008933995.1). NCBI lineage: Eukaryota > Metazoa > Chordata > Actinopteri > Lobotiformes > Datnioididae > Datnioides > Datnioides undecimradiatus. Next base: position 3,513,462 of record WARS01000050.1, read on the forward strand.
GAAGACATTTAAAAAGTCGCATTTTTATCTTTGTATGTTTTTTGACAATGCAGGAATGGCTGTCAGTGTTCACCAGAGGAAAAACAGTGAATGAGTCAAATGTTCTGTCTCTGGCTTGATGTTAAGAAGGCATCAAAAATAGAATAAAATGACATTTTTAAGCAGGTTCAGCTAGTGTAGCCTAAACAACAAAGGACAGGGTCATTTATAGACGTATGTTCATGCCAGTTTCATTTTAAACCGTAGCTATAGACACTATACGAAGAATGCAAGAAATGTATAAAGTAGGTCAGGTAAATACCCATTGTCCTGTCTTATACTGCTTGTGTACAATGAGACTGATTATGCATATCAATGCAGGCTCAGCAGTCACTCCTGGAACAGACTGGGGAAACCAGACAATGGGCGCTCTGCTTTGTGTCGTTCCACATCACGGCCACCAGGCGTCAGCGTAAGCTCACTGGTTTATTTTTGTCTGTAACTTCCAAATGTCTGCAGACCCTGTCGTTGCTGAATGAGAAATGCTGCAACCGTGAGATAATCATTCACACAATCTAACATACAGTATGCTGTGCAAACAAAACGGCGACATATAGAGCAATTAAACCAGTGCGAAGGTTGACTCCTGGAGCAGACATTAATAATTCACTGCTTATTACTGCTCACGCTGCCAGCGTACAGCGTTAAGATGCTTGGATGATATACGCCTGTTAACGATGGGTTCTTGAGATTCTTCCTGGTATTTGAAGACACTTGTTATACAATAAGTCTGTTTGAGGTTAACTAGGCATCTTCTTCAATTGGCAGAGAGCCGTATCAATGGAGCTACAGCTTTGTTTAAATAATTCATGTTTGTTTGAAGGCTGGATCCAAATGTAGCTCAGATCTCAACTCATCATATCACCATGTGAACTAGGTCAGCACACCCAGAGCAGTGCTGCTGTGTTCAGTTAGTCATGTTCAGGAGGCCACTCGCCTACTTCACGTGGAGGGAATACTGTAGATGTGAGAGGTGAGGAGGGGGGTGGTGCTGGTGCTGATCTCGTCCCATAAGACTAATAGAGGGCCAGGGGTCAGTGGCACTAACCACTAGTGTCGGTGTGTTCAATTACCTGCAAACCAATCAGCTCCAAACATGTGGGTGTTTGTTGTTTCATAGAGAATCACAGAGCGACCCGTGTGACATGTGCAGGGGCCGCCTCGTGGAATCGTCTGACACCGCATCTCATCATATTAGGGATTCTGAGCTTTTGCTTTCACAGTCAATGGTGAATCATTGTTTTTGTGAAATTATGTTTGTTTGTTTGCTTGAAGCAGGGTCAGAGTGAGTGCCGCTCCAGTGATGGTTAATGATTACATGAATGAGTGGAATAAATCTTTATTGATGTCATAGTTTGGCCTATTTCATTTTTCTAGGTTGCAATTGATACAAATAAAGCCCTAATAAAAGTTATTGCCCCTGCTGTAACACACATGTGTGTTATCATGCAATCTAATCACATGGGGGACAATTATTTAACGTCCCGTCTCTCGAGGGAGGACGTTTCCTTGTGAAAATAGTGGCGTGTTAAAGGAATAACTGTGTAACTCAAGCTGAATAACAGCTGCTGTATCCACAGGTGACCATTATGGGATAAAATGAATGGTCAAATGTAGTGTGAACAGTAGGAAACTTGATTACAGTTACAGCTACAGTTTGCCAACATTAGCCTCCATAAGCTACCAGTCACTGGAGACCAAGACTGTAGTGGTAAAACCCCAGAGTGTGTTTGATCCAGGGTCTGTTTTACTGCTGCTTCGTAGTCTCATTTTAAGTTGGGTTTTGAGGCCTTAGATGGCAGACAGCATTTTGACTGAGAGTACAAAGATTCTCTATTTCAGCAGATATCTGAGTGAAACAGGATCTGCAGGTGGAAGTTTGGAGGAATTTGATTTAAACTTTGCAAAGTTGATGAAACATAGCAAACATGGAGATTATAGTGTTTTAAAATTGGATGAGCCAGCAAACACCTGAAGTCTCACCGATATAGTGCGCTGTCGCTTGTTAGATAACTACTGAGCCTTAGCTCTGTGTTGAAGACGGACTGATGAAGGATTGTTAGGATATCATTGGTTGAAATCAGTTTGTACAATCTTAGAAAAGCATGTTTATTTTGTTTTCCATGATTTATATATATGATTCTCTAGCATATTGTTGAATTGGTGCACAATTTGTCAGGGGATGTGATCTAAAGGAGGGCATTTGTCATCTCATCTTGACTTAAAGCTGTCTCTTCAGTTTCAACTATTGCAACAACTGGATGAATTAAAATGGTGTATCCCATATAAGCTATAGCTTTAATTTGCTGCTACTGGTCCTCTGCCAATGAGTGTGTAATGCACGATGTAAATAACCATAAAGACACATCAGCGGGCAGGTAACCAACATTTATTTACCATTATCAACTTTACAATAAAACCAGTAACATCTGTCAACATTAGCAAAATAAAGAACAGAAATCAGTCCAATGTATTTACAGAGACAAAGCAGATTCAGGCTCACACACGACAGATAAACAACTCTGCTTCATATCAAACCGCAACAGTGAACATAGCAAGCTTAAGTGTTCTTTTTTCATAGTAAGGTAAAAATCAAAGTTGTCTATTTTTTTTTTCTTTAAACAAACAAGTAATAGCTTCTCTGAATCTTTAAGATGGTTCTCTATAATACACCACAAAATACTTCAAATTTGGGTTAAAATATAAGAATGTAAAAAGTTGGCGAGTCTCTTTAATTTTCTGATTTCTTTTTTTTTTTCTTTATTCAACAGTCATTTCAAGTGGTGGTGGTGTCCTAGTATCTCATCTAGCTTCGTTCCTTCAGCAGGGAGGCATCTTGATCTGCAGATTTTTAGGGAAAAGATGCACCGACTCCATCCATTCTCCGTCCATCCTTCGCCCCGTCTATGCTTCATGGTGTCGTTAGCTCACCCTCTAGCCGTTAAAATCCACTTTCCACGCAGCGACCAGCCCACAGCCTAAAACTCAGTCCAGGTCCAGATGTCGAGCAGTAACCAGGGAAGTGATCTAGTGAATCTAGTCTGTCGTCTTGTTATCATGACGAAAAGTGGCACGTCAAAGGAGTCTCTCACATACATGTGTATATATTTACATATACATATATCCATATACATATGTATACATATACACATATATATATAAATATATATATATATACTCTTAAATTTTCTCTCTCTCTCTTGAAAAACAGTTCACCCAGTTCATTGTGAGCTAAAGGTACAATCACTCTTTCTTTTCAGAGGGAGCGGGGGTCGAGCTGCTCTCCTCTGTTGGTTTCGTGGCCTCAGGGGCCGGAGCAGCTGCCTCCTTGGCCTCCTCCTTGGGGGCCTCCTCTTTAGCCGGCCCCTCCTCAGCCTTTGGGGCCTCGGCTGCAGCAGGAGTGGCAGCCTCCTCCTTCACCTCCTCCTTCTTCTCCTCCTCAGCGGGAGCGGCAGCTCCATTCTCAGCGGGCTTCTCCTCAGCAGGAGCAGCGGCAGCGGCCGCTTCCTCTTTGACAGCCTCGCTCTTCTTGCTCTTCTTCAGATTCAGTTTGAAGTTGAAGGACTTCTTCAGGGAGAACTTCTTCTTCTTCTTCTTGGGGGTCTCCTTGGCTGCAGCCTCGCCTTCGGGTTTGGCTGCCTCTCCATCCGCAGCAGGCGCCGGCTCAATAGCATCGCCCCCTGCGCCGGCTTCGGGCTCCTTGGCCGCCTCAGCCGAGCCATTGGTGGCGGCAGCGTCTCCATCAGGCTTTGTAGAGACATCACCATTGGTTTTCACGTGTCCATTCTCCTGAAAAAAAAGGGTTGTGACAAAATAAGACATCTGTGTGTAAAGCCTCGCCTTCTGACACAGAAAATCATTTAAAAAACCTCTGTGCACACGCATGAAAAACAAAGGGGACCGATATTTGACGTGCACATCCCATTTCTTTCCAGAGCATCGTCGTGCTCATCAATTAACCACCGTGTCGCCCGGCTCAGAGGCGACGCCTTGCAGTGCCCTAATCAGGCGATAGGCGGCGGTAGCGCCCCACAGACCGCCCGAGGTACCAGACAGACATCGGCTCAACAAAGACAAGGCTGCAGCTCATCGATGGAAGAATGGAAACCTTTTCAATTGAGGTTTTTTTTTTTTAACCCAAATAACCTGCCCCAAATAATCATAATCAGACAATACAAAAATATTAAACTAATATATATTTTAACACTTGATAAAACTGTGTAATTAACATATTAATTGACATTCATTACGAACCAGTAATGGTCTCGCGTATGAAATGTATGACTAAGTGTGACTCATCCCACTTCCATCAGATTGAGGAAAGTCTCAGTTTGTAGAATAGGTGAGCAGACACAGCCGGGCTTGTGTTCGCTACAGGGAGGAGTAGTAGACTGCCTACGTGCGCCCGAGCTGCCCCCCTCCCCCTTTAAGCCTGGCACCGTCAAACACGTTGTGCGGATCTTTTTTGGGGGGGGGTTGGACCCCCAAACACAGATTAAACAAACACACACACAGGCGCTTTAAACTCGTTAAATATGATAAATGGCGACAAGATGTTGTAGTTTTCGGGGTTGCTGTGAGACCGAGCCGTCAGCGGGAGGCAGCGATGCTAAAAAGCCCCACCTGACCTGCCCAAAAAAAAAAATGTCCTCACATTCAAGTTTTAACACGCCAGCCGTCGACCGCGTCTCGTTAAATTGATGTTTTCGGGTGAGAAATGTAACTTTTCTCGTTTTTCGTAGACCCCTCTCGTTTTTTTTAAAAAAAAAAAAGAGCAGCTGAAGTGTGTAATTACCTGTCCGTTGGTTTTGACAGCTGCAGCATCAGCGGCGGCAGCGTTTCCCTCCGCGGCCACATCTCCCTTGGATGCCTGGGATCCCATTGTCTTCGGTGAGTTTGCGCGTCTTCTAAAGCAAATTAAAAAGAAAAACTAAAAAAGAGTGGTTTCAAGTTAATCCAACCCCAGGGCGAGTAACGTATCCAGCGGTGAAACGATGAAAAGTGTTGGGTTTTGGTTTTTTTTGTTCTTCTTCTTCTTCTTCTTCAAACGGCAGCTACGTCCACTCGGCTGCTCCTGTGCTCGGACTTGTCACCCCGGTAGAGAGAGACCCTCTAAACTCAACACTGGTTGAACGCAACGCTTCAACATACAGCAGGTTCAAGGCGCCACCCGTGGGCGGGACCTGCACGAGCCCGACCAATCACCGTGCAGTCTAAGGGCACGTCTCGAAAACTCTGGCCAATCACCCCTGACTCCCTAATTGTCCCCGCCCCTCCCGAGGACCCCCAGCAGGGAAACCAATTTAGCTCAACCGAATGTAGTGTTTTATAAGCATGCGAGTAAAAAAAAAACCCAACACTGACGGGGCAGAAATATTAAATATGAATATATTTTACTTTAAATCATTTTGCTATTAGTGTGTGTGCTGCCTGTTTGCTCATTTACTTCTGACAGTTGAGTAAAAGATGAGCAAAATGTTCCAAACTTGGCAAATGTTGCTAGCAATGGGACAATTAATAGTTAATCATTACAGCATTTGAATGCGCGGTTATGTAAGTGTGTGTAGACAAGGACCCACTGCATTCTGTGTGAGTAATATGAGAATTAGTGCTCTCAGAAGTTGGTGTAAGCATCTAAAGCTGTGACGGGAATGAATGAGCAGGTTTTAAAACTTGGTCTATTTACTCTATTAATTCTATTCACTGCAGCAGTTTAATCACACGGTGTCCAGAGTGACCGTTAGCATCTGAATCAATGGCAGTTTCCACCATAAGGCTGCGACTAACAATCAGTTCATTTGTAGATTGCTTTTCCGCTTGATTGTGTTTTCTATAAAATGTGAGGAAATTGTGAAAATGCCCGCTGAACCTTTCCAGAGCTCAAGTCAGTGTATTCAAACTTCTCGTTTAATCCAACCAACAGTCCCACATGCAAACATTTTCAGTTTACTGCCATTGATGACTATGAAAATCATCAAACAGCTTTTTCCTCGGGCTAAAATTGACATTAATAATAAATAGTTTCAGATTAATTTTCGACTGATTGACTTACCGATTAGTCACCGGATCATTTTGGTGCCGGTTTCCTGTCATCTTCCATTCGTGACAATGAAGTAATGCCCTCCGTTGCAACAGTTTCTCTTTTGAGCGTTTCTTAATCAAGCAGGGGAGTTTCTGAGTGACTCTCTTTTGGTTTCTGTTGCTCACAGAAAGATGCTCACCTATCTGAAATCACAGTCTGATTCACAACTTAGTCAGTGTATCAGTAAAAATCTATTACATCACCTGTTTCCAGAAGCATATGTTGTTTGTGTTTTGTTTTTTTTTAGCAAACATCTGTACATGAGTCATCCTGCTCTGTTGATGAGCAGTTAATGGCACACACAGGTAGGTGTTTCATATGTTTATTTCATACAGCAAATGTTTAAAAATTCCCAAATCTTGCTTCTGTTATTCTCTCCACACAATTCCCCAGTAACAGAACATGCGCGGCCACTTTCTATTAGATGTATCAAGCCGTTCAGTACAGCAGTGATTTAAAATGAGCGAAATCTAAAGTCATCAGATCACGGTCACTGTACCTCAGGAAAACCTGCAAACAATGCGACGGATGGAATGACTCAGAATGCAATGTACAGGTGAAAAGTTCAGGAAGGGAATGTGGATTTTAAAGTGGGTGACCTGTGTCCCGTCTGTGTATCTGTCCCTGCCAGTGGGAGCAGCTGAATGGGGAAAATGGACCTACTTTTATCACACAATGGTGAATCACAGTTTAATCTATTGTTCAATGTTGCATTTTTTTGGTGATCTGACCAGACAACAGGATCTGCGTTGGGACTAACAGTGTGTCACGCTGTCTCCTCATGCCTCCATGACTAGATTTGTTGTTCACTTCCGCTTGTCAACAACATACCAGGAGGAAAATATGTCAGTGTGATGATCATGCACATTCCACCTGATCATTTTCTCCCACAGGCATTCCTCGCAACAGCTGTTAACGCTACGCAAAATGAGTTATGCGAGGAAAAGACTTCAGTGTTCAGTCCCCACAAACCGTCTTTACTGCGACCAATCAGCCTAATTGATTTTGCGAGACACGGGAACGTCGGAATGCGTGTCAGCAGCGCATCTTGATGCTACCATCCACCTGGCCCTCGGCTTCACATGGAAGTAAATCAAGTTCAACTGAGTCAGTGCAGCCGAACAGAAGTCGCTCTCGCACGGTGGCCGCATTATATAATTATTAAAAATGTGTTTATAATGCAGTTATGTGAGTATTTCACAGCCCGTGCAGGCATTTCACTGATGTCAAGGAGCGTACTGTAAAAAAACACTTTATATGAATTTGTAAATGCCACATTCATGTGACTGCATTAAACTGCGCTGTCATACAGAGTTCACTTCTTCAGCGATGTTCACATCCAGCATGAGCAAAGACTCGGATCATTACGTCCATATGTATTTGTTGAACATCTCATCTGTTGCACCACTTTTGACCTATTTGCTTTCTTAGCTTGAGTTAGAGGAGATGATCAATACCGCTGGAAGCTAAATTTGACGCTACAGCCAGCAGTGTGTTAGGGTTATGGTTGAAACAGTCAAACCCAAAGTGCCGCGACAAAGTTGAACTACTGTCTGAAGTGTTCTTGCATGCTGCAGTATGACACCTCCCTCAAATTTGAGTTACCCTTTTGCAAAAGGGTTGCCCACATACCTTTGGCCAAACTGGCTGCATGTCTTGAGCTCTGTTGAATGTGTGCACAGTCAGCACAAGGAGTTTGGTAGTTGTGACTGAGAGGGCTTTATTTGAGCGCGCGTGTATGTGTCAGAACATCTACAGGATGCGAGCACGTCGATAAGATGATGATGAGGATGATTATATCACGGTCGCAGTGAAGAATAATAGCAGATTGCAGACAGAGCACGAATTACTCCTGTATTATTGACAAAAGTCTGTCATCTTCAGCTGCAGCACTTCACTAATGTAAACTGGATTCTTATAGGAGGTAGTAAGTGCTTTTATTGCTGTATTTACAGGCCTGGGCTTTTTTTATATGCATTAAAATGTGATAAAACGTCGATGCAGTGTGCATAAACTTTGCTATCATTCAATCTTGAGTGTGTTACAATGCGTCAGAGCCTTTTTTGGGGTTTCCTTCGCTGCGCGTCGCTCTGTGGTTTGCCTTCGCTGTGTTTGCTTCATAGCAGTCACACAGAGAGGACAACCTTTTCTCACACGCGTATCACGCTGTATCTATCTAGCTGGCCTTGTAAATGTCATAATAATGTGTCCACTGTGTACTGTGGAATGCCTGGCACGCGGGCCCTCCCGTCTCCTCAAGCCATCTTCCCCCCTGTGAATGGGCTTCTTCAGCCTGCCTGAGGTAACTCAGCCCCTGGGGGGGGGGGGGGGGGACGCCATCGTGGTTAAGTTTTACAGATGGAGCCACATCAAGTGCTCCTTTCTCCGTCCTCCATGAAAGCCCAGACCCTGTGTGGTGGTAGTGACGACGGTCGAGGGCAGTGACGAGACGCAGGCTCATCATCTCCTCATCACCGCACTTGACACTTTGCTCTGTGTAATGTGCGTCTGCGTGTGTTTGCACATGTGCATCTGTGTGTTATGTGCATATAAGGGAAGCATTGTCATGGGACCAGTGAGCGTCAGGGGGTGAAAGGCGCAGAGAAGCGATCCTTCACACATAGACTCACATTATGCACCCATTTTACACACGAGCACACAGAAACACACAAGGCAAGGAGGGCATCAGCTGTGACAGAGTTCATATAGATGTGCCGAAGGTTGGAATGCAGAGAGGGGGAGAAAAAAGAAGGAGGGAGGGGGGGTCTGATCTGTATGATAGAGCCGAGGCCTTAGATGGAAAGAAAAGGACGCTGGGGGAAGAAAGAAGACAGCCAGAGGTAGAAACTGTGACTGGCAACAGAGTGACGTGCCGATAGCTGAGTGATAGCATTAGGTGTGGCCAGGGGGCTGCGATAAGATGTCATCAAACAATCGTTAAAACCCCCCCCCCTTCACATACACAAACCTCCACGGAGAGAGGGATTCTGGGACTGGGAGGAGAAAAAGATGGAGGGAAAAGAGGGCACACAAAAGAGGACGCAGTAAAGAAAGCTAGGAGTGGAAAAGCTTTTTTTAAGTCTTAGTAACCACTACCTAGTTTCACACTAGTGAGTTACTATAGCAGATGCCGCATAAACAGGAAGTTGCTGTGGTGGTGAAGACAGATATTATACAGTGTACAGTATGTGTCCCTAACAGTTCTCAGTGTTCATCTAGTTTATACCACTACTACTACTATTAATAAAACTAGTACATTTATTTTAGATAGTGTATTTCTAGATACTCAGGGATACTTTACAATGAACATAACGGCAACAGAAAATAACGGTGGTGTGGTTTGATGGCGGGTAAATGAAAGATGAAATAGGGGAATATTCACTTAACAGGAGAAGGGAAGTGTGCAGAAGTGGGTTTTGAGGGCCTGCTTGAAGGTTAGTGGGGTTTTCCAGGGGGAGGTTGCGGCAGCAGAGAAGGCCCCAGGTACAGATCCGATGGTCGTAAGTGAGTTTGCGTCCACTGACCTGAGGCATTGGGTGGAGGTGGGCTGGACGAGGAGGTCAGAGAGATATGAAAGGGGGGAGGTTGCTGAGGGCTTTGTAGGTACGGAGAGGTATTCTCTAATATGTCCTGTGGTTGACTGGGAGCCAGTGGAGGTTGCAGAGGACTGGGGTGATGTGGTCACGACGACAGGTGGAGGTGAGCAGACTGCAAACAACTCGAAACCTGAGACCAATGTAACATTCATTATCTTTATACATACACTGACATCATATTTTGGATGCATGAATCTGGGACAGGTAAACAGTCAGTGATTTCATTTCCTCTTAGGAAGTCACCTAACTTTCTCGTGTGACTGGGTGTGCTGGTGCTTTCCAAACAAAAGCGTGGGGAACTTAAAGTACAATGTCACCTTTCCTCACCGATATGAAACAGATCATTCGGATGCTCTGACAACGTCATACAAGCTCTCATTTGCGTCAGCTTTGACACAGCACTGTATGATTTCTAATCAACGGTCCAGATTTGAAATGATGGAGAGCGTTGTATACTGATATACAAAAGGCTCGGTGGAGTGTTCAACCAGGCATTAAGTCCATTAAGTCCACCAATCACCTCCAACTGCCTGGAAAGGATTATCAGAGAACCTGTTACCTCAGTGGAGGTCTAATTGAACCAATCATACCCTTTAACGTTCTCCATTGCTTGTTGTCATGCTAAACTGCTCAGCCTCAGGGGGCCTTTTGACCCGGCCCACTACCACCCTTTGATCGCATGACTGGAGGTCGTCGCCGCAGGTTAGGGTCCTGATCGGCATAGAAATGCTGACTTCATCACCCCAACCCATTTTTTTTCCCCACGCGGCAATCGCAATTTATTTTCACGTCAGCCCACCGCACAGCTACTTCTTTTAAGCTATGTATGAACCCAAAGCCCCACCCCCTCACTGTCTTTTTGTCTGGCAGCAGTCAATGAAGCTTTGTGTATGTATTCCTGGATGTTGGTGCTGTGGGTGAGCTCGGTCTCCCAAAGGCTCCATTGTTTCTGTGCTTCATCACCCTATGGATGAGCATCACCAGTGTGACTGGAGGGTTAGAGGGGAGGTAGCACAGGGTGGGTGAAGACAGTGAAGGAAAGAGACTGAGGGGTACAAAGGATTATGGGTATTAAATCAAGAGAAACTGAGCCTGATTAGTGTAGAGAGTGCGCCGAAAGTCATTTCTCTGGACGTTGTCATGCATAAACAAACAGGCAATTTCGTGTTTAGATGATTAAGTCAAATTGTTTGAAAAGCATACGGCTCCTGGCCTGGAGTCGAACCAGCCATTTTAATCAAAGTCAGCCTAGCTGCGGTCAATATCTCTAAAGTGCTCGCTCAGTCGTATAAGCACTGATCAGTAGACCTCGTGCGGGGACAATAGATAGCATATGGCTTAGCATTTGAGCCGACAGATGTCCACGCTGGACAAATAGAGAGCAGGAACAAAATAATCTTGACTTTAGCTTTGAGCTGACGGAGTGGCCCTGGGGGTCAAGGGGGGTCAGAGTTGCAGGGGCAAACAACAATGGAGCACGGAAACGGGGAGGCGGGGTGTTGCAGTACACCAAGTCCTGTTAAATATCAGCTAAGTGGGTCACATTAGCATGCTGTTTGGAGCGGCAAAGACAAATGTTGTGGGATTGAGAGGTTTTCAGTAATGACAGAGAAACTGAAACAAGAGCAAGAAGTCAATGAACGGGCTCGGAGAAGTGTTTTGGACTTTCCATTTACAAGCCAAACACTCTCGGATGGATCACCTTTCCAAACATACTCACGGCATTTTACTTTCACTTTCTGTCCGTGGCTTCTTTCTCCACCTCTCACTGATTTATTTTCGGGGGGGGGGGATTCCCTGATGGGATTTCCCCAGAGAAGGTGTGCATGCATCACCGTGTAAATATTGTAATATGAAGAGTGAGCGTGCTGGCTTTTTTTTTTTTTTTTTAAATGCTTTAAAGGGTGTTTTTGAGGCAATGTGAACATTTCCAGTAATTTTTGAAGAGTGTTACGATAAGCCTTGAACAGGCCCACGGTTTCAGGAAATAAAGCACAGTTTGTCACAAATGTGGAATTTCAGCCTCGCTGTTGCTCACCAGCGAAGAAAATACCAGACTCAGCCTCCCAGCCTGTCTTTGTCTAACGTACTGTATACACACACACACACGCACGCACGCACGCACGCCTGGCACATGCAGCACTGGAAATGGTGTCAGCCCAGTATAAATCCCTTTTGACATATGAGCATGCCAGTGACCTTATTACCATGACAACACTTTCTACAGGATAATAACGTTGTGGCAATGCTGACACAATATGACACAACAACGCGGACACTTATTGTGTGATGTGTTGCTGAGAGGTGAAGCACTCGCTTTTTATTTTCCTTTTCTTCTTTTTCTGTCCTCCCCTCGCTTGGTGTGCTTCATGTGTGTGTTTTTTTTTTCTTTATTTGCCCTGATTTTTCTGTGTGTCTCTGTGTGTGTGTGTGTGTGTGTGTGTGCGCGTGTGTGTGTGTTGGGTAATGTGCAATGCATTTGGAGGATTCTGGTATATGGAAAAGTCTTTGAGCTAGAGAGGAAAGCATCCTTCCAGCAGCTTTCAAAACAAGATTGATATAAAGGTAGGTCAGGCCTATCTCTGGGCTTGTGAGCTCTCACTTCCCCAATGAGTGTGTGACTGTGTGTGTGTGTGTTTCAAATCTGTGTACACCCACGCAAGAGTCCTAAAATAAATGCTTCTTCTTTCATACATGTGAGCACATTCAGCAGAACTGAACAACACATCCACCCCCTCCCTCTGCCTCTTCTGCCTCCTCCTCTCTCCTCCACGTTCCTCCATCCATCGGCGGAGAGAGCGTTGGAGGAATGTAGGGAAACGGGAAGACCGGGAGAGAGGGAAAATCAGGGAAAATCAGGGTTCGCGTGCCACTTTGACTAAAGAAAATGCCAGCATCTTGGGCTCAGTTTGTCTTTTTGTGTTTATCTCGCGGGCGCATGGAAGACAGGCAGCTTTCAGGATAGGAAGCTGGAGTAAAAAAAAGGAGAGACGCCACTCATGTTGTTTAATTTCTAACTACTGTAGGACAAGAGCTGGTGTGTTCAGTGTGGAAACATTTTATATTAAAGGGGCATTCCATCCATTTTACTCATTCTGTCCAGTTTGACAATCCCAAGGAGAGCTACTCAGTTACCAAGAACTGCTGCAGAGGATCAAACTGAATATGATGACCTCGATTGTGTCATCAGAATGTACAAAGATGCTATTTAGTTGCATTGTGGGAATTGTAGGACTTGCTGGAATATCTCTTTAACAAGAGGACTAAACAGCTTTAGTAACCATCTCTTTCTCTTTCTCTCTCTCTCACACTCACATCAGACTGAAACCATATGTCATCTTCTTTGCTCTGAAACCAATGCTATGAGAAAGCAGCGCCACAGGTATTGCATTCTTCTTCCTCATTTAAACCTGGCATCCGCGGTGCAGCACAGCCAGTGGCAGTTCTGCAGGAGGGTGGCATGTAGCATGGAGCCTGCTTTCTGAGTCCATTTGGTTGCATTACATAATAGTTTTCCTGTGCCTACTCTTCAATTGACCTTATTGATTTCTAAGAAGAAGTAAAAGTCATCTGGGCCGTGGCTTATATTGGAAAATGTTGAATGCCGCGTGATGAAGGAGCGTAGATATGCTGTAGAGTTGAAATTAAGGTTGAGAGGACGTTCTGTGTCTCTTTGAACTGCTGCTCACATCTTTCTAGGAAGTCATCCTCTCATATCCTAATTTTACATTACAGTTAGTTTACAAAGTTGTTTTGACATTTGATTTCAAAAGTCTCAACTTTTAAGATCTGCACACTTCCTTCTGTCAAATCCTTACTCGGGATGCATTAATATCCCGCTGATTGCATGGCGCTCATCTCATCAGAGAGCCGACTTCATTTACACACCTCATTTGGCGTCGTCAGTCCAGAGGAAGTCATTCAGAGTTAAAGAAATGGTCTGCGTGTGGACACTGAGAGAGAGTGAGAGGTACGGAGGTACGGAGCGGGGGATGGATGGACGGGTGGTGAGTCAGAGGGGAGATGGAGAGTCAGAGAGAAGAGAGGGAGAAGTGCTGATGAATGGCTTGATGGCACACTGACCCACTAATGTTGCAGCTGCATCGCCAGTGGCTCTGCCTGGCCTGCACACACACACTGGCACACACTCACATGCACATCTACATGCAAATTATTAAGCCCATCTGACTGGACCTACTATTCCTTTCCGCCACACTGACCTCTGTTCTGGACAAAGATTTTGACCCAGGGTTGCTTTGTGCATCGTGCGCGTTTCCATTGTTACTCTTTTTTGGATGAATGTTGCTGAATTAAGCATGAAAACCACAGTCTGGCACACTTCTGCTAACATCTCTGAGTGCTGTTGTCAAACGTCACAGGATGGAGGAAGCAGCGCAGTGCCCGCACAGGAAACATACGCCAACTTTCACAACTTTTCCCCCACCGGGTTTCCAAATCTGTCAAATGTATTTTTGGATTAGAATGCTTAATGAGTTTCAGAGTATAACCTTTTGCCTTGACCGTGTGGGTGAGAGAGAGACTTCAGTTCAAGTGTAAAACAGAGTTAGGTGCTCTGAGGACAATCATCATGTGATACATATAAAAAAAAAAGGACTTTTGTGTCGGAGCCTGGTGCAGCAGGAGGAGTCAAATCTAGATCGTACTGTTTTTAGTAACACTTGAAGTTGCTCAGTTAGATTGACAATCTCCAGCGGGTGAACTGCAGACACCCCACAGAGTCTAATATTTCATTCTGTCATCTCTTTTTCTTCTTTCTGCTCTTCCTTTCAGACTCAACCTCCTGTGTTTCCTCTCCAGTTCCATTTGGACCGGCTCAGGCTCCAGGTGTGTGCTCTTCCTTTTATGTCCAAGTACAACAGCCTGAGTGTCCTTGTTTTCATCCTTTGATTTACTTTTTGGAGTTGAGGACTCCCTACCTCCCCTCCATTTGCTTTGGTCAGTGTGCGAACCACCATGGGTCCCACTCTGAAGAGAATCACATGTAACTGGCTGCACTGGGTGCTGTGCTCCAGCAGAGCGTTGAGCTGGAGAGGCTGAGTTACTGATGGCCACAGCAGCATCTCCACAAATGTCAAGTTAAGTTTTAGGTGCCTACAAATTTGCTTTTTCTTCAGGGAAAAGTGCAGAATTTTGGGGAAACATGCTCTTCCTGTTGATATTGATAAATATGTAGCTACAGCCAGGAGATGGTTAGCTTAGCATAAAGACTGGGAACAGGGAAAACAGCTAGCCCGGCTCTGTGCGTGGCTTAAAAAATCCACCAGTCAGCACCTCTGAAGCTCTCTACCCACCAAGATATAACTTCTTATAACACCAAAGTTATCCACTGTAAACCCAAACACACAACTCAGCACACTCATTGTTTTCTTTGTTTCAACCGATTCAGCAAATGAGACATAATGAATCAACTAGAGTGTTTATGCTAAGCTAAAGTAAAAGTGTTACTGCCACAGCTTCATATTTATCATCCGGACCTGAGACTGGTATCAGTCTTCACATAACTTTGTACTTGTCAAGTCAGTTTAGCTTCAGCTTAATTATGATGAAACAAGAGCTGTATAATGTTGGTTGACTTGCCTCAAGCAAAAACATTTAGATCGCCCCCTGGTGGCGGGGTTTAGTAGAGGTCATAAACCCCGCCCCCCTCTGTGTGAGCAGATGGGACATGAGAAAAAGTTGTTTTTCTGATTCTCCAAGGAGGTTTCACCTTTTGCCAGGTTGCAACTGTAGGTTAGGTTTTATAAAAGTGAATAGCAACACATCAGATTTTGGTAAGTTGGTTTCTGTCACTTTAGGCAGTTCTTCTCTGATGTACGTTCAAGTGTCTATATTTCTAATCACATTGCTTTGAATTAGGTTTTCGATGCTATGAAAAGGGGGTTTAATGGGTGCTCCCCACAGACCAGGACGGGTGTATGGGTGGGATGACGTCACAAATGACATCGCCAGTTTAAGATGGCAGCGCAGGTTTCAGGATATTTCGACCTCATTTCTCTGGTGTGATGTTGTTATATCATGTCATTATATGAAGTTCTTGATTTATAGATCATTTTAAAAAACGTACTACTCTTAACAACCCAAACACTGTTTTCTGTGTATTATATTTCCCTATTAAGGTTGAAAAATCTCTAAAGCAACATTAAGGCCATCTCAGAACGCTTTCATTTAATGCACATCTCCATAATATCAGCATTTATTGTTATTGTTGCTATAAAGGAACCAAACAGCCCATATCCACACCAGTGAGTCTGTTCCTCCTGTTGAGAAAGGCTCTCTATAGTTAACTAATTAAGTCAATCTGGGAGACTGTACGTTAAGGAGATACAGATCTAATTAAAAGCTCAACACCTTCCAAGGACGTCAGCGCTGCCCGTGATGGATGTGTCTCTGAAATGATGCTTTATCCACGAACACACACCAAAAAGAAAACCAGGATGACACATTTCCCCAGGGAGAGGAATCACACACACACACACACACACACAAAGTGCACAGTATTAGGACGTGATGTGACTGAGAGCTAGTGACAGGTCGGTGCGAGAATGCTGGCTGGGATGTGCGCTCTTTCAGGGTGGCCCGACGCTGCCCCTTTAATATCACCATTAGAGACCTTCACCAACGAAAACACACACCAGTGGGATGCCATCTCCTTCCTGAAAAAAAAAAATAAAAAATAGGCCAGACAGAGTGAGAGTGAACGCACGGCCTTTGTTTGTAGTCGCGGTTGTTAGCGCCATAAAACATTTTATCATCTCATTTGGTGTGAATAAACACAAGAGGGAGGTGAGGCAGGTCCTCTCCCGGCCGTATGGGGGTTCAGGCTACAGTGCTGCTTGCATAAGATAAGGTAGTCAGCTGGTTAGGGGGGAATAATGGTCCACTATGTAAACCCAAGACATTCAAACCACAGCCGTCCCCAGCCCAACCCAACCCAGGGCTGCCGAGACCGCCGGCAGGTCACATCCTTTCCAAAGAATGTGGAGAATCTGTATCACTCTCACTATGAGGTGAATTTGTTTAGCATGTGGTCTGCATGACGGTGAGGTAATGAGGTCAAGTATGGGTGATGGAGGACGGCGGCATCGCAGGGAAAATGTCGAACCTGTAAGAAAAGGGCAGCGGCACTGACACAGTGGCAGCCTGAGAAGCTACAGTAGCGAGGCTGCCCTTGGCATCAACACACACACACACACACACACATCGACTTTGCCCTCCCAGCACACCCTCTAGGCTGGCACATGGAGCGGTGGGGGGAGGGAGGCTGCATGCCCAAGGATGAGACTGAAAAGAGAGAGCGATCCGGGGATGGCAAGATGGCTGCGCGGCTCAGCCTGCCTCTCACGCTCCCGCTCAAATTAAAGACTGTACGTACGAGGCGGTCTGTCAAACTAGATGCACCGCGTGGAATAATTCATCCGCTGCGATCAGAACATCTGCAGCTCCGCCATCAGCATTCACAGACCGTGCTTTTGAAAATTCCATATCAAAGACACACACATCACATATGGGGCAAATGATTCCTGATGGATCGTTCTTTACTGGAAATGCTTTCAAGTCTTAACGCAGATTGTGCACCTTTTGAAATGGCGCCTAAAAGACATTCGAATTTGATCCCCAGTTTGGGCACAATACTGGCACAGTACAGCTTTTTTTTTCTTTTTCTTTTTTTTTTTTTAGCGTGGGGGTGTTGCGCTAGCGGCTGATGATTATGTGAATTACAGTAAAGAGAACTGATATCCAGGAAGCTAGACGAGGCAAATGAGTTGGTAATCAGCAAAGACAGAGAGAACGAGAGAAGGAGGGGTGTTGTGTGGAGAAGTGTTGACCTAATTCTGTGCAAATGGCTGCTCGTGTGATAGACAGAATTGTTGCAGCTGTATACTGTAATGCCCAAGACTGGGGTCGAGCCAGGCTCGCGCGTGCATGCACGTGCATTTAGGATGGACACACATATGTAATCAATGCATGTGCATGATTTATATGCATTTTGCCATGATGCTTAAAGATGTGCTAGGCGGGGGTGTTGGGGGAGGAGAGACAGCTCTGCAAAAAAGGAGTGAGAGGAGAAACTGGAAACAAATTCATGCAGTTAGTTGGACAAATTGAGCATTTAGGCTTTCAGTCTCTTTAAATTTCAGGAACATAATGTCATTTTGAGAAATCTGGACCAAACAGGGCCAGAAATTTGGTTCAATTTTGGTGAGAAGTCAGGGAGGAACAGGAAAATATTGAAAGTTGGGATATTTTTTCTGCACAATACTGTGTTGATGAGAGGGCATCACGTATTTGGGTCATGCTGGAAGAGAAATACACACAATATAAATAGATTTCTTCACTGGAATCACCATAGAAACCCCTTAAACTAATACGTCGGCACATCTTTTGTTTTTTTTTCTCTTTATCTTCCTCTGTCTCATGTTACCTGTCCTCCAAGTTGACAGAATCATGTGTGACACCAATTACCCCGGTCTCAGCCTGTCAACTGGAGGACAGCCAAGCCAGGGGAAGTCAAAATGACAGCAGAGCATCTCCTTACCCTCCACTGTGGGGTCACACATCTCTGCCCTGTGAAGTCTGAATCCATGCATGTGTGTGTGTGTTTTACACCAAACCAATCGATATAGTATGGCTCTGTAGAGATGGCTGTCAGTCCAGGTTGAAATGCCTCTACATCTTGCTGATGCTGATGAACTGATGCTCCCCAGCAGAAGAATCTTAATGACTTTGCCGATCCCCCGACTGTTTGCTCTACTGCCACCACGAGGTTCAAATTTATGGTTTTAAATGAAAAGTGACATAAAACTCGGCACAGACAGATTATGAAAACTTTTAGTGTTATCGTTACAGGAAAATGTTTCATTTGTTCAAAAGATTGCCGAGGTGAAACCATGTAACTTCCAGATTCTGTTCCAGCTCCTTTGTCATGATTACATTGCAAGGCTTTCTCCCTATGTTAAGATCACTGTGATTATTGAGTTCATTGGTATTTTAGTTTGAGATTACTGCAAAAAACGATGTGAGTACTGGTGCTAATGTGCTGCTAGTCTTGTTGTATGCTAACAGTTATCATTTAACCCTCTAGTTTAGCCATGCATCTAGCCATTTTGACACCAGTCCAGGCTAAAAACCAGCAGAGTTCCCTTAAGTGACGGGCGTGAGCTCAGACATGATGTCATGATTTCAGCTTTCATCTTCATCTCCAAAACTAAAGCCAATCCCACCAGCCCTTAGCTGTGTGTTAGCATATTAGCATGCTAACTCCCCACACTAAGACAGTGCACGTGGTAAACGCGATAGCTGCTAAACATGAGCTTGTTGCCATTGTCATTGTAACGCATGCTGACATTAGCATTAGCTCCGTTAGCATTTAGCTGGACGGTGCCTTAGATATTTGCTGAATGTACAATAGAAACTTTCAATGTGCATCTCACGTATTATTGGTTACAGATTGCTTATGGAGAGGTCTTAACCTGAACTGAGCACAGTGCAACATTTTAATTAGATTCCACAGAAGTATCCATAAATATGTTTTATTACTATTGTTAAGCTGGACTTTAGAGCGGCATTATCTTAATGCAACTGCAGAAGCTTTCCCATCCTGCCAAGATTGAAACCTGATGAACTGTAATTGCGTTGCCACATTAAATGATGCTGAATATCATCACAACACATCTGCTATTGGCAGTTTCAGCAGCGGTCGTAAAAAATCATTATCAGCATAACACCACGGCGTGTCGTGCGTGCATATGTGTGAGCCAGAACGTCCATCTCTGAGTCTTTGATTTGAATGGTGAGAACGCGCCAGAGCGAAACCAAACAAATGATTCTGCTTTCCAAACGAGGGCCTATTTTTGAAGCGCGTCCACCAGAAGTGAAGGAATGGCCCCGATCTGCTGCCGGCGATCAACAGATGGCTGATTAACATTTCCAAATCTGTAGTCAAACTCTGGAATGAAATGGGGAATGATTGGACTTCAGCTAGAGACTTTATCTGCTCACACACCACTGAACAGTCTCTCTCTTTCTTTTCTTTTCCTCTTTCTCTTTCTTTTCCTCCTTCTGATTAGCAAGTAAAACATTATTCGGATGGCTCATTGATCGCCTGGGACTTTCACACAGATAGACAGTATTTATGGCTGTGTGCCCGTGGAAAAACACACACGAGAGCAGTGCAATTTACTTTTCCTTTCACGCTACTACCTCCTCATCTATAACACACACACACACACACACACACACACACTCTCCCTCTCCATCTCCCTATGCTGGCACTCTACACCCTCTCTCATTCTTTCTCTTTCTGTCTCCCTGTCTCACTCGCCCTCTTCCATATCACTTTCCAATCAGCTAAATTCCCCTGGCACAGCTGAATAATGTGTCATCATTCACTGCAGCAAGTGCCTGCACACAGACACACACGCGCGCGCACACTGGTCCTGTCCTATAATGTCATTATGGCACCCACTGAGTCAAATTACACTGAATCAATAGGTCTTGTTTATCTGTTGGGGGCCTCCCTGCTCTCAATTACAGCCCAGGGGACCGTCTAGGGAGGGAATCGTGCGTGTGTGTGTGTGGTGTGTACCTACTGCAATGTGCCTGTGTTTGTGAGGTCTCTTTTAAGATGGCCCCGGTGTTATCAGAGGCAGGCGTGCCTCTACGTGGCTCCGTGTAAAGGAACTGTTGTGAGCTCATGTGGACAGCCCCTCTGCCGGCCCTGCACGGGGACGACAACAACCACATCAATGCAGATATTGCCAATAGCCAGATAAGCTAATTGACTCCCTGACTGTCTCAATGAAAAGCCCATTGAGATGCAGCCCGGCGTCTGAGAAGCGGCACACAACAATGAGGGGAATGTTAATGACTTGCTGTTTTGACTGCAAGGTAAACAGCACACTAGCCCAAATGCCTCTTAGCATTCATTCTGCCACATTATCACACAGCACACAATGCAGCTGTTATAGGATTCAGCGATAAACATTCCTGGAATCACAGGCGGTGCTTGCAGAACACGGTTAACAGTCAGATGATGCCAGCAGGAGGGGTTGTTCTAAATTAACACGAGGAGGGATTGTGGGGGGGGGGGCAGGTACCAACTCATTTTCATCTTACTCTTCCTAGAAAAAAAATAAATGACTGTAAAAACCTGAGCCTGACCTCATTTACCAAGCAAATGGCCCGTGACTGCCTAGTTATTACTTGGTCAGTGAGGTAAATTAATAGGCATCAGTTGACTCCTATTAACTCACGGGGAACTTTCTGGCTTAAGGCTTAGAGATATGACAAAATGTTATCGCAACAGCTCTTGTTTCGTATTAGTTCATGTCTACATTCGGTTCTTGCAGAAGAGACGAAGAATAGAGAGAGACAGAAAAACAAATCTATTTTAGGGAATAGATAATGCAAACTTGAACAATAATCTTCAGTCCTGCCAGTTTAAATCCTCCACAAATCTGCGGGACGTGTGGAATGTTTACAACTCGGGAGCTTACGTATCCCTCGCGTTAACATCCTTCATTTTCAACTCCAACGTCTTTTGACGTTAAACAGCAACAGCGCGTGTCGTTTGTATGAGCTCGGATGAACTGTTCACCCGTGTTTCTGTGAGAGCCTCGCCGCTCGTTCTTACGGACGGGTCTAATTGCTGGTGAGGGCGTGTCTGCTCGCACCATCAGACGGTGCTTAACTTACTTGATGGTCTTTGTCAGCGCAGGTTTAGTTAGCCGCATCTATCAGCCGTCTTCTCTGCGAGGGGACGTTAATTGACGTAATTAAAGCTTCGCCCCCGCTAATGTTTCTTTATGTAGGGGGCTTAAAGCACCACCCAAGTCTTATTACCTTGTTTATCCACAACATATAAGGTTGTCGTGACGGCTGAGGTGTTGCATCCGCGTTGTGATTCGAACCTGCCTATTTTTGGTCAGACTGGTTACAAACAGCTTTGTTTCTGTGTTTGAACAGTGAACAGAGCTATCCATATCCATATAATCATCAATATAACAGTAATTATATTCATATTACCACCGTCCCGTCCTACACAATGTCAACAAATTACACCATATCACTTCAATCATTTTGGGTTTTTACGTCGCTATTGCAGAGGCTTTCAGGGTGGGCTGCGGTGATTGACAGCCAAGGCGATAAACCCCCTCCCATGGGGGTCAGTCAACCCTTGTGTGGACACTTTCAGAGACAAGCAATTAGCACGCTGAATACGGACCAGACAGCCAATTAGAGCACCACTGTTAAGCCTCCCCCTGTATGTAAATCAGGCCAGGAATTTGCAGAGAAGCACTCAAGTGCTGCTGGAGATGGCCAAAGTATCGGCAGCAGAATTGAAAAATGAACGCGGGTGTAATTAGGAAGCTGCAGAGAGCGGAGCGAGACGAGGAATATATGTGTGTTTAAAAGAGAGGAATCCACATTATGAGAGGTGGGAAGAAAAGCAGAGTGATGAAGGGAGGAGTGGGAGATTAAGAAAGAAGAAGCAAGGCGAAGGACAAGAGGGTGAGGGGGTGGAAATCAGAGCAGAAGAAGAGAGAGCGAGAGCGAGAGAGACTGGGATGAGACCAAACGCAGGCAGGCATGAATGTTTCAGAGTCGTAGTGAAACAGGCCTCCAGTCACCCTACATTCTAACACAGCTCGCTGTGTATTTATAGGGCGCGCACGGTGTGTTTGAGTGTGGGACTGTATGCAGGTGCAGACTCTAGGCAGTCCTTTTGATCATATAGAAGAGATTGTGTGTGTGAGCGTGTGTGTGTGTGTGTGTGTGTGTACATGTACGTGTGTGCTGCAGAGTTCTGAGGAAGACCCTGCCACGTGGTGAATCGTTTGCGACGCCTCGAACACCTTCGAGATGCACGCACACGCAAACACACACACGCACATCTGTCTACCTTCCTTTCATTGAAGCACACTGCACATGCTCCAGCCCTGGTTTGCTTGCTTTTCTAAACAGGTATTATATTATTTTCACTGTTGTTTTGATCTGCGGCATGCCCATCGAGTCATTAGTTCATGCATTTAGCCCCTCATCACATACACTCACGTTCAGTAATCTCGGCATGTCACACTCAGCTGCTTGACTGGAGCCGTGGCTTAGCGGAGACTGAGTACATCTGCGGTAATGGGATTGAGCTCATGATGGTAAATCCAGTCACATCAGTGGTGTTTCCTCCCTTTTAATTTTCTACCAACGTGGCCTTTTCTGTTTGATTACGTTGTCACGGGCCAGAAAAAGTCATTTGGAGGCGTGTGTTTCCAGGGGTTTTTATTATCGCTGTTTAAAAGTCTGATTTTTTTTTTAAATCACCCCGGCTGAACGTCAAAGAAAACACATATTTTTTTTCTGAAAGAAGGTTATTTGCTTGGTAAGAAGAGAAGATCAATCCCAATCTTAGATATACAGCCTGGCTTTGTTCAAGGCTAAGGAAAATCCACCTGCCAGAGCCCCTAAAGCTCACTAATTAACATGTTATATCTCGTTTCTTTAATCCGCTCTCGGTCAACAAGGCCACACACTCCCTGTAAACCTGCAGCCTATTGTTTTTTTACACTGTTTTTTATGGATTAAACAAATGAGATCTTAAGCGTAACGTTAGTGAGCTGGTACATGGGGTTTTTTTTATTGCCATTTGTTCCCAGCCTTTATGCTAAGCTAAGCTAACCACCTTGTTTGTTGTTGACCGGACAGATATGAAAGTGGTATCAGTCTGCTCAGCAAACTCTTGGCTAGAAACACAAATATCTTATTTCCCGAAAACTTTAAAATCAGTGAAATCTGGAAATCTGATCCCCATCCTTTATCCTGGTAGGATTTTATTCTAAATTGTGAGACTTTCAAGACACCTATTGCTGAGGATCCCCTTTCTCTGTCTAATCCTCTGTTTATCTGGCCTCTTTCTCCCCTGCCTCATATCGCCCCCTCCATCCTTCTTCCATCCTGTGTATTGACTCCCTGTATAGTCTGCCTGTTTACCGAGAAAGTAAACAGTGGAATGAATGTGCGGGTCACTGTCAGGGTCACTTTCTCTGCATCTCTTCCTCCCCTCCCACCATCCATCCTACGCTCCCTCCGGCCCCATCGCCCCGTCCTTCCCCTGCCCCCTGATTATGTGCTGGTAATGAGAGGTCTAGACATGCTTGATCAGGATTAAAGGCCCGGGAAGGCAGGCAGGCAGAGCGAGGTCAAGCAGGGAGAGGCGGCTTTAGCTTGGACACATACACCCCTGTGGGCCTGGGACAGGCACCAAAAGGCCCAGCCAGAGGTTTTTGAGGAACATTTAAAGGGTCATGGAGATGGAGAGGAATTAGGAGATAGAGGGGATGAACAAATGTCTGCCGTCACAGAAGTCCTACTTTCTGCAGGCTCGCAGTGTACTGATGCATCACTGGTGCGCTGATATTAGGGAAAAACACACATGTAGTATTAAAGTGGGATAAAACAGCGGTGGAAACAAATAATACGAAATGCCTTTAATTACATTCAGTCGACAGACATTTGTCTGCTGAGCTCTTTTCTTGATATTTTCCGAAACTCCACAATAAAAGGTGGATCAGATCTCTAAAGCAATGATAGCATCTCTTCCCGCCTCCCACCTAAAACAACTTCTGGATAAACATGTGGATCCATGTGTAACCAGCGGTTAATAACTGAATGGTGACAGACATGCCAGTGATATCTAACGCCGCTTCTCATCACAGAGAACATCTCCGTCGTATAGTTGAAGTAAATGCGTAAAGTAAGTCCTTGAGCAACAGGAACTGAACTGAACGCGGGCAAACTCGTGTCACTAACTGCACAGATATGAGCTTCATGTTGCAGTAAAGCAGAAGCTGCAGGAGCAGGTGACTCAACGTCAAGGCTGACCTTTGTTACGTGTTCTCAAATTCAATATGCGTTTATGCACAAATTGAGTAAACGCAGTAGTTTATACTGTTGCAGGTGATCAGGCAGGTGATCATAACAACACAAATATTATATTGATAACAATTTAACTGAAATATGAATTCGCGTTTTTCTCTTTTCCTCAATGAGAATTGAACGAACGAAGCTTAACTTCGAGGACACCTTCATCTGTTTTTCATTTGAGATGCATTTGATCTGCAGCCTTGACATTTTAACCATTCCATCTGTGTTTATTGACTCTTCGCTTTTCAGGTGCATGCAAATGCGTGCGAGTGTGTTTGAGGTGCAGGACACCAGCTGTTGACATAGGTGGCTTTCAGTCCACTGGGGAATTCTCTCCCGCAGAAGATACGACACACAGGCAGCATCCAATTCCCATCCTCAGAGCTCCCAGATGGATCTGATTTATGGTCATTCCTAAACATCCAGAAGAGGACGGGGATCCTGACACTGTGACGGGACCCTTCAGTGAAGAAAAGGTAGGGACACACTCTGAAAATAGCTCCCAGCAGGAGGATGGTTCTGAATTTAATCCTCATCAACATTTCGTGTTTTTGGAACCAGGATTGTCCAGGGAGAGAACGGAGGTGACCTTGAGCGAAACACGGAGGGTCCAGCCCATTTTTGGAAAAGTCGACCCGCTCCCAGGAGCTGGATCCAGAGTTAAAGGTGAAGGTTGACTGACTGGATTCCTCGGTTTCACAAAGACACACAAAACCCCACATTTGGGAAAATACTTTTACATTAAATCATTCATTCTGACATGAGTTATAGAATTTGGTTTAATATCCTGAAGAAGGACACCTCTTTGTCAGTTCACAGTGCAAAGCTAGCCATTTTGCGGTGATCCGGTCAGGGCACTGGACCAGACTGGACTGGATCTTTGAACGCATCGTGTTGAAGTCAGTTTGTCTCCGCGATCAGTGTGTGTAGAGCTTCCGACTCGATGTCAGCTGATAATAGTGCAGACCGATGATTTTGGATGGCAAAATGCATCGAGTTGTTGACGTTACAGAGAAAATAATCAGTCGCAGCGTTTTAACCTGCGTGTCGCCTTCCAGCGGGGTTGCTTCAAAATGCTCAGCACGTCCACATTTAAGGTGTTATCGGTCAAAGTGTGACTTTTGTTTGTTGTTCGGTGTTGTGAGCAAAAAAAATATCTCTTATCCAAAAATACAAAAAAAAAAAAAACAGATTTCAAAAAAAGCTGTGATCTGTCCCAACTTTACCTGCAGCATTACCGTCGCTCCGCCGCTGTCATACAGCAGCAAAAAGCTTTTGTCAAACATCCACATAATGAGTGTAATTAGCAAGTACTTTCTGCTGTGGAATATCTTGGCTGATGTGTAAATGGATGTGTTGGCTCACACACACACACACACACACCCCTGTGACAGACTGTGATAGACTCAAATTGCTGAAAAAAAAAAAAAAACCCACATTCACGCTTCTTCATCCCCATTCACAGCTCTCTCTTTTCACACACAAACGCGTGCGCGCATGTCGAGTACGAGCGCGCACGGGGGGGACTCTGGGACACTGAGGGAACGATAACAAAGACATGTTAATGTGTGCTAATGATGTCGTTATCTCCCGACGAGTGCAAATGGAGCGAGAGATTAACACTGACGCAACCCGGGGAATGAGGTGTGGGTTCACCGGCACTTGTGTGTGTGAAGGAGATGTGCTGGAAGAGGTCGCGGCGCCTACGGTACGGAAGATTGTGGAGAAGGAGGGGAGAGACGAGGAGGTTGTGCGTGCATATGTGTGTCAGTCCCGCCTTCGACCGGCCCCACTTCCCCTCGAACTTTGACCTCCTCCGCCTGCTGAGCATCCCACAGGAAGACACGCTGACCCCAGAGAGCGGATGAATGTGCGTCCGGGGATGTGCGTCTTTTCTTGCGTTCCCGCTTCCTAAACAAACTGAGCATATTTTTGATGTATCTCCTCGGGACAGTGCGCTCCGTCTGAGTGAAAACACACACGCGTTAATCGCCACTACAGCTGCGTACGCCGAAGAGCCCTTTTTTTATCATTTGGCCGTCCAGCCACATGCTTTCACAAGCTTGCATCATGAACACCCACACATGCAGGCCCACACTCACTCCTCTTCAAATGAAATATCTCTCTCGCCACTGCTGGGTGTCTTAAAGGAACACAGCAGAGTTTTAGGAACCTCTCACTTACCCGTTAAGAGCGTAGTCCTCAGAGTCAAACGTGAGTTAAATTACTCCCGGGGCCACCCATGTCCAGAGTGTCACAGTGTTCTTCTCATATGTCTTTCTCCTGATGGGACACTCCCGTGCGTAAATGTCAACTCACGGTTAGCCAGCTGCAGGCCAACAGACCTTTTTTTTTTTTTTACAGCGGACTTCTTGGCAGGGCGTCAATCAAAGAATCAAGGTCATTTTACAGCGCAGCACTACCGCCCAATGAAATGATCTGAAACATCACAGGAAAAGCACAGGTGGTAATATTAACAGCTGTAACCGCTGAGGTGAGCCAGTCTTTAGGCCCTTCGTATTGAGCACACTGGTTCGCTGGCGCAGCCGACTGACTGGGAAAGTTAATAGAACTGAGCCATTGTTAATGAAATGTTCTGTTATGACAAGCCCATTGTGAAGGAAAGGTCTATTGTGGCTGAATGTTGTCACACACGACCGTGCTCCAGCTCTGGAGGGACTGCCAGGTTGAGGTAGTTTGAACAAAGTGCCTCCATGTCTGGAGGCAAAGCTGGTTCCGAATTCAGAGTCATTTTCAAAGGTGGGGCAAAATGTTAGAAGATTCGGTCCCTGTTTGATTATAGAACACGCAACGTTTTAAGCATACTGACCCCTTAAGTCTCAAAAGTGTTGACTTGAGCCAGTTTAGATCGACAGTCAGCTTCACTTAGTATCATTCTGGCCTGATTTAAGCAAATGTTGTTACCTGGACTGACCTAGTTCGTACTGATTGATCTTGGAGTCACAGTACATATACATTGTTCCCCTTTAGGTCAATTTCTATTTATTTTTTCCATTTTAAGGTTGCAAATAATTCTTGTTTTAATCAAATGACCACTTTTAATGTGAAGCAGGTCTGAAAATTCAATCTTCATCCTCCTCCAGCCCAGTTTTTTAAAATATCTTTCGACCTGCAAACCAAATCAGCGCTTATTGGGAGCGTACTGATTCTGCTACTTCATTCATCATGAGTCTGGCACCCAGGTGTGCCAGATTCACAGACACTATCGGGTCAAAACCATGTTGGCTCCAGAAATACCCCCACTCTGGTTAGGTGTGTTAAGTGCCACTCTGGTGCGAAGGGCTGAAATAAACCTAACACTGGCCGAGGTTTGGCTTCACCTACTCAGGACATTGCAACTTTTCATAGTTTTGGTCATCATTGCGTTCGGTAATCAGAAATTCATTTCAGACTTCTGGGTACGGGGCGAGATGGCTTAAATAAAGTCTGATGGTGCAGGAAAAGTTACAATCACATAATTATAGAGATTTTAAATACACCCCGAGGCGAGTCAAACTCATTACGAAGAGAAAACGATGGCAGATGATAAAACACTCGCTGGTAGCTGTAAACATTTATCACAGCTTCAATGATGGAAGATTGACTGCAGTGTCCTCGCTGCGGTTTGACCTCCAAATAAAGTGGTGTGAAACCACTCAGCAGCTGATCACTCGCTCACAACCTTTCTGATCGTCTAACTTCGGCGGATCTTTAATCCTCTGTGAATTCATTGTTATCATAAAAATCGTAATAATCCTTTAATTAGACCCAAATAATGGACTGTGGATGAGGTTTGTCCCTGTTTCCCCAGGACACGAACGCGGCTGTCTGCTTGTCCATATGGGAACAGCTACATCACGGTACAATGGCTGAACACATGGTCGCTCACCTGAAACCATTCCAAAAATAAACCCGTGGCACATCAGCTGTTTTGACACTGCTATCATTTAACAGCTCAGTTGACCAACAGGACAACCCAAAAAAATAAAATGAATAAATAAATAAATGGGTGCACTTCTTCTCTGGTGAGGCAGCAGACTATCATTCCCCCCCCACCACTCTCAGAGAGCCGTCAGAGCCGTCACTCCACCCTGACGTCTGTATTTTCCTCTCCCACCCTCTCCCTTCATTCTGCCTGATGAATTTCCAGTCTGTCAGACCTTCTCCAGTATCCACGCTCTCCTTCTCTCTTCCCTCCCTCATTCCTGCTCTTTCTCTATCATTTATGGCCTATTCCTGAGCTCCTACCCATGCTTTGGCTGAAGGTTGGTTGGTTGGTTGGTTGGTCGGGGGCTGTGAGTGTAAGTGTGTGTGTGGGGGCGGGGGGATGGGCGACGGTTGCTTTGCACGTTTTCAAGCAAACTGAAATATTCATGTATGTGTGCCTGTGTCGCTGTGTGAGAGCGCCTTCACGTGTACCCCTCCTTGGTCTTTGTATACGTATGTGTGTCTATTCATGTCTGTAGTATGAACCTGGGGGGGGGGGGTGCTGCTGAGGTCCGCACATTGATGTGTGCACTTTTCCCTGCGCGAGTGTGCATGTGCGGCGTTTTTTTTTTTTTTTTTGCCAGGTGATGCGTGAAGCCCCACCGTTTGATTTCGCTCCCAAAATAAGACCCTGCACATCAATTACCCATGAACTGCTCTGCACGCGCTCGCACGACCCACAGCGAGGTGGAGGAATTAGCAGAACATGCTTCTCTTATGCGCCATAATCATATGCAGTGCACTCGGAATGAAGCTAACTGCTTTTTTAGGCCCGTGTTTGGTTTTAAAACCGGACCTTCTTCATTTTCTTGCAGCACGTTGTGCATATGGTGGCGCAACGCTAGACTGAACCCTTTTTGCTGGCTTTTCCTTTACGAAAGTCATCGTTTTAAGAGTCTTAACTAGATTAAAGGTCTCCTAAGATGATTGTTCTTGCAAAGAAAACGTGTGTAATGCCTTCAGTCGGTGCTTTTTCTTTTTTTTTCATCAGAACACAATTGCATCCATTCAATCATTCCAGTCTATTGTTGTCTGTGGAAACACAGCGTTTACAGTGAGTAACGCACTTGTCTTTTATTGCCTCTCTGTCTCTCCGTGACCCACATGGCTTTTCAGAGAGCCGTCAACCGTGAGTTCAGTCTCTTCTCCTCTGTCTTTACCCCATCCCTCCGTCCTCTACGATTCACAGACCAGCTGATCCCCCGTTCCTCATCCGTCTCTGTTTTTTTCCCCTCGCTCCAGCCTTTTAGATCTCACTCTGCTCTTCTTTTCTAACTCACACACACAAAAACACAAACTTAACATGCACGCCCCCCCAATTTCCCAGCACTCTCTCCTCTCTGTTTCCCTCGACCTCCCACCCTTCACTGCCCTTCTACCCCCCTCTTATCCCCTCCCCATTCCTCTCCCTCCCTCTCCCCCATCGCCGAGTCGACCGGAGGCAGCAGCCGGTACATGTATAGCCGGTTGCTATGTGGGCGCCATGACAACCGTCATGAATTCGACATGGCGCTCACGTATCCAGGCGGATGTGAGCCTGTGTGGATGCAGCGCTTCAAATGGCGCTCACGTATCTAGGGAATGAAACTCTCAGGGGGGGTTTAGTATAGATTTAGACTTTTCTTTCTCTTTTTAGCTGCTGTGTGTAAATGTGTGTGTGCGTGTGTGTGTGTGTGTGTCTGTGTATTCATGTATCACAAGATCAGACTGAAAGTGTCATGTGTTTTCAGTCCGCCACAATCCCAGACATGGGAAGATCCTCATTGTCACACATGGATGTGAGAGATGAATGTGACTGTCCAGCACACCAGTGGTATTGATCGCTGATTTATTCACACATGACTTCATTTATCACACCCATCAAAATCAGACAGTAGCTCATTATGCGAAAAAACAGATTCCCTATAAAGGAACGCATTGAATTGTATATATTATCAAAAAAACATATCGCAGTGTGGTAAGGGTTTCCTATGGGAAACCCAGCGGGATGCTAATTTGCCATTTCAGTGCTTCAAGTGATTTAAAGATGTGATACTGAAAAATGTAATGTCGTCTGAGTTTTGGTGGAATGTCTCATTTTTGTGACTTTTAGATAACGACAATCTCACTCCCCGCAGCAACTGGCCAGGTATGCTCCGAAGGGAAAATAGGCATTTATCTGTTCATTCTGTTCACATTTCATACAGTAACTTCTTAACCCCACACTGGCTGCACAAAAGAGCGATACCTGATGTCTTTACTGCGGTCCACATTTACAGCCTCTGTGTAACATGAAAGCTGCCGTAATTTGCATCAGGTTGCTGTTTGGGGGGCTTTACCTGCAGAACAAATCAAAGCGGCCCTGTTTAACTCTAAAATGCTAAAATGACAACAAATCAGCATTATTTAGATTAAAATGGGCTTAACAGCTCCATGGATGTCATCATTAAAGGTGAATTCCACTGATTTCACATGTCAAATTGCATTTTTATCACACGTTGCTGAAAAGACCTCTGAAGCCCGCTGCTTATCGTAAAGCTAGCAGCTCAAGGCTTCATCAGCCGCTACTGGCACGACGCACCTGAATCTGGATCGAACTGTAGATGGTTGTGGCGCGTTGTGGGTTATGTAGCACCGTTCTGCTGCATCAGTTTTTATCGATTTTTTTTCTAAACTGTTCATCATGAGTTTGACAATCTCACGTCCTGTGAAAAACAACTTTCTTTGCAACTTGTGAGGTTTTTCATTTTGAAATTGGTATATTTTGTTGACTGATTCATGCTCGTCAGCAGACGCATTGTATCATTTCCCATTAGTCTAACAGAGCATATTAATCCCCTTTTCTGGCGTCCCTGCACAGTGGTGCTTTGTTGATTTTTTAGTGCTTTGGCTTTTTTTTTTTTTTGCAGGCCCATTTAAAACATTGCGGTGAAGGATTTGTCTTCACCGTAGCTATTAGAAAGCATAAAGAGAAAAGAGACAACAGATGTTTGAGGATAGTACGAGTATTACACATCTAAGAATGAAAAGAACTCCTGAGCTGTGCCTTCCTCCTCTCACCTTTGAGTGATGGCCTCTTGTTTAGTCATTCAGAGGCACTGAAAATGATTCTCCTGTGTGATGTGGCGCCGTGATTTCTTGTATGACTCAGCCTGATTGAAGCGCGCCGTTTAATCATGCAATCATGATCGTAATTTAAAAAAAAACTCCCATCAGAAACACTTTACAAAACTGTGGAGGAGGATGTCAAAATGTTTGCCTCAGTGCTTGGAAGCCAAATCCCAAAGGAGAGCAGATCAAACCAAATTTGCGGTTCAACCAATCGGGCCAAAGTTGACCAGAACAAAAGAGATCAAACCAAACTAAACCATCACGGACGACCTCAGCCCAGTACTGACCAGTACAGACCAGTTAGTCTCCAGAGACAGTGGCCATATTCAGAGCTCAGACTGTGTGACCACTGTGCTGCTTTACTGTAATCTGTCTTTATGCCAGTCCTGCCAACCAGGGCACTTTGTGTGCCACCCCATCCACATGCCCCTCTTACCAGAAAGGCCAGCAAATAGGTCTGGCAAGGATTAACACACTCAAATACGCACACAGACACACACACACACACACCAAATACTGTTTGTACCAATACACCAAGAATTCATACATGCCTGTTTTCACGGGCTCACTCATGATCATACACAAACACCCGCCCACACAAATTCACACACTGTTTTGCAACATTGGGTGTCCAAGGAATTAGAGAATACAGTTTCAAGGTTGGAGGCCTCGTGCTCTAAATATAAACATCTCCCTCCTCAGCATTGTTATGTAAGTCGTCAGAAAAATGCGTTTTTTTGATATGCACAGAATAACTTAGCACATAAAACTGGGTGAGAAAAGTCACATATTGATTTGATCTGTCGCTTTTACGGCGTTGCAAGTCCAATTTCACGAGCGGTAAGCCCGGCTGCTGCATGTCACATTCAACACGTGTTTTGTAACGTGTGATTTTGCCTGCGCACACTTATTCAGGAGTTTGCAAATGCAAGCTTTATGTGTGGAAGTCAGACGCCCTCCACGCTCTGAGTGATGGGTGCCTCATAAACCTCGGGATGAATGTGTGTGTGGAGAGAAAAAGACAGTTTTTCTCTTTTTTTCCACGAGCTTTGTGGTTTTTTTGAGGTTTTACACACACTCACACACACACACACACACACTCCGTCCCCGGCACAGTGACGGGAGCATCTGATCACGTCCTCAAAATTCAAACAAGTCTATGAGCTCACAAGGACGCCGCCACCCCTCTCACCTCGTAGACTTCCTTCACGCACATACACACACTTGACAGTGAAATGCCTTTGGGTTTGCTTTGTCATTATCAAGTGACAAATGACCTTGTGAGCGGCTGCTACATTAAAATGGAATGTGTTTTTCAAAGCTGGAGGGAATAGACCCTGCGAGCGTCAGTCAAGGCTGAGGAAGTTTGGACAGAGTAGAGAGAGAGAGACACGCGCACACACACACACACGGACACACACTCAGTGCCCTCATAGTTGGGATTTTCACTCATGTTTTCGCGGTGCAGTGGGTCAGCGTAAATATATTTTTCCTGCCTTTTCTCTGAAGTGTTGCGTAGTTCTGGTTTCTGGTCGAATATGTCATTGGGTTTCTATTTGCATTCTTGTGTGATGGCTCGAAGGCAGTTCTGTCGCTCACCTGTGACAACAGTTAATATTTCCTGTTTACCTCGTACATGTTGTCAGTTTTGGAACGGGACGTCGACTCATCAGATGCTAAACTGGTCGAATTATCCAAAGCTTTGAGCCAAAATCTGGGAGCAAAGTGGAGCAACGGCTGACTTTACAGGAGACGTGACGCAAACGTCTCAAAACACAAACGTCTGCCACAAACTTGGAGGCAAGAGATCGTCTAAAATGTCACTGCTTGTTTGTCGTGTTGAGATTTCACTTGACTGGAATGACAGGGCCTAGATATCTTACCCGCCTCCTCCTCCTGTGGAATGTCAGAAGTCAACAAACCTCACTGGGAAACATAATTTCATTTGGCTGCTCAATGCCTTGTGAGGAGGGAATTTATGGAATTTGTAACAAAAAAAAAGGCACACGTGGGAGAAACAGTGAAAGAACAATTTTTTGGGGATAAATCAAAAACAAAAGAAGTTATTTTATGAATGGACGACAATTATAGAGTTGATTGAGGTCATTTAACACTTTATAACACGAGACACAAGCATGTGAGGTATCAAGGAACAGATCTGATAAATAATCGTTAATGAGCAGGTCCTGGTTTCTTATTAACGTTGGAATAAACTGAAATAATGCCTTTTTAGCTCTTTCAGATCTTAATCAAGAACAAAATATGACGTGTGCTTACACGAGCTTGAATCCAACTAATTTCAACCAATAATACCGGGCATCCACCCGTCAGTCAGTCTTCAACAAAGCTAAGGTTCGTTCGTTCGCCAGCTAGCTACAGCATGCTACATCGATGTGTCCTTGAGAAGTTTGCCACGTCAAACCCCGTTGAGGTGACGACCGCCTGAACTGCGAGGCCATCATCCAACTCTGACTTGCTGTAACTCTCCACGGTTGTTTCAGTTCGCTCACTTTTCAACATCCTAATCAGCTGTATGTACATCAGACATGTCCCACCTGCTAATCCTATTTCACTCGGTGACAATGTGGAATATGGAAGCTGCATACTTAAAATTCAGTTTCATCTGGATAAATGTAAATTCCCCAGAAAAGAAAACACTGAAGACATGACGGACTACTTAGTAAAAACCCAGTATGTTGTATTACTTACAAGTACAAAAAGCAGAGATTATGGTAAAGTAAGCACAAGGTCCTAAATTATGGAGTTTGGAAACTGCTTATTAATGATTTATTAATTAACAAGGCGCGTGTCAGTCGTTCCTGAGTGCCCACTTCATGTCCCATATTGCAAAGCTTTATTAAATTACCTTAAAGAAAAGCACAAGAATCCTATATAGGAATGTTGTAAATCAGATTTAGGAATTTGCACATAATTTGTGTGACGCAGACTTGCAGACACATGCACTCACATGCATATGTGCAGATATGAGCAACAGACCTGTGCATGTGTCACTGCGAGCGGTCAGCCGCGTATCTTGCCGTATCGTGATCCTCTTTACTTGTTTGTGTCCTGTCGATTTGTCTGCCAAGCCAGTGCCACTGTGCACAAAAAAGCTCCCATTGTTTCCTCATGTTCCATTAAGAGAGCCTGGTGAGTGTCAGAACAGGGATTGGGGATCAGCGCACAGGAGGATTGGCACTTTTAGTGGTGCCAAAGTCTGGATAAACACTCATTAGATTTCTAGGAGATTTCCTAAAAGTTGCCATCCCAGCTAAATTTCCAACCAAACAACCCTCTGAGCAAAAGCTACGATACTGGACTTGCCAACCGATCACCTGGTTAGTTTGGACTTGAACAAACTCTTTTCCACTGTGTTTTTCTGGGTGATTTGGATTATTCTTATTAATCTCTGCCCTTTATCCCTCAATTGATCTGTGGTCCTCTTCCCACCTGTTTCCTCTTTTTCTTTCCACATGCTGTTCTTTAGGTCGGCAGCTCCGAGCCTGCAGGTCCGGGTCCCACCAACAGGTCAGAAGGTAGATCGAAGCTTATTGAGCCACAAGATGATTAATGGGGTTAAACATGTTCTTCTACAGACATATATTCATTTTTTAAGGAGAGTTATTCTAATCTTTGAGTTGCTTTTTGATAAATATTGTTCTCTCTTTGTTACCCGGATCCAGATCTGAATGACTTGACCATCTGATTTGTTCAGTGGTCAAAAACAGTAGTTAGTGAAACAGTCGGGAACTTAGTATACAGGATTAAAAATGTC
Organism: Datnioides undecimradiatus; assembly: GCA_008933995.1. Lineage (NCBI taxonomy): Eukaryota > Metazoa > Chordata > Actinopteri > Lobotiformes > Datnioididae > Datnioides > Datnioides undecimradiatus. The sequence continues at coordinate 3,548,968 of WARS01000050.1, forward strand.
CATGTTCTCCTTTAGAGCCATACTGATACTGAAATATAGTTACAAGAACAGAAGAGATTGAGCTGGTGCACAAGTTGATGTAAGTTGTCCAACTCAGAAAAATGTATTCAGAAGACAGAGGCTGCTTCAGATTTTGTCACCGGCAGCTAGCTAACTGGGCTAACATTAGCGCTATGAGTTGGTTGAAACACTGTCGTAACATGAAGGTCTCATAACATGGACCTCAAACATGCATTTGATGTCTACCTAAATGTTACTGCTGGTAAAATGCATCTGGCCTCAACTCTGATAGCATCAGGCACTGGCATCTATACTGAGGCAAGATGGACATGTTGGTCATAAACAAGGCTTAAACGTAACCTTTACAAACTAATGTCACCACGTTGACAATGTGCTTTTTGGTCATGGCAGTTTTGTTCAGTTGTCACGATAGATAGTAACAATTGTCAGCAGATACATACCCTGTTAAATCCATTTGTTACATATTTGCTCTTGTGTTTTCAGCTTTGGAAATACTTAAAATGACTCCCTTCTCAGAACTCTTGAAATGCCAAGTGTCAATCTGACTGCAGCCTCAGGCAGCAGTGCTGCAACTTGGAGAAATCCAACGGTCCCCCCACACATCATTACAGTTTCTAAGCAATGGTTGGTCAGTTGCTGTTTAAGGAGAAGGTTTGGCAAATGGTCAGTTATTTAAATGACATATTTTTGAGTTTTGAGGTGACTGTCAGTCTTTTACTCAGGTGTAAGCAGATGTGCTTCTTGACTCATCTAGGTGGTCCTGTGGACACTCTCGTAGTGTCCTGCACTCTTTTCCACTCGCTGTATTTCACCCATCCATTAACTGGGTTTGCTAAGTGACAGAGTAATTTGGATTTACAGCCTATTTCATTTCTAAGGGTGAACAGGTGCTGTGCAACAGGTAGGCTGTGTATGTACGATTCGTATCTGAATAATGCACTGCCATTGATTGACTAATCAGGATCACTGGGCTGAGACAGGATGTAGGGGGGAAAGGCAGAGGAACAATGGAGGACCCCTTTGGCAAAAGATAGCCAGAGGCCCTACACACCATCTGTGACAGGAAAGATGCCTGAGGAGTGTGTGTCTTCTTGTGTTTTTGTGTATTTTTGGATCTAACAACCCCTCGCTTTAATGTGAAAACTGTTTGGGCTCATTTGGCGCTAAAAAGAAAGACGCACAAGCAAACTATTTGCATGCTCACAGGATAGAAGATGTGTCTGGGTAACAGTGTCATATTACCACACACTGAGTGATACGGATAGCATTAAAGGACAGTGGTGACTATGTGTAAATGTCACCGCTATCAAAAACCCTCTGCAATTACACCAGTAATAGCATTTCAACAGAGCTGACAGGCGAAGCTGAGCCGCAGCTCAGTGTCCTCGTTCACTATCTGACTGTGATCCCATTTCCATGCAGGTCACAGTTGTACAAAACCCGCCTGTGTTCTCTGCTACAAAGATATTTGATTTGCAATGAAAAAGAATCTAAATTATGTTGTTTTTGTCTCCTCCCACTACTTCCTTCCAAGAGATCGCAGCACCAAAAAAAAAAAAAATAAATGCACGGAGATTACACAAAAACAAACAAAAACAGTGTGTGTCCTGTGGTTTCCACTGCCAAAACCTATACCCACAGAGCTGTACCGCTGCAGCGCGGCCACTGGTGTGTGTGTGTGTGTGTGTGTGTGAGAGAGACAGTGTGAGATTCTGGCAACTTTACATTCTTTTATAGCAACCACTGGCCACTGGTGGTGAGCCCGACCATCAGAGTTGGGAAAAAAATGTCAAGAATTCTCCTCAAATACCAAAAGGAAAAGAAAAAGAAGTGTGTTATGACATTTCACATCCAGGACAGTCTTTCAGCTGATATTCACAGATTTTAATCGGCCAATGGGGTAGTTGATTTCACGGCCTCAAGTCTCAGCTGGTTGTCTGGACCTCATGTTGATGGCAAGACTCCAGGAAGTCACTGCTCCCTGCCAAGAAATAGTCATGCACATAAAAAAACCCTTCAACTTGTCATTTTAAACATATGTTTTGTTGGTAAAAAGTCAAACATTATAGTGTATTTTGTGAGTGAGGTTCAGAGGAGGTTGTAGGTGGATTTGGTCATCATTAGACGGAGTTAGACTATTTTTATTTTTCCCAGTTTATAGTCTTTATGCTAAATTAAGCTAAAATATCATTGCACGGATATATGGAAGTGTTATCAATCACAATCTTATCTAACTCTTGTTCAGAAAACGAATAAATGTATTCCCCAAAACGTTAAACTATTGATTTAATTTAAAAGAAATAAAACTTTTCCTCCCGCTTTATATTTGACCCTGCGTTTATCTGGATTCTTGACAGGATTTCTTTTATAATCTCTTTCAGTTTCCGTGAGGATGAACATCCTCTGGACAGTATTTTCTCCTCCAGGCAGAGTTTCTCCTGTGCAGGTTTGTCTTAAATCTGGGATCAGATTAAGTTCAGCAAAACAAATGGAGTTTTAGATGTTCAGTTTCAAAGAGAGGCAAGTCACGAGGAGAAATATTGGGGCCTGCTTTCGAGTATATTTGCCATTTTTTGGTCTTCATGGTCAATCCAATATAAGGGTGATACTATTCAATAAAGAGAGAAAAAGGGAGAAAAACACAGCCCAGCAGCGTAACGATCCATGTCAGTCAGATGATCTTTGAAACGTACAAACATCCAGGGGGGAAAACTGGCGGTTATTGTGACATGCATGCCTTTCACTGGTGACATTTTGGAGCTGAAAAACATCTCTTGGACACGTGTAAACAGTCAGCTGATCCAATGTTAGACACATTTCTTAACCGACTCTCTGCAGAAACATGACTGAGAGTGTGTCAAGGCAGTGACCTTTGCGCTGATCGGGTGGACAAAAGAGAGCGGGCCCTCTGACTCCGGCCCATCGAGATGTTTAGCAAGTCTAAAGATGTTGGATGAGTCAAGCGTTTACTGCCATAAGGTGTGAGTGGTGCTGTTTATGTGTTTATAAAGCAGCTCTGACAAGCATGTGGCATGAAGTCAGCAGCCTGTTTGTTTGTGACAGTGATGAAAACCACAAACATGTTTGTGTCCTACTGGTTCAGGGGCTGGCGAGCCAGGTACAAGAAAAATGATGGGAAACAGCTCAGCTGCAGGTTTCTGTGGGAACTGTCACATTGTGAGTTTCTGGCAGAAGACAGCAGAGGCCTTCCTTTAAATATAGCAGGGACATAACAACCCGGGACAAGTGTGCTCAAGACTTTGGTCCACGCCTGTAACTAAAAGGGAGTTGTAATAATGAGCCCAGTGACCAAGGAATAGTGTTCATATTCGAAAATTTGGCATTTTGTGGTTCCCGTCGTTTCACAGACCTGCATTTCCCTTTTTTTTATTAACTGCAAACACTTCATTCTTCACGCACAAAGCAAGATTTATTAAAATGTTGCACTGAATCTGCATTGTGTTGCATTGAAGCGTGCTTTATTTTCTATGATTCCCTTGACCTTGGGTTCGCAATTTGATTCTTTCATGGGAAAGGCAGCACAGGCTAGCAATGACATGAGACGACTGACACGGGAAACAACTTGCATAAATACTGACCGCTTCTGGCGTCAGATATGGGCTTGGACATCATGATTCATGACAGCTTCAATAATTATAACTTTATTAGTAGTGGTCAAAGAACTAAAATCTGCTTTGACTCACAAACTCAAAAACACACTGTTGGTTGTGTAAGGTCCGCTGTTCCTCACCATGGACGACGCATTCGTCCAGATTTGGTGCTGTAGTATGCATTATAAAATATCAAGCATGGTTTCTTGGGAACTGTATTTTGCAAAATCTGCAATTTTACTTTCAGTCATGACTTAATATGTGGGCTACCTAGAATACGGTCAGTACTTGAACGTGTTCCCTGAAAATTCAGCTAGATTCTGGCTGCAAATGTACAAGGTATTTACATCAGCACAGTTTTCCCTGAATGAAACAGACCATTCAAGGCAAAGCAAGACACACACGTAAGCTTCTGTACAAAGTGATAGAAACAGTCAAAGAGACGGGTCCTTCTTTGAACATAATTTAGTTTTAAATTGTTATTTCCATACTTGTTTACTTGACCAGCTGTTACAAAAGAATCCAATATGTTTGTGATTCCAAGTGTCAGACTTCAAGATCAACAACAGACTAAATTTGTGCTCTTCTCTCAGTCAGGCAGAAAAGGCACAAATGCACTCAGCCGAACGGCGCTGCCCAAATATCTTGTGCTTCTGCAGAGCTCTGAGTTGCAGCGCGTAGGCTTGAGGCCCGCGGCACACATAGCTCTTATTCAAATCATACATCAATCAGCTGAATTCAATGGCAAGGTAAAAGGCAGAGGAGTGGAGCTCTGAGAGCTCTTGGAGGGCTTCAATGCCACGACGACGCACGCAAACTGGGTCACCGGGAAAAAAGAGCACGGCTATGGAAACCCCGCTGTCTCCATGGCAACCGCAGTGTTGACACAGCTATTACCTCCTCATCTCGGCAAATACGCCGCGATAAGAAAGCGGCGTGTTCTATTGTATGCAGGATGGATAATAAAATGCAGTCAAAGTGTGGCTAATTCACTGTTAGTGCCTCCCTACAGCGGTGCATTTCATCTTTTCCCCCCAGATTTTGGTGAAGAAATGTGGATCAGTTCCCCCGTGCGGCACAACTTCCTATTGAACATAAAACTGTCAAGTGAATTGTGATGCCAGCTTTGATGTTAGAAGTCAGTAGCACCTTTAATGTAAAGGCAGTGGACCTTCTGTTTCTGTTTAATCGCGTTAGGAGATCGTTTCTCTCCCTGATTGAAGTGAAACCTTCAGAGGTGAATGTTTGTGGCCACACGGTTGGCAGTTAGATTCCTTAGACTTGAGAAACTGTGTTTTTAACAACTGTTACTGAGGCACTTTGGCCCCAGGAGTGATGCTGCTCAGTTGTTGTCATGGGGAGTACTATTCATCTATGTGTTGTGATTTAATGGCTTCTTTGGATCTGGAGGAGCTTTGTAAAATCTGAAAGGATGACCCAGCTGATGCCATTAGATATGGGCATTTTCCAAGCAGGAGAGATCTAAAGGGTTCAGCGTGTGTCCTTGTAGACCGGTCGCAATGAAGCCTTCAAAAGGGGACAACGGCACTCTTCTGGAGGTTTTCTTCTTGAAGGCATTCATTATGTAGTACTTGGAACGCAGTGGAAGCAGCTGTTTGTGGAGAACGAAAAAGCAAGCTTGAGAGAGAAGTACTCGCACACTTTTGCACAGTTGGCCAACCACTGAGTAAAGTGAACCATGGTTTTTTTAGAACTGCAAAAAGATGTGTAATGGAGCTCATCAGACACTGAAAGGTCATTTCGAAAAGGAGGAAGATGCTGCTAGATGACCCGGCGAGCACTTAGTTTGAAGGAAGAACGGGCTGCATGATGGAAAGTGTAGGTTGCAGTGTTTTTATAGCTTGGGCCACATTGAGGACTGATATGTTGTCTTCTTCCCATTTAAATCTGATGTTCATGATTCCCCTGTGCCATGGAAATGCTATAATAAATCCCCAAACCACACCTCTTTTATGTTGATGAAATCACTGGTACCACGTTTATATCCAGGAAGCTGTTAGCTTAACTTAGCTTCAAGACTGGAAGCAGATGGAAACAGCTAGCCCGGTTCCATCCAAAGAAAAGAAAACCTGCCTACCAGCTCCCGTAGAGATGACTAATTAGCAAGTCATAAGTTGTTTGTTCAGTTTCTACAATAACTCAGTGTACAGCAAGAATCCAGGAAGTCACGGGACTGTCAAAGATAATCCCAATAAAACGCTGTTGACAGCTGTTAACCTTCATTTCCATTCTTTATGCTAAGCTAAGCTAACAACCACCTGGCAACCTACCCTCATATTTAATGGACAGACATGGAAGTGCCATCAGTCTACTCATATAACTGTTGATAAGACAGCAAATAAGCATATTTTCCAAAATCTGGCATGTACAAAAATTAGCATATAGCATATATAGATGTCATCAGATATAGGATAAGATGGGAGGCAGCTGTATTTTTATTAAAATCTGACTAAACAGATTTAAAAATTGAATAATGTACACTTATGGGTGTGTGTGCAGCATTTTGTGAATGCATATATTTGTAGCTGCACTTTGCCCTTTAACTGTTTGTGTGTATCTGTTATCAGTGCAGTACATATACATTGCTCAGGCTGCTGGAGAGATTGACTCCAAGCATGTCTATCATTTAATTGATCTCCACCAGGAGAAGATAGCCCCTTCTCAAACACTCAGAGAAACACAGACGTGAGCGCGCATAAACACTTGTACTCATGTGCTTGCTTTCACACAACCATACACACCCGTACACACACACACACTCGGGATTAAAATCTAATTTTTCCCTTCGTTAGTGCCAGAAGGGTGTGTGACACGGACAACGTCGTCGCACAGTGATGTCCACCTCCCGACCCTTGACTAAGCGACAGTGGGATTGCTGTGTGTGTGTGTGTGTGTGTGTGTGTGTGCGCCTTCATTTGTGTCTGTGTGTGTTGTGTGTGATATGCAGGTCACTGGCTACAGAAGAGGGTGAATCTGGCTGGACTTGATTGAAACTGGCGGTTAATTCCAGGGCTTCCCACTGAGATTAGAGGAGAGAGAGAGCGAGAGACAGAGAGGGAGAGAGAAAGGATGGTGGGCTAAAGCTTAGCGCTGACGAAATGGGACCAAATGAATTGGCAATAGCTCGTCTGTCTGTCTGTCTCTGTGGATGTTAACAGGAGAGAAAGACAAAGAGTGAATGAGTCTGTCCTGCTAAAAGGAGACAAGCAGGGAGTGATGACAAAAACACGTTGCTTGGATTCAAAAATTAAGAACAGCCTCTGTCTGTTCCCATCAAGCATTCATTCATTCATTCATTCATTGCTGAAATGTAAAGAACTGTGACGCATCAGGCAAACAGTCGGCCGTTAGCCAGTGTGGGGATGTCTGCAAGTGTCTGTGGCTCAAGTTTTTGCAGCATGTCATTCCCAATTGGCTTTCTAGCTGGTTGAGCATGTTGCAATGAGAGATTGTTGTTACTGGCTATTTTAGCTTAGCTTTTCAGGGAAAAAAAAACAACTTAATTCCACAATTTTTCATTGTTTTGCGCTTTTGCCTCTTCCTCTCTCCTCCCACAACTAAAAGAGCTTTGTTGATTACAACTAAACTAAAGAGTTTTATTTACACTTTGCATGTCCTCAGTCTTCCTTTTGCTATCGCCACCTGCTGGCACGGAGGGTTATTTCCTCTCACGCAGGTGCACAATGATGTGCCACTTGGCTGTCTGTGCGGCGTGTTCAGGTGCGACTGACTCTCTGTGAGGCGAACAGTCCTCGTCGCTGCCAGGACATCTTGGACATCTATTTGTTTTGTCTCTTTCGGTTAATGTAAACCAGCTAGCTTTTATTAACAAATTATCGCTCAGAGCAGACTGCACACTGTAAACTCTGTGCACACAATTTATTATGTAATGCATGAGGAGGTGGAGGATGATACTCTGAACATGGCTGTGCTGTTTCACCATGGTAACTAAGCATGATATAAGCATGATAATCCACACTAATGAGTTTGTATATTAAATGCACAGTGAGGTAAAGAAAACCAGTGTCACCACATCCAGCCGAACACAGTCACCTATAATAGAAAGGTACAGTCTGTTCTCCTGTTGTGTGATATCACTGACATAATAGTGTCATAATGATGTTTTTTATATTGGTTATATTGTGAAATTCTGAATTTGATTTGTTGAAAAGGGCCTTTTAACACATCATTATCAGTGGTGAGATTCTCTACTTGTCTGTGCCCGGCCTCATTTATCTCCCAGTGTTAAAAAAGGAGTAATGCTGGCGTCGTCCCGTTACAGAGGTCACACAAGATCTATGTCTACGTGCTTGCGTGTGTGTGTGTGGAAGGTGCATCGTCCATTTATTCTCAACTAATATCCCAGCGCAGACTCGATCAATATGGCCTATTATATTGCTGAGGACAATGCATCGAGTGTGTGTGGGTGCCGTCCCTCTGTGTATCTGTTTGTGTGTGTGTGTGTGTGTGTATAAGTGTAATTGCGTGTAAGTAAGCAGGCACATGATGTCACTTGAATACATTTATGCATGACACGTACACAGATGCACATGTAAGTTCTCTTGTGGCTGCACATTTGCACAGGTAACACTGCAATCGAATGCAGAGATGGTGGGAGTCGCGCAGATGGGAATGGAAACTGTTTCCTGCGGACACTACAAAGGATTTGTGTGTCTCTTAAGCTGCGGTGTGTTGCACTGTAGGTATGGCTATAAGCACGTGAGCGCGTGCGTGGAAACATGCACTTTTTGGGATTTAACACCGCTCATTTGCAAAATGTCAGCTCTCAGTGCATTTACAGAGGTTCCTAGTTCTTCCAGCTGAACCTCGACCAGCTTTACGCTCTATATGAGTGTTGGCGAAATATTGTGACAGCTGTTTTGACGCTGCCAGCTGTAGTGTAAAGATCTGATGGAGTGCGTAGCTCACGGCAATGTCACACCCAACGTGAAAGCTGTTATCTCTTCTCACGGAGAAACGGGAATTCAGAAATAATATCTGAAGAGCAAAAAAGTACAATGCAGTCAAAACAAATACACAATTTGCATTTTGCCTCGGTGGGATCTCCAGTTGTACACTGTGTTTTTGTATGCCCCGTGTCACGGCTGTGTGGGTTGGCCTGCTTTTACCCAGGCTTCCAATCACCCTCCCTCATCCACACTGTGAAAAATTCATGCATCTTCCCAGCAAAGAGCTGGGAATGATTAAACATTCAGATTCCAACTCTGAAAATGGAGGCTGAAGTGGTCCTCCTCTCTCTCTCTCTCTCTCCCTTTCTCTCTCGAAATGTGTGTGTGCGCGCTGCCTCTTCCTCTTTCTCTCTCCCTCTCATTATAGAGAATCCTGTTTTTCTTCTTAAGTGGGGCTCAGCGTAAATTAGCGTGCGCGCAGGGTGAGGAAACTGAGGCAGAGTGGGAAAAATAGGTTGATAGAAAGAGAGTAAGACAGGGAAACGCAGAGATGGTGAGCTGGAAGGACGAGCGGGCCTGAGAGATGAGAAGACTCAATTGAACTTTTCCAGCTCTGGAGAGAAGGAGCGGAGTGGACAGAGAGAAGGAAGAGAGGCTCAACACACACATCACACACGCTCTTTCCCTCGTTCGAGCAGGGGTATACCACTGTCTGCCACTACACCTGGCCCTGCACTCACAGTACAGTCACACTGTCTCTGAATTTTCTTCAGAATGACTTATGTCTGTTTCTTCCAACAGACATGAAAGAATCGGTGGCATCTATTTATTTCTGCAGTTTCTGCAGACACTGCCTGTGATGGACAACCAGTGGGGTAAGAATACATCATCAAATCAATAAAGTGTCGAATTCATGTATGGAAACTGTCATCACAGCACACAAAAAGGCTAAACCCAACAATGAGTATATTCTTTTATCAGTTCTTGTCAGTGGAGCCAAATATTGGACGGCTGTAATGTTATATTTCAAATCTGTGAGAAAAAGCCTTGAAAGGCTGAAATCGAATTAAAAAAGGTTTCGAAAACATTCCAGCTGAGGTTTGAGGGCTTGCATATTATTTTGAAAGGTTGAAAACAAAAAAATCTAAATTCTGCAAACATTATTTGGGGTTTTGAGTTTTCCCTCCTCACAGCTGCAGCCTTCCTTTTGCAATGTGTCTCCAGCACATTCCCAGAATTTCAGATTTGTTGTCACTGCTCCGCTTGCTTTCCCCGGCTTGAAACCTTGAACATGCTGATCTGGAAACTGATGCGGACTTGTTGGGGGAAAAGAAGGTTTGATAAAGTGAAACTTTTAAAAAAAAATCTTATTAGGAAGGTTTTGCAGATACACGTTTGCTCTCATATTACACACAGTTCTGTCAGAGGTCATCTGAAGTCATGTGACTACTGGCAGCATTGTCACGTGGCTCTGGGGTGACACTTTAAAAATCATCAATACGTTATTGTTTGATCTCTATCTAAGCACAGTCCAATGACATGACGTAATCAAAGCTTAAGGTGGGATTGACACACTGCTCTGCCAATCACTGACATGCACAGGTAACCTGAACAGGATGCAGAGTTCTCTGTGTTGCATGGCTGACACTGAGCAGGGTAGCAGACATGGACGTGGTATCTGAAGTCAAAGTAACTTTGTTATGACAAATTAGCTAGTTAACTAAGTTAACCGGTCATCTGCTGCACATTTTATCCAGAGTCCATGCCTGCCTTTAGCCATGGACATACAGAAGACCCATAGAGCAACCCATAGCCAAAGCTTGATATATCTTATTTGTCTCTGCATCTTTGGAAAATGCTGTTTTCCAAAGCATTTTACTACTGCTGCTACTTCTATAGCACTGCTACAGAGTGCTCCTAAGGTTCAGATCGAGTGATTTCGCTGGGGGAAATCTTTGGAAAATGCTGTTTTCCAAAGATGCTTAAAAACATATCACTGAGCCAAACAACTGCACTCAGTCTTTCATTGCAAAGAACAGCATGCTGCAGTTTATTTCGGATGATGCACACCATACACCATACACACGGGATCATATCATACACAGCCCTGCTGCTGTAAACACTAACTAGTGCACCCCAATAAATGTCAAACTTACTGCGGCTTAAGTAACATTTAAATAATAACTCAGCAGTTTTTATTTATTTAGTTACAACACATGGCCTTGAGGTTTCATGACTAAGAGGTTGAGATGGAAAGTACTGAGGAAAAGAGTAACACGCCAACATCTTGTCTTTTCATTCATTAATTAGAACGCTGATATTAGCTGATATTAGCTGATATTTTCTGACATATGCCAAAACCTCTCGGTTTGATCTCTTACGTTCAAGTAAAATAATTTTCAAGAGTCACATGCACATCTTTCGGCACGTCGAGCGCTAAATCTGCTCATTGGAAAAGGTACAAACACCCACCAAACTGGCGCCAGTGCTTCAGCCAAAAGAGACAGCGAGGACGCTCCAAAACCTGATACCTGAGAGTTGAGCAGCAAATGACAGAATCTATATCATCTACAGATGATCACATGCTGCTAATGCAACAGGTTTAAAGTCAGTGCCAGCTGATTTCCCCCAGCGAAATCACTCGATCTGAACCTTAGGAGCACTCTGTAGCAGCGCTATAGAAGTAGCAGCAGTAGTAAAATACTTGCACAATAATTAATCTGCTTAGCCCTGCCATAAAAGGCAACTGCAAACCTCCAGCACAGGCTGCAGGATGTCTGATTGTCACAGTTATAAAAAGTCAGAGCTGTCCTTTTTACAAGCATGACACAATAAAAAGAAAACAGGCTGACTAAAGGGCAGAGAGAGCTTATGTATTTGTGGGCCGCGGGATTTGATTTGACAAGAGAGAATTGGGTAATCTATTAGCGGGCCGGTGCTATTTATCGGCGCGGCATTAAATCCTGACGTCACATGAGCTGCAGAATAGTCTCAGATTACTGGGAATTAAGATTAGCCTTCAGGGTTTAATCTCATACAGGTGTAAGACAGTGGATAAACATTTGCTGTGATATGTGGCTGCGCTGAGTGATGTCCTGACAAGATGATCTCACACACACACACACACAGACACAGACACTGACACACTGCACTGAGCAGATGTGACTTCACCCATATGGTAAAGTGGATGTGCACGCTCACATGCAGCGACTGCACGCAGACAAACACACACACACACACACACACACACGGATTACAATGAAAATGTTAACACACACAAAACATGACACTCCCACACACAATCACACACACTTCTGTGCATAGTCTTGTCCATTTTACAATGTGGAAAGATGAAGCACCGTCCAGCTGGTGAACTGTCTGTGTGGCTGCTGAAAGTGAAGTGATACCGTGAACTATTTTTGCACGCACCTACGCAGATATTGCACCAATCAAATCAGCCAAAAATTCATTTTAATTCCAGCTGGATTTCTAAAAAAGACAGTAGACAGTGAGTTTTCAGCGACAGCAACCAGAGCTGTCTTTGTTCTACGTGGTTAAATATGTTTGATGTTCAGCTCTTTTCACACACTGAGCTGGTAATGACTCATCAATCAAATGACTGGAAACACAAGACGTGAATGAGAAATTTGTTTATTTTTGAGCAGATGATGCAGGAATATGCGGAACCACCTCGGGATTTATGTCTGAAATAAACACTCTTGCTGCTTTTTTGCCTGTGCAAATTTCCAGGAAACTGGTCTTCAAAGTAACACCAGGTCTTTGTTCTGCAGGCCTCCCTGTAAAACCGTGCAAACAGTTGTGTGACAACTTTTCCCGGTGATAAATTATTATGATCTCTGATTGTGATAGGTGTACAATATCTCAAAAAAAAAACTAAACTGAGATGAAAACGTATGCTTTTTCATTTTCTAGCTCACTTTGCCGGCTCTTCTCATGATGCATCAACCTGTCAGCCAGGTGAGAAACATCACATGAGTTTTATAAACGCCAGTGGGGGGTAAAGACGCAGAGCAGGTCCCGATCATAAAGCAATGAAACTGCTCTAATGGTTCTGAATAAGTTATAAAAATCCCATGGAATCCAGCCTTTGAACATGTCATAACCCTACGCAATAACATCCTCATAAATCAACCGTGTCCCACAAAGTCCTACATGTACAATGCAGCTTCTGAGCGCCCTTCCCGTTCCCCGTGGCTGCGGCTGATAGAGTAGTGACCGGCGGCTGAAAGCGGGGGTGAATCGACCACTGTGGCGCACAGACAGGGCTGCATTGTTCGCCGCTGATCGTAACAATAGGACCTCTGTCAGAGGGGATCATCTGTTTTCTTGGCAAGTTGGCCCGTTAATAGGGCTACTTATGCTCTGTGAATGGGCTGCAGCCAGGTCCGAAACAAACGGGCGAATAAACACACAAACAGACAAACAAGCAGGCCGATGAGGGCGTGTGTCACAGCTGTGTGTGTGTGTGTGTGCTTTTCACCAGTGAAAAGAGGGTATAATCACAAACACGAGGTGTGCATGCATGCATGTGTAGGTATGGTTGGATGTGCAGGGATGTAGACACTCATCGGGAGGAAGAGAGTGAGGGCGTAAGGCTTTGAGGAGCACTGCACGTTCACCTTTAACTCTCCGACAGTCTCTGGAAAAACACTCACAAGTCTATTGACAAGGTGAGAGAGAGAGATAAAGTGAGGGAATAAAAGAGAGAGAGAGTGAAAGAGAGAGCGGGAGAGTAAGCACACGCCCAACATTTTCCAGGTCAGCCCAAACGCCCCGGGCTAAACTCGCCGTTCTGTTACTGTTTTTCTTCTCTGTGCCCCCCCCCCATCCTTTCATTCTCTGTCTCTCTCTCTCTCGCCCAGGGGCAAAGTCGAGCTGCAACAGGATTCAGCCGTTCCCACGGAGACCGGAGAGACGGCGCTGCCATGGCAACGAGGCATCGCTTGCTCAAGCGGAGAGCGGCTCCATCTCTCTGTCTCCACTCTTCATCGGCACTCCACCTTTCGCTCCCTCTTCTTCTGCACATTTAGGAACCTTTGATCGGTCTGTCCTCCTTTGTTATTCTGTCCTTCTCTCCACCAGTGTGTCTCCCCACTCATCACCCTCCCATCCATTCACTCTCCACACTAAAGGAAAATATAATTAGGGTGCTGCTGCCCGTCAAACTGCCATAATTAAAACAGTTTGGACAACAGCACTTCTCACAGAGATGAGGCCAGCCACTCTCTTCACACACCTCACCTTATACCTACACCGAGCGGCTTAAAAAGAGGAAAACATTTGAATTGAAGCGCTGAGCTCAATTACACTCTCAGATAAGTCGGGAGTCTGAGGTAAATGTGCCAGCGGAGGCCAGAGGCTAACAGGAAATGCTGTTAGTGAGGCTTTTCCGATTGGACGTGGACTGAAATCTCAGCAAACCTCCCGAGGCTTTGAACTGTTTATGATCTTCTGACAGAAATATTTGCCAAAACAATCATGACACAATTAAAAGTTGGAGTTAGGGATGTTAGCCAGTCATGTGAACCGAAAACATACGACCACTGCGCATTAAGTAAAGTCTGCTGCCCCGTCGTTCTGCTGCGATGAGCTGCGACGGGCTGGCAATGGGTTGGCCTTTACTGTAATACTGGAAGTGCTGACGACACAATCGATTTTTGGCTAAAGACCAGATTTATCTTAGTTTCTGTGTTGGAATCGGCACCACGAGACAAAAACACAGCTGGAGCTCTGAATCCCAAGTTGCAGATGACTTTATTGCATTTTAATGAAATTAAATCTGTGCCTCCTTTATGTTTGGTTGCTAGATCAGGGCTAGCTCAGGCTATCCAACTGGGTTTTTCAGTGATTTTAAAAGGGGTCGTGGTTTGTATTTATCAGCACAAACCATGCTCGTGCTCGATTTCTTCTTCACCACTGCAACTGGCATGTTGTCTAGCAGCAGAGCACTCAGTGGTGCCACTGGTGGCCAAAAGCCGTATCGCAGCAAATCCAATTAAGTTGCTCTCATTTACATGCGTTTGATCACAGGTTTTGAGGGATTTGTCACATCACATCAACTCTGATCTACAGAGACAAAGTGTTGGCTCGGTAACAAATAACATCCGATATCTGTCATGTTTTTTTTTATCATGCACAGAAGAAAAACTATCTGATCTATGTGGCTTTTCAACATAAACTAGATGCTTCCAGAGAGAGGACGCATTGAACTGCATTTGGACTGACAGCCAGATTGATCTGCCCGCCTGCAAGTGGTCGATTGTGGAAGGTGTCAGTGATGTGTGGCCGTCTCCCCGCTTTCAGCACTGGCCATCGCGCCGCCTTCAGACACCGGCAACCAAAGTAAGAGCCGTATTAAACTGAATGAGGGTTGAATCACTGATGTGCTGGAACAGTGTTAAAAAGGAGCAGGCGTTTATGAAAATGCCACAGATCCACCTGTGACACAGAGCTTTCATTGATACTAAACTCAGAAGACTCTCATTGGCATCACTTCATCAAACCCAGCAGTCGTTCCCTCGCTCCACACCTTCCCGCCATGACATTTAATTCAGTGTGCCCTTTAGACTTTGTTGTTTTCTGTTTTTTTCCTACCTGCATGTTATACGAAATCCCTCCTCTTCCATCACTATCCTCCATGACTTACTGCTCTTATCCTCTCTCATCCATCACTAATCATTAGCGGACTGGACAGGGGCGTGAGCTGTGTATCCTGATGCATGTTGCCATGTAGACGTCGGAGCGTGACACTTGATGTAAGGTCACTTAAAGGAGGATTCGGTGAAAATGCGCACGACGGTGAGAGTCTGAACTTATAGATTATTTATGTGGCTGTCAGGGACTCTCAGCGTCACACACAGCAGGGATGTAGGGGGAGTGTATTGTGTGTGTGTGTGTGTGTGTGAGGAGAGAAGGGAAAGAAATGGCGGTCGGCTGAAAGAAGAGAGTTTGAGCTCATCCTCAGAACTCATATCTTCACCTTCGCTCGCAGCAAACACTGTCTGTAGCTTGTCATTAAGTGATATGTGTACTGACAAGCCCTGTAGACGCGACATGTGGACACACACACACACACACACACACACACACACACTCACTCAGGTGTCGCTGAAAAGGTCGACTTTCTCTCTGTCGGTTCCCATCCATCAACCCTGAAGCATTTTGCTTACTCAAACACTCACTCTTCCTATAGCCGATACAGTATAGGAGTCTCGGCTGTGACTTGATTTCCCCCCCCCCACAAAGCTGCCTTTGCTGTCACTCACCTCCACATACATCACTAATGGACTCTATGGATTTTTTACATTTATAGAGCTATTATTGACTGGGCTATTGGTGCCATTAACAGGAACGAAGTGACATATTTATAGGCGTGCTGCAGGTCTCTGTGAAAGCCGTGGAAGTTGTGTGTGTGTGTGTGTGTGTCTGTATAACATCTGCCTACCAGTAGCCATTGTGGCCCAAAGTTTACAGGATGCTGGTGCACTGAATATTCAGTAACACTTTAGATTGAAGCCCTGCAACAAACAGTACAATTTAAATGAAAGTGTCTTTTTTTTTTTTTTTTTGTGCTAAAGGCGAATTTGTGTGTAAAATTACACTCTGCCGTGGGAGGAATTTGGGACAGTGAACTCCAGTGAATTTCATTTATGTGTTGTCTTGCAACCAAACCGGAGATAAGCTGAATCCACCCCCCCTTGAGCAGCGCTAGGTGTTTTTCCCATGATGGCCACAGTCTGAATTGCAGCTCATGTGACACCCAGTGAAAAATACTTTTTCCCCGTACACAGTCATTAGAAGAAAAAAACAGCTGGGACAACACTGAATGCTCTTTGTGTTGTCGCGGTTTTAAACCGTTTGAAAATGTGGTTTGCGTAAGGTGTGAATGATTTTTCTCGCCATCCATGTCTGCAGAACGCTAACGGGAAGTCAGCCAGATAAGGGATATACACGCTCAGTGACAAAAACTTTGTTGTGCACGAGCCCCCACAGCGTAACTTTTGTGTTCTGTGCACCTGGTGAGCAGCTTTTACTGCAAATGGGGCGTGATCTTAGAGCACGATTTCAGCTTTTCTTAATGCATCCAATCAGGAATCAGGCATCAGACATACTATATATACTGTACTGGTCTGTCGTGTAAATCAACAAGTTGAAAAATGTGTTCTTATATTTTCGATGGTTTGCTAGCTTGTTTGCTAAATGTGCTGTATCACATTATATAACCACTTTAGCTCTCCGACATGCATTACATCCAGTATTACACTTCACAGTAGCATTTCACTAAGTCACAACAACCTGTATATTCACAGTTATTCTGAATGTGCTACAGTTGTGAGGAGCACAGAGCTAAACAACCTGTATTTGCTGTATCACACACTGATTGGTGGGGTTAGGCTGCATTTACCCACACAGAGAGGACACCTGTTAGCCAGCAAGTCTATATTAGTGGATATTCAAGTGTACACAGACCCAGTTACAGTAGAGAGTAGAGAGGAGCCATACAGCCACCAGATTGCCTCAGTGATGTCAGTTACACAGCAACATGTATCTTCTCTGGCGCAGCAGTGTAGTTTTGGTTCCTTATGAATGCCATATTTCATATTACACAGAAATATTGCATTATTTTGTGTTTCTAGTTTCACTTTAAGACAAATTCTCAGGAGGCCTAGTTCTAAATTCAAAAAACTGGGATCAGATTTGAACATGAATCCCGGCTCCAGCCGACTTTAAAGCAGTTTCTAAAGTGTAAACAACTCTGCAAATCAGCTTACAGTAACTGGGTACGACAATACATTTCACGCTTGACCAAAAAAATTTTAAAAAGGGATTTCTGGAGTGTTTCCGCTGTTCATCACACAAATCTATTCCAATCTACAACGAGAGGACATTGAACTGACTATGCAAACCAGCATATATGAACGCTTCCGTGTCCAAAATAGATGCAGAAACTCTTAAAAGCATGCTGTACTCGAACACATGCCAGTGTTCACAGTCATACAGCGCAGGACACTGTTGCATGCAACAACAAATACACACACATTTACATACACACACATCCATAAACACACAAATGCCGACACACAGCCCCCTGCTAGGCGTCTAAATAAAAATCCACCGACCACACCGGATGTGCATCATCGGTTGTCATGGCCACTGAGGAATATTCTGCAGGGTTGCCAAGGCAACAGCTTGGGGAACTCTTCGCCAACCTGTCACTCGTCTGGGGAGAAGAGAGTGGATGAATGCCGATGATTATATAGGTGTTTTTTTATGGCTGCGTGAGTGTGTGTGTGTGTGTGTGTGTGTGTGGAGTGAAGGGTCTGAATGACAGTAATCCAGCAAGTGGGAGAGCTGTAGTGATTAATCATGAGGGTGCGAGTGGATGAATGGATGTTTTGGAGACGTAAAGTAGCAACAATGATGGAGGAATTACAAGAATTTCCCATTTACTTCATATTTGTTGAGTAAATCACTCACACACACACAAACACCACTTTGTTAATGTCCAATTTTATGTGTTTATGTATCCGAGAATGTGTGTGTTTGTGTGAGAGAGATGGGAGGCTCACCTTAGCAGCGGCTCGTATCAAACCAGCCGCCACTCAAACCATCGTAGACGGGGGATGAGGGAGAGAGAAAGTAGGATCCAGTTGCCATGGCGATGCAATCAGCTTTCAGTCGAGGCGTTCGTCTCCCGGGTGCTGACAGCGTTCGATCTCACCTGCATGATAAACACACATATGAACACACATGCACATACGTGCAGACACGCAGAGATAAACATATACAGTAGCTGTGGGGAAAACAGCAAAGAGTTCATGTGAACCTGTAGCTAGAGTCAGGATGCTGGAAACAGGAAGAAGAGGAAGATATTTGGTTTATGGTCCTCGGATTTAATTAGGATAAATAGATGCATTCCACGTCAAAGAGTCAGCTAGTGTTCTTAAAATCCTATGTTTCCTGAGTAGAAGTTTTAACAATCTTTGTCACTCAGGAACAAAACATTATTCAACATGTTTGAGCCAATGCTTTCCATTCTTCCTTCACTCCCTCCATCATTCTTCTTTTCCTTGCTCTTCATCATCCTCCATTTCTTCTTGTCGCCTTCTCTCCATCCCTCTGTGTTTCTCTTTCTCTTTCTCCTGCCCTATATTCATACTCTAATCTCGTCCAGTCGGACTTCTTGTCTGACTCCAGTAATCTTGTCAGGACAGATGGCCCACACACACACACACACACACACACACACACACACACACACACACACAGATGCACGTTCGCTCTTTCTCTGACCCACATTGGCCTGAAACTCACGTTGCGTCACGTTTCACACCATCAGATACTTGGATCTCATATTCCTCTCAACACACACACACAGCTACCGTCCTACTGCCCGACCCAGTCATGTGACCCGTGGGCTGCTGGCAATCAACAAGTCAGTAGAGCAGCAGATCAGTGTGGAGTGTGCGTGTGTTTACTTTCTCATGCCTTGATAAACACATGGGATTATTGTTGTTTGATGTCAAAGGTGACGTGCAGGGTTAGAACTGAAGTCAAGTGCCAATATTTTTAGATTGGAGATGTTTTTAGCTGATTGCTGTGCTGAGATGTAGTTTTTTAAACTTGTACAGTGTCTTTAGATTAAGCTGATATGACTGTAGTAGTCTTAGTAGTAGTAGTCACCATTCCATCTTGGAACAAACTAGTTCGTACGATGTGTACTTTAGCAATGTGTGAATACCTGTTCCAAAATGATGGCATATTGCCCTGCTGTCACAGAGCAAGGCAAGACAGGACTGACCAAGACTTTCTTACTTTCTCTTCTTTGTCTTTTACAATCACTGCTTGAGTTAAGAAGTTACCAAAATGTGCACAAACAGCCATTAGAGAGGATGTGGTGGGACATGGTTTCAGCCATTGTTCAACATTTTGACCCTTAATTTGAAGCATGTTGGCGAATTAACATTAAATCTATGATCCATGATTGGTTTTAGTCACTTGGCTGCAGCCCAACTACATATAAACATAACATTGATATATAATCACCTCATGAAGTTGTTAATGGTGAAACGTTCAAACAGTTTCTTACTTCCGTGTCTGGTCATGTCATGTTCACTTTGTCTTTTAGCCATGTTTTGGTCTCCATCTCGCTCAAAAGCCAGTAAAAGATACACTTTGTTCACTGGCTAGCTTCTGTTTGGTGTTGGACAGGGAGTTAACAGTTGGTTTATCACATTTTTGTAATAAAAATGGCTGGCTGCCTGAAACAATAAGAGCAGCAACATTCAACTAAAACAGAGTTTGTTTGTGAAACCGACACAATTGGCTAAAAGACGCTAAAATGTCGAGCTGAGTGGAAATGCAACAACTGGGATAATTTTCTCTCAGTTTCTTATGATGAGCAACACTTTCACACAAAAAGTAACTTGATTCACTGTTATTATAAAAATTGTTAAGTGCAGGTTTGAGTTTTTAAAATGTATCAAAAAGGCAAACTGTGAAATATAAAGTCAGAAAAGAGGAAACACTAAGTCTGAAAGCACGACACCTGAGTGGAAGATGGAGCAGTCAGTCAGCAAGGTAAAAGACCTCGCTAATGGATGACAGACTATTAGTCTTGTGGCTACACTGTCCAGACAGGGCTAATCAATCTCAGGATCATTTGTGTGTCCTCGGGTGGTCTGTCACACATTCCTAATGAGCTAATCCATTCAGCAAGCCCAGGGAAAGATCTTGTGTCCAACCAGTAAAGAACTCAACGCATGACTGAAGGGCTTGATGCATCGTATTGATTACCTTTGCGTGATAATGAAGCTGCAACCTTGACCATGCCGAACCAGGAAATGATCAACGCTTCTGTCTGCCTATGTTTGTCTACTTACAGATATATTAATATATCGGTGGTCTTTTGCTCAGATATTGGCCACACCTGCAGCGGGCAGTAGAGCGTGGCTGATTTAGATGCATCTTGTCCACTCAGACTAATGATAAACCCGACGACGGCTTTAGATCACTTTCCCTTGATCGTTCAGGCATCTTGATGGTGAAATAAAGACAGGTAAGTATGTTTTTGTCTGCCTGAGTCCCTCTAACCTTCAGGGAGGTGAGATGGGTAGATGAAAGCAAGGTGGAGAGAGAAGGTGAAAACGCAGATGAAAGAGGAGTGCCAGAGGGTAGCGCTGGCCTTTACCATGAACTGTGATGGATCAGGAAGCTAGGACCTGGGCTTTAAGATGAACGGGTCACAGAGAGGGAGATGAGGGAGGTTGGTAACTTGTAGTATCGCAGTTGCTTCAAGTTGTCCTTGGTGGCAGCTTAATCTAAATAAATGCCCTCCAGAGGATTGTAGCAACTGATAATAACTGTGGCTTAAATGTCTCAAGTGCAATTCCGCAACTGAGTGAAACTATACAAACATTTAGCCAATTGAACTTTAACGCTATGTTTGTTACTGTCACGATGCTCTGTCACTAACAATCAGTCAACACCTTGTCAGTATCTGCTACCACCTGCCATGAAGGTGAGGATGATTTATGCAATAGCTTGAGGGGGAACACGAGTGTGGAGCCGCTAACACGCATGACAGAGTTTTATTTGACTTTTGTTCGTCTTGTCTTGAGGTTGACTGACACCAGCAACATGTTGGGGTAAATATTGTGTTCTGGTGGGTATAATTTGCATACCGCTAGTCAAACATAAGTGGCTATTTTAAAAATGTATTACAAACAAAAACACGATTGTTTTTATCAGCATGTCTCATTGTATAATTTAGTATATTTTCCAGTGGCTGAGACAGAGATTTTCAAGTGTTTTGTTTAGATGATACTTCTGCCAGTGGTTACATCATAACTCCAAGAATCTCATCATTTTGATTCAAAGACCACCATTCAAATAGTTTTCTAGTCTGATTTCATTCATTTAAAAAAAAAAGTCATCCATCAGTTGATAAATGCGCAGGGTTTGATCTACAACTTCTATCTTATGCTATAGTGAAAGACAAACAAGGATACAAAAGGCCGAGGCAGAGATCAGCTGAAATGTGCTGCCATGCAAATAGAAACCAAAGCAAACATCTGGCATCATGAAATAACAGGACATCAGGACAAGTGGTCATGTTGACTACTTCGGGCCTGAGTGGGGTTAGGGATATTACATCCACAGTGACTGAGACAACCCCTGGTTTATGTTGAGGGCGTTTGTGTGTCTATACATAAATCCTCTTTCGGCGTGTGTGCGTGTGCATAGTGTGAACGATTGACATCTTCCTGTTTGACCTTTATGATTACAGGAAAGGAGTTATGGATTGAACCAACTTCACATTGAGCAGTCTGATCATTAGAGCAACCTGCATATGTAGATACTATATGTCTTGTAGTTCCAGTATAAGATCTTATATTGGCTCTATGACATATTTTGGGATATTTTCCACTGTGCCTTGGCCTCTTTCTCACATGTGAGCAGTGTCTTAGATTGAGACACATTCAGACTGATGCTGAGATTTTGTTTTAACTGTAGACTATATAAAAAAATTGTGAATCTAGTGGATCACCATCTTGGCTATGGGTGATATCACCTAACTCCAAAAATGAGCAAAAAGTAGCACATGGGTAACACTGGCGCGGGAAAGCCATGCATGTTGCAGAAACAGCAGACAGCTAGCGGATAGCTGTCGCTCAGAACAGCCACTCCTATAACTATAACACGAGTGTGTTACGTCCCTGCAGTTGTCATTAACAGAAAAACTAGCCATGGAGACCAAAACTGTTTTTTGTACTGTTTTTTTTTGTTTTTTGTTTTTTTACTTTTGCGGTAAGGTTGAGCATTTTGACATAAGAGTCTATGGGGACTGACTTGCTTTCCGAACCTCAAGTGGAGGTTGCCACTTGGTTTAAACGCATTCTTAGTTGCAGATTTTTCAAAGTGTTTGGAAAAAAAAAAAAAAGTCTTAACCTCAACTTGCCTATGCCCGTTGCTGCTTTCTGTCATGACCATGCGTCTTAAAGTTAAAGCAACAATGGCGGACTACGGGTTAGTTAACGTAGCACTGCTAGGCTAGCATTTACTTTTGTTTGTGTTTTTGTGTTCACTACACATGCTCAGAGTGGTCTTTTTTCTGCTTTTTGATGAGTCATTGATGGTGTCCTTGATTTATTGCCACCTACTGGATGACACTGCATGCTTCAGCTTTGAATCGTGTTTGGTTTCTATTGCGTATAGATACTTTTATATAACGACGTTTGTGTAGTTAAAAGGTTTTGTGTTTGTAGACAAGTTTGCACGGTGTCTCTACCTTAAAAATGTTCTTGGCAATTTCACACCGTTGGAGCGTTTAAAGTACTGCGTGGTCCCTTTTCTGCATGAAATTAGGCTCGCTCAACATGGCTACGCCGCTGATGGAAGAGTTGTTGATCACCTCTTTGACATCGTCGACATGTAACACCGGGAGAAACACAGGTGTAGTTAATGACATTAATCACGGCTGAGCCAGTGTTTACTGACTCACATGCAAAGTACACTTGGGCCACTCAGATGGGACAGAGCCATCATTCATGTTTTCACTTCCACACTTATCACTTTTCCTGTTGTGTCAGTATCAGTGGCTCCGCTCTGTTCAAGCGTCCCAGTGAGCCGTGACAGCGTGTGATGCGGAAACAGATAGAATCACCATCGTTCATTTTATTATTTACACTTCTCGCAGCGTCATGACAAACTGTCCTCTGTGTGTGTGTTGGTCTGTATTGGACATCAGGGTGTTAAGATTTTGGAAAAGACCACTTTGGCGCTGCATGACAATGATTTGCTGACAGAGTCTCTGATCTCTGAGCTGAGTAAGAACCAGCACCCCTGATAACATGATGATCTCTGTCTGAGAGGAAGTGAAAACTGCTCCAAGTTAAACAGTTCATTCACCAGTCAAAAGGGCATCATGGTGGTTCTGAATATTGATAAAGTTTTCAGCAAAATTTATGATTTACTGGTCTGGTTTTTCACAGCCAGGCTTGTAGTCCCTGACTATGGATTTAAGCATAGAAAATGAAGTTGGAGCTTTGTGATGTCTTTGCACTTGACTTAAAAAGAGCCAGTGGAGGTGCAAATGGAAATTTCTCTTTGCTGGTGTAGTGAGCAGAAGACTGCGTCTCCCAACATGCTCGTGGGCACATGGGGATCAGCAAGATGAGCTGAAGAAAGCTGCGGGGCGGAAATGAAGGCACTACCAACTACCTTCTGACGTGCCTCACATTATCTAACCTGAACATTTGTTGTCTCATTATGAACTGAGCATAATGTTGATCCGCAAACATCAATCGGGGCAATAGGATTAGAGAGAGAGGAAAGTGTGAAGAGAGGAAAGAGGTGATTTCCTCTTTGGTGAATGTGTGATAGTTGGCTAATTCATATCACGTTAGTCTTTGGCAGCCCATCC
This sequence comes from Datnioides undecimradiatus, assembly GCA_008933995.1. Lineage (NCBI taxonomy): Eukaryota > Metazoa > Chordata > Actinopteri > Lobotiformes > Datnioididae > Datnioides > Datnioides undecimradiatus. Next base: position 3,572,976 of record WARS01000050.1, read on the forward strand.
CCCACACACTGCCGCTTGGATTTTTAACTCTCACTTTCTGTCTCTTACACTCACACACACACATGCAAACACATTCATACACACAAATTGACTCTTATGGAAAATGATAAAATATAGCACATTAAAAGAGAGATACTGTAAATACAAATGGGCAGGTGGATAGATTTGATGAAATTTGGTGTAAAACAGCAGAGACAGAAAGAAAGAGAGGGAGGGTGGGTGTATTTTGGGAAGATGGATGATGTTGGGAATGGGAAACAGGAGGAGGAGGAATGGAGGAGCATGTAGACAGGCGGCAACAGAGAGGGAGAAGTGGGGGTGAGTTCATATTGGGGAGGGGGGTGGTACTGGATGGTGGGAGACTAGGCTACATGACGTTTGTTTCCATGGTGATGGTCTCTCTGTCTCCCACACGTAGGGAGATGGTGCTTTAATGTGTGTGCGTGTGTGTTGCTGCATCTGTGCGTATGGTGCGTGTGTATAACGACATTTTCGTCAATAAATAACCAACCTCTTGTTGTTGGCATAGTAGGCATTTATTGATACAGTACTACAGTAAAACCACAGCTATGAATGATCCCAGTATGCTTCCAGGCTTTACACTGGAGCATACTGCACACCCTTGTTTCCTCTGGTGGAAGTGAAAGATGCTCTTTAGACTACAGACACCACCATACAAACCAAAGTACGGCTCATTTGAAATAAGGGCAGCCTTTACGTCCAGTCTTGCCTCTGGGGAGAAGTTCTTGTGGCCGTCACAAGGTCCTACCATCCTGGTGTCGCATGTCAGCGATTTATTTTTGGATTTCTCAGATTTAAAAATCCACATATCCTCATCTGTCTGTCTTATTTACTGCATCTTCACTTAGAAATGCTTGTGAAGGAAGTTACCCATGTAAAATAAATCAAAATCTGTGTGTCCATCTGCCTGCAAAGAGCCATCGAACCCAATCAGCAGTTACCAGGTTGCACTAATTTCCAGTTTGGTTTCAATTGGATGATCAATTGCAATGAATCAGTCTATTTTTCCACCTGAGCACTGCGTTGCTGCCATCCAGCCTTTCACACACTGATGACTATAATAATGGTTAAAAATAGGACTGAGTGGGCTGATGTCTTACCATTTGGCTTGGAAACGCTGCGATATGATGGGAGGCTTTTAACTTTAATGAAAATAGACACATAAAAGCTGCAGCTTGATGTGGGACTAGGACTCGGACATGAAGTGAATTTTGGGGTCCTGGCGCAGGACAGTGGGTGAGCTTTGAGAGGCGTGTGAGAGAAGACGTGCATGCGCGCACGTGCAGAATGCGTTTGCACAAGCGTGTCCGTGTTTGCGAGAGATTTGATTGTGTGTGTGCGTGCGTGTGTGTGTGTGTGTGTGTGTGTGTGTGTGTTGGAAAAACAGGCTGATATCAGAGTGGGGCGTGACCGGCATGGCGAGAGGATCCGACTGTCGCGCCGGATCCACCGAGCTGGAGGAGGAGGAGGAGAAGGTGGAGGATGTGGTTTGGGAATGGTCCTGAATCTTGAAGGCAACATCGCCCTCCAGTGTCTGACTGAAATGTAGAATGTGCCCGATGAAAGTGTTGAAAACGTGATTGTTTGAAGTGAAGTAACCCGACAGGGAAATACAGTTTGAGCTGAAATGCAGAACGTGCATAACGCAAACCGTACAGCTTGAAACGTATTGCTTTGTCTTCAACTACAGTGCACACACACATACACACACACACCCTCATCCACATTCAGGCAGACAACCAAACACTCAATTGAGCATGTAGGACCAGCATCGTTCATTCGGAGGATTGGCAGATTTCCATGCCAACACTGGAGCAGATGATTCAGAGTACACATCCGTTTCACTCCATTGACTTGATATATCACTGTTAACAGTCTCTCTCTCTCTCTCTCACACACACACACATACACATACACATACACATACACACACTACTTACAGTAGTAGTCTTCTCAGATCTTTAATTAAGGTTTTTTCACCCCCCTTTTCCCCAATCAACCTCTGTTTGATGGAATGTTCTCAGATGGAGATATGACAAATTAAAAATGTTCTTTTATGTCTTTTTCCCAGGATCTGAAGTTGGTGTGCATCTGAATTTTAACCAGCGTTGGGGAAATACACGTCAGAATACCACAGGTTCTCACCTAAAAGCTGCAAAATGATTGGAAATTGTAGAAAGAGGAATAAACATCAGCATGTACGTCAGCAAGGAAAAGTGCTATTGTTGGCAGAGGCTCAGGGGAAGAAACACAGTAAAAGAACCTGTGTCTGACCACTGCAGTTCCATCACACCCTTGAGTTTTTGGTCCAGTTAATTACAAATCAAACACTGACCGCATGTTATCTGATCAGTCAGTCAAATCGCTGCATGAAATGTAATATTTTAGGATCTTTCAGCTGTTTGTTTCGGTTTTCCCCCAACAATTTAACCGTTTGCTCTCAGCACGCTTATCAGTATTGTTTCCAGCAGTTGCTTTTAGTGAAAAAGCTTTGATAAACCCACTGCCTGCTACCTGCCTAACATCAGGAACTAACTGGTGAACACAGTGGAGCATTTAGCAGCTAAAGAGCCAAACAATTCCTTCAGGAGTTGGTGGAGACCAAAACAGATCTAAAAGCAGAGTATATGATAATATATGACTTACAGTCCACCTCAATGCAAAAGAAACAACCTAATATTCAAAGTTTCAGCTTAAAAACATTGCTGCGATAGCCAGAGTAGAGCAGAGCAGCAACATGACCACTAGAGGGAGCTCTGAGTTAGTTAATCTGTAATACCGTGACAACCGCTCCGCCTCCCCCCTCCACCTGCCAAGTCAGATACCCACTTCTCCTTAGAGACAGCTCTGTCCATCTGTTTAATGCCCTTCAGCCTTGAGATTGAGACCATCCATTGCTGGAAGCTGTCAGCTTTAACTCACTGGACGAATGGCTGCCGTCACCCAAAGGTCACACGCTGGAATTCACCATCTGTCCACACTCAAGTACAAATATTCCAGGCCAGTCCAGTGTGCATGAGGCACACTGTATACAGTCAGAGATTATGTAGGGCAGGTAATCTAATCTATGTTTTGGATATACTTTCAGATCTAAGAGGGGAAACGATAAATATGAACGAATGTAAAAAAAGTATTTTGATCATGATCTGCAACATAAATGTTTTAGTTTTCTATATTTTCAGGTTTCTAATGACTGGTAGTGGTACAGTGATACAGGCGGTGCTCGTAAACTGTCTGTCACCTTTAGTTTGCTTACATAAGAGTGTGAGTGACCCCTGAGCAGAAGGTCACACGCTTCATTTCACCACCTGATAGTGCATGAAAATTAGCTGAAGCTCTGCTCTCGCTGCCAATGAGCCAAAGTACTGATGAGATGAAGAGGTTGGTTTTACATGATTGCTTTAGGATTTGAACCACTAATAGGAACCAAATATAGGTCCCCGTGAGAGAAAAGAGGCAGTTGCTGAGTCAAATTTGGATCTTAGGTTAAGATGTTTATTTCCTGTCATTTGATGATAAACTGTGTAAGGCTATAAAAATACTTGAAGTTCGTGAAATACCATTTTTCATAACTTTTGCACATTTTGGAATCTAACTAGGTACATTTACTCAAGTACTATACTTCAGCACAAATTAAAAATACCTTTTATTTTTACTTTACTACATCTCAGAGGCACATTATGTACTTTTTTTCCCCACTGCATTTGTCCACCAGCTTTAGCTGTAAGTTCCTTTTCAGATTACAATCTTTCATAGCTAGGCTGTCCAGTGAAAACCACGCGTTTCGAAACGTGGTGATCTTGAACCAGCTGGAAAATGCACAGTCACAGAGCTGAAATCAGGCCAGTTTTTCAGAGGCTTTTTTTTTTCAGAGATATGAGATTCTCACAGGATACTACAAACTGATCTTAAAGATCATGATGCACTGCTGCAGATTAATGCACCAGACAGTATATAAAGTAGTAGTAGACACTTTACTCATAGCTACATTCTGCTCTTAACAGTTACGTGTTCTTACGTAAATACTCTTTTGAATGTGGGCCTTTTTTTTTTAGTAATGTTTTATTTTTCTTTGAAGCTGTTTCTTTTACTTATCAGAATACTAATGATCCTGTGGTTTTGATATGAAACAGGATTCAATACAAAAAATGCCATTTGTGTGATTTCATTTTCACAAATACTACACCAGGCAGGATCACTCAGTAGGACAGGTATGAAACTTGATAATAAATAATAATCAGTACTTATCATTAAATGACACATAATATATTTAAGTGTGTTTATTCCTTTTACAGCCTCAGTAGTTAATGGAAAAAAAGGCAATTTAACTACTTGAATCAGTGAGCAAATATAAATGTAGTTTGACTCCCAGCAAGCTACTGCAAAATGTGGCTGAAGTGCTACTTTAATTAAATGTAGTCCACTGCTCTGACTATTCTGTTCGCTAACACCTGCTGCGTTCACATCTTTGGGTTGTAATGTTCTTAATGACCGAGTTAAAGGTCACACGCTCAATTTCACCACTTTGATTTGTATGTTCCTACATCCTGTTTTCTGGAGTCAGGAGCAAATGAATGACACCAGGTTTGCATAATTACTTCAGAGAAGGAGGGCATAAGCTGATAATAAAACTAAGGGAATGCTCACTGAAGGTTTGAGATGTGACGGAACAAAGTGCAGAAACATAAACTGGAACTTTCCGAGGTAGGCCAGAAGATATTGCGCCTGTGTTTAATTCATCTAATGCTCGTATTAAGTGAGAGGTTTTTCAAGTATGTTTCTACTTGCTGGTCCTGCAAACTTTAAGGTGTAAGTCTTTATTGTGTTTTTCAGAAGAACTGAGCGTGTGCTGCATGTTTCTATTTCCAGCATGAAGGCGGCATCACTGGTTGTCCTCATTCTCTCAGGTCAGAGGGGTCGCCATGGAGTGAATTAGACAAATGTATTTGCAGAGGGTGGATGCAGTTTTCAGCATCCATGAAAAGGGATCATTACATACGTTTAACGCAGGTTGTCTTAGTTGCATAGGTATTTTCAATTATTTTATTTTTTGTTTTAATTCATCAGGGCTGTCTGCTGTGTTCACAATCATCAACAAAGAGTTTCACTATGTAAATACGTTGATGACTTGGGCTGAAGCTAGGACCTACTGCAAAAAGATGTTCACTGATCTGGCCGCTGTAAGCGACAAGGCCGAAATGAACAGGCTGATGAGTGTGTTGCCAAACAGTCAAGACCATGCATGGATAGGGCTTCGAGATGATCTGACCAGATGGTTTTGGATCGTGGAAAATGCAAAGCTCAACTATTCGGGATTCACCAACTGGAATCCTGATGAGCCCGTCACTGAGACGGATACCTACAGCTGCGGTGTGATGACACCAGATGGGTTTTGGTATAGCTCTTTGTGTTGGCAAGAGCGTCCATCAGTCTGCTTTTCTGGTAAGAAGGATACTTACCGTTCCTTCATTTAAACTATTCTTCTGGCAATCTTAGACAGTGCAAGGAGACAAGTTATATTGTTAGTTAGTTATATAAATGATAATAAAATAAAATAATGCCCATACTAATTCATAACATAGTATTTTATAATTTCACTAAGTAGAATTAGGGAGGTTGTTCACTCATTTCTAAAGTCAGAAACATCTATGAAGGCGTCAAGTGAGAAAATCAATACTAGTAGTTTCCCAGTAAAGCAGTTTTTTTTTGTTTCAGTGTTGCAAGACTATGAGATTTTCATCTTATAATTAACCATCTCAGAAAGTATCATGGTCTCACTGTGTCACGGTGTTATCGCTATTATTATTATCAGTTACAACAGAATAAAAACAGGAGGGGTTTCTTTTGGTTGAAAAAGTGCTTTATTATTAATATGTTGGATGAAGAAATGTACATGGTATGATAATCCTTTTTCAGCATACCTTGAAGCCCTAGTTGGGTAAAGCTTATACGAGAGCTGCTTTGTAATGGCCGTACTCACAGGGACAGTGATGCTAACAACTAAATGCTAAAGTCACACAAACATCGTGACAGTGACAACCCTAACCTGGTTATGTTAAGCAGGCATAACGCTTGTTAGACTGCAAACACTTGCTAATTAGCGGTAACCAAACAACCAAAGAGTGCAGTGGAGGCTAATGAGAATGTCATTAGTTTTGCAGGTCTCCATCAAGTGTTTAACGACAAATTTTGACCTCCAGCTCATTGATGATACTGATAACAGAAATTCACTGTTCTTCACCTTCATAATCAGTGTCATTCTTGAGGATAGTGCCAATCCACAGCCCGATCCAGATTCTGTATTTTCCTTATGTTTCTTTCAGACCAAGGTCCTTCCAAGTACATTTTTGTGGAAACCAAGATGGAATGGGGTAATGCTCTGTCAAACTGTAGGACCAAGTACACAGACTTTGCCACTGTGAGGAACATCTCTGAGAATGAAGAAATCTCCTCACTGCTGTCAATAAAAACCTGGATTGGTCTCCGCAGAAAGCACTGGGCCCTCTGGTCTAACCAAAATCCTACCTCCTACTTTAACTGGGACATTGACCAGCCTGCCAGCAGAGGCTCCACTGTTGCACCGTGTGCTGTGGTCAACACAACCACCGGAAAGTGGTCGGATGTTGACTGTGAGACAATGCATCCTTTTGTCTGTCACAAGATCATAGTTCAGGACAAAACAACATTCAAGTTGAAGTTCCAGTCTGAGGCTAACCTGAGTGATCCTGCTATCCAGCAGCAAATTTTAGAGCAGGTACAGTGTAATTAGTGTATGGTTGTTGCGGGGTCAAGTTAAGTTAAGCTAAATGCTCACACCCAGGACTGGCTCAGTGGTTGTTGTAGTCCTTTTTCTAATTCATCGCATTATCACTCAAATAATGTCTCCTTGGATTGGAAGTAACGCTCACTTGCTAGCTGGCCATGCTAACATATCATAACTTATCGCAAAAGCACTTTTCACATCTTTTAAATCTTTGATTCTGGTTCTGTTTTTCCAAATTATTTAAAATTCACACCTAATAAAACACATAAAAAATGAGTAAATGAAGAAAGAAAGAAGTTTAAGGCTACAATAATGTGGTGTTCACAGTTTTTTTATACATGTCTCTCAACAGCTGCATGCTAAACTGGACCAACCCAGAGCACAATTAAAGCTCAGCTGGCGTCAGAAGGATGGGAAGACTTTTCACAAGCAACAAAAGAGAAAGACAGAGGATGGTATTTGTTTTTGTGATTTTTAAAGGGAGATATTATTTTATGGGTTTGTTACATTTATAAACTATTTAAGCAATTTGTTCTTATGTTGGGAAATACAACTATTCGCTTTCTTGCTGAAAGTTAGCACAAGCAGTTTGGAAGCTTAGCTTACCACAAATACTGGGGAAGGGTGGAAACAACTGTGCTCTTGGTCATTTAAGCAAGACATGATGTGTTAATTACTAAGCTTGAGGTGTCTATGGGCAGGTGTGGTTACACTTCTTTTACTTAATGTCAAAATGCTCTTTCAAACCATGTGTATAACTTCCCATCTCTGCCTTTTTGTTTTTTAGGGTCACACTGCTGAGCAGTTGTTGTGCAGACGACATCGTGGTCTAACAAATCAACACTCTTCAATTAAAAAAAGAAATGTAATTTAAAACAATATTAGAATAAGCCAGTTTGCAGTTTGGTTTTGACTACATGTTTTAGAATTTTTTTCACACCATTTACGGTTCATGTATGTGGTTGCAGACTGTGACTACAGTTTGTAATACATGAAATGCTGTTTGCATGTTTGCACTTTCAAAAATGTTGAAACTGCAGATATCTCCTGCGTTCGCCTTCAGGCCACGTAGTGAGATTTGAAATTAGCTTGAAAACTATAAACATGTTTTTGTTTATGTCATGTTTTAATGTTTTATGAGTGTTTGCTGAGTCCTTTGAAATGTCAGATCTTCCAAACGCTTGATGTGCAGCGGGCTTCTTCTGGCTTTGAAACTGGTGATCCTGTTAATGATCGGCTTCACGGTCAGTCAGTTGTGATTCTCAAAAATGGATTTCTTACTAAGTGTTTCATACTTTGTCTTTAACAAAAGCCTATTTGGTGTCTGTCGTACTTCATTCAATATGGAACAAGAAAAAAGACTTTCAAGTTAGTAAAACACACACAGGGAGAGAAAGAACGAGATAATGAAGTGAAATTGTGCTTTTGGCAGAGTGACAGTCCTGTACATTTATTAATATTAGTCTTGACCTTTGGATGTTACCTCGATCTTGTCAACGTGGAGTATAAGTTCTGCTGTTTGATTAAGATTGCTGTGTACATTGTGTGAGTAGAGCAGAATAAAATTTGATTTAGCCTGCCTCTTCAGTTCAGTCATTGGTTTTAACAGCAAAAGAGTAGAATGCATAATTTGGATGACATGGAAAAGAGCATAAACTGCTGCTTTTAGGACGTCCTTGACTGAAAAGTGCAGCGTGTGTTGTGATGATTTGTCTTCTGTCAAGCTGTGTTGCTGGCAGGGGGGGTGCTGATGTTTCTCCACAGAAAGCACGCTGTAAAAAATATCAAGCTATAATTTAGTGTGAGGTCGTACTCGGACCAACATTAACACCATGTGAAAAGCAGTCTCCTCCTTCCTTTGGGGGAGCCAGGACAAAGGTCTCCTGCAAAGCCATGGAGGTGGTCCCGCACAAGACCTGAACCTGGCCTAACCTTTGCCACAATGTTACATCATCCAGCAAGTATACGTTCCTTTATAGCATAAAGGGATTAATCCAGCTGTTTATATTGCGATCAGTGAGATGGTTGTACTGGAAGCTTTCTCAACTATGTTCGGCTCAAGTTGTTGTTTTAGCCTCAACCCCCCTCCTCGTCCTTAACATTGGGTATCTGCTAACGCTGAGCCTGATCTGATACTTTACCTCAATGAGCTACTGAAGGCCAGGCTTCAAAAACGATGATATGATGAGCTTCAGTTATGCTTTATGTATAAAAGCTTACCTGAGCTAGCGATCATATAATTAATGACAAGTTTGTTGCTTTAACTTTAAACTAAATTCAATATGAATTACACGATGGCTGCACAGTGTTGCAGCTGTGGAATGTAGAGGCAACAGTGGTTAGCTCAGGAGCACAGAAGGAGGTCAGAAAGAAAAGATCATAGTTTGATCTGTTTTATTTTTGACTGCTAGCGATCCATTATTGCCAAGATTGGACTGATTTCAGTCCTTACGATGGCTTCGTTGATCTCCCTTTATTAACTCATGGGTATGTAAACCAGATCAAAACAGATGACCTAGATCTCATCTAATCTTCAGCACCATGAAACATCCTTTGGCAATACATGCAAGAACACATCGCTGGTAAAGCTGACTTTTCTTTTCTTTTTTTTAATTAACTGACAGTTTCTATTTTATGCTACAATTTGATCAACCTGAGTACCGCCCCAAAACCTTCTTACTGATTTCAGTGAGACCATCTTCACCTCGCTTGAAGGAATAACGAGTTATACTAAACACAAGGCACTGTAATTTGAGCGGTGGGTGATAACTTTCCTCAGTTTTACATAATTCTGCTCTCATAGCTTTGAAACCACTGTGTCAGAATGATCTGATAAGACTTGGGATTCATAAATCTGATAATCAAACCTGCACTCGAGGATCAGGTTTTATCTGTACCTGAAACAACACGCCCACTCTATCTTTTTTTTTTTTTTCACTGCCCGGTATTAGTTCCACTAAAACTGAAATGAAAAACAACCTCCCTTAGAAGTAAAATAACTCACTTTCTTTCCAAAGTAGCTTTAACTGCTGAAACTGGATAGATGATTCAGGAACTTCAGTAAAGATCATCTGCATTGGACAGGAAAAAGATCATCTTTTTAAATTTGTGGTTCCACTTTGGATGGATTCAAAGCTGTTGCAGTTGGATGTGCCCTTTTTTTTACAGCACAGAGGATCTACACTATGTCCTCTCTGACATTGTAACGAGGTTTCCGCCAGCACAACAATTCCTGCTGCTTGTAATTAGCAGAGGCCTCCCGAAAGGAGAGAGGGTGCCGACAGGTGCTTCTTAGAGACAACCTGACAATCGAACAGTGTGAATTACAGCGTCTGTTAAGTTTTCTCATAAGAACTTTAGACAAAGTCCAGAGAGTCAGGTCAGGATATTGTCCGGAGTTGCCCTTTCACACATGTGGCGCCCAGCGGGAGGTTGTACGTGTCAGGGGCACTCTCTCCAAGTGGAAATACTCAGTTTGGTGTAGGCGACAGCACCTGGGGGGATTGTTGACTGTTTTAGTAAATACCAATACTACAGGCTGAATTGAATAGAAATAGAGAAACTTTGTCATAGGTTAAAGTCCAGTTCAACTGATTGTATTACTTGTGTTCTCCCACACAGTCAGACTGGCTAATGTCCAGAGGTTTTAGAGATCGAGCTTGAGCTGTATACAAGTGTTGGCTCCACCAACTTTATAATTATCTGCAGTATACACATATAAAATGCTTCACAATTGTACATTACAATACTGCCTGAGTCTATACACTGCAATGCTATCACACCTCCATGTACTCATCCTCCGCCCTTGCTCAGCACCCTAGGAAACTGAAAAACACCCACCGCATCCGGATTATATGTCACCAGTCTCCATGGTGACCCTAGAACCATCTGGAGCACAATATGAGGCATCGCGCAAACACACATGCTTGCGTGCTGAAGCATACGCACACACCAGCAATAATGTTTTTTGTGTCAAAATTGGATTCGCTGCTAATTATCATTTCATGCGTTAAACTCCGAAAAACTCTTGGAGACGGGCTGCAGCTTATGTTTCTCATTACCAGCACGGTCTGTGTGTATGTGTGCATGTGTGTGTGTGCGGTTTATGATAATGTACAACTGCATGCGCTTGCATAACTGCAGGTGCCACCACAGTCACGCAGCATTCAAAATGGCAGTCACTCACACGGCGCTGGTCTCCACCTGCTGCCGAACCTTCGGGCACCAACACATACGGACAGGCAGAATAACGGAGAGAAATAAAAGAGTAGCAGCGCAATCATAATTCAACCGTGCTATCAGCTGGTGCGAGACCATCTCTGGCAACACCCTAAATGAGTTCCCGTGTCCCCCGCGGCAAGATGGAGCACCGCTGATAAAGCAGAGCTGCCGGCCTCGGCTTTCTAGTTTACACTGCTACTAAATCACAGTTTGTCTCCTGCACTCCTGTCGGCTATACCTTCAATAGGAGGATGAACTGAAAACAGAGAAGGCAATAACATGGGTGAAGCCTTTGCTAACTCTGTGTGTGTGTGTGTGTCTATGTAGGTGATGAGGTGAGGTGCACAGAAGGACCTGAACTGGAAGAGAGAGAAACAATAAAATAGAAGATTTTGTGTGTGTGTGTGTGTGTAAGTGTGTAGTGTAAACATGATTGTGTGTGTGCACGTGTAAGTGTGGCATTTTAGAAGAAGTCAGATCTCCAAAAGGCCTTTTCAGGTTTGACTTGGTTTTGCAGTTAAGGTTAGGATTGGTTTTAGGGTCAAGGTTACAGCTGAGCATGAACTTGTGGTTTTAAATTTTTTTAGAATGAATGATTTTTATATTTAAACTGAAACAACTGATGAATGAACAAGTAACTGTTCATATAAAATACTGAAAACAATGTTAGCGTTATGTCAGACTTCAAGTCTTGCCACTCTTAAAGATTGAGACTAAGGCCCAGGGGAGTGTATTATGGCATTGAGGGTCCTCACAGGTATAGATGTAACAAACAGGAGTCTATTTTCTTCCATTTGGAGACAAAAATCTGAATCCTACAAGAACAAAGACTTAGTCTCAAGTTTAAGACTGTTTTCCTTTTGGTTAAGCTTTGCTTCATTGCCACTCAGTGCCCTCTATAGGGACCTAAACGCGTCTGTGTGTGAGTGCTCCTTCGCTGTAGCAGTGATTGTGTGATTGACTAAGCCTCTTCTTCTTTACTGTTCCTTGAAGCGGAGTGTTTTTACGAGCATTAGAAAGCAGATATAAAACCCCCACAATGAGACTGCTCCCATAATGCCTTACTGTGGAGGGAAAAGGTTTCCTATTTAAGTCGCCATAACTCTGCTCGGTCCCTCCTTTTCTAAAGCCGTTGAAACAACTGATCTGTTTTCTCCCTCTTCCAATAAGCAATTCAATAGAAGGCCTTTTAATGGGACTAGTAATGGATTCCAGTTGACACCAGCTTAATCACCATTAGATATAAGCTGTTCTCCAGCCCCCTCTCTCTGTTTCATTTGTGTTCCATAATGCATGTTTAATGACAGTGTTTAATTGTCATTCAGACTTGCTATTGTCACTTTCGCTCATTACTGTTGAGGCCGATTATGACTTTAATTGAATATTGGCTCAGCACACATGCTCATTAGTGAGTTCAGTTAATAAGATGCAAATCGGAAAGTAACTTTGCCAAAAGTCAGTTGGCAGCCATTAGCGTCAGCCAGAGAAACAGGGGCTGCCAAATCACGTCAGCTCCAATGTGGCTGAATGCAACCCTCAGTGGTAACCAGTGATGAAGAAGAACCAAAAAGAAAGCACAAATAATAGAGGATATGCCTTGATAAGGGGTTTGATTACCATTTCCCAGCATCCAAACTCATATTTTGACAAATTAAGTGCTATCAAACTGATAAGTATGTATTATTAGTGAAGTAAAAAGAATAAATTACTTGCCCCCTGTCAAGAGAATCTATTGAGTCTTGTTTCTTCAAAATGAGAATGAACACTGATTAGGCCTTTTGCACCGTCTCCGTCTTTGTCGCATGTGCACAAAGAGAAGATCCAGCTCCCTCCTGCACAGAGTCAGGCCTGTGAAACACATTCAGGTGCCGCTGGTTTCATTACCAAACATTAGCCGCTCTGCAATTAAGCCTCATTTCGCCAGCTTTCACACAATCATATCTGATGAGTGCTATTTGGAGCTGTCACTCGGCTCAGCCTCGACACTTCAAAAGCCACTCTGTCATCATTTTGGTGAAAGTCAGCCCGTGAACTCCTTTTGATGGAGCGTATGTGGCGTGCAATCTGCCTCGGTGTCACTCGCCGCCTGTTTGACGGAGAAAAGAGCGCCTGAGCCGTGAGCACAGGGATGTTTCACGTATTCCGTGTCTCTTCATGCAGGGATTAAATCATTTTATGCTGATTATAAGCACAAATAAAAACACTATGTGGCTTTATTCTCTTATCGGTATTTTCATTGTAGTTTGTGTTAAAAGGTGCACATTGCGTATCAGTTACAGCACCTGCTTTTGGTCTTGTTCAATGCATTTTTCACTTGAAGCATGACTACATAGGTTGTGATTTCCAGTGCGGTCGTTTTAATGCTTTTGATGAATTATTAAGTCATCCAGCTCTCAGTCCTCTAGCCACAGATCCTGGCAGGTGTGCGATGGCAGCGACTGGCGGGGGAGGCATGCTGGGAAATCAGCGCATCAAGAGGCAGTTTCCCAGTTCAAAGCCAGGAGGAAACGGTGCTGCTCTGTGCGGACACTGGAGAAAACACAAAGACTGTAAACCTGCATTAATTAGGAACATAGCTTGATATGGTGTGCTGTCCTTATGTTAAAGTGTGACGTCAGGCAGAGGTAAAATGCAGCTCAGTACATTTACTCAATTACTTGACTTAAAAACAATTTGACCTGAGTATTTCCACTTTATACTGTCACTACAACCAGAGGCAAATACTGTACTTTTTACCCGAGTTCATTTCCTGGACAACTGATGTTACAAGTTTAGTTCCAGATTAAGATTTTGTATTCTTTTCTGTTTTTTATTTTGATTTTATTCGGGGCGGTACAGTATCTTGGTGGTTAGCACCTCGCCTCCTAGCAATCAGGTCTCACGTTGGATTCTCAACCAGGTCCTTTCTGCGTTGAGTTTGGATGTTCTCTGCGTGTCTGCGTGGGTTCCCTCCGGGTACTATGGCTTCCTCCCACCACACAAAACCGTGAATGATAGGTGAAGTGGGAACAGAAAAGCAGTACCTAAGGGTCCCTGTGCTGTGCCATATTTCAGATTTGTCGTGGGACCCGTTGGAGGGGCCATGACTGCTGAAAACTATCTCAACCAGCTCCGTCACTGCAACACTTCTTCATGCATCATTAAAATCTAATTAACATCATATGTAATAACACATCAGTGTCATGGGCTGTTTTCCCTACAAAAGGACACCTCAAGCACAATTTTACTTTTCCTTAAGCATGATTCTGAATAAAGAACTTCATGTAACTGAGTATTTTGAGATTGGCTGTATTTGTACTAGGATCTGAGTGCTTCTTCCACCACTGGAGTCTCTAATCAAGCACTATGTTCTTCATATGACAGGTGAAATGCCAAAACGTAAGATTAATGTCATATTTGTTTCACTGAATGTGTGTAAAATGTTATTCCATATCCATCAGTAAAGGAAAAACCAACCCATATGCTTTTCCTCCTTCAGGGAATCTGTGCTCTCCCTAACCTCGCCCCCTGCTGGCTTTCAGATTGATCTGCACTTATTTTATGGTAAGTCTTTTCTGTTCCTAGACACTAAAATACTGGAAGGTTTAGGTAAAAAGACACAGAGAAAGAAAGACTCTAGTGTGTGTATGTGTGCATTTCTGCCAGGTGACTTGTGACAGCACACACACACACACACACCCAGTCCGCCCACTGCTCACAAAGAGGTGGTTGTGAATAAGTAATGGCTCCAGCTGGAGTCCCAGAGCTGTTACCTTTCTGATGCCTTGCTGCCAAATATAGAGACATTGTGCAGAGGAGCAGAAAGGAGAGGATTATTACATAACCACTGACCTCTACCTCTGGACTTCCACCATCAGTGTACAGTACATGCAGCGCTGTGTGAACTGGGGTTACACTCCCAGTCGTCTGTTTTGATCTTAAACTAAAACTCAGGCTTTGCTGTGCAGGTTTGGTGTTGCTGCCCTCCGGTGCGTGGACGTGTCTTCGGGTGTTTTTGAGGTGAGGCATACGTGCACGCACAATTCCTCCTCCACTCACAGTCAGGCACCAACTTCAGTCACATGTCCACTTTGCTTTGCCCTCTAGTGTCATCAGTCACAATCAAACTGACTCGTGAATCATCTTGCTACTTCACAAGTTCATAAGACTTATTGCAGTGTAATATACTTTTATTCTGGAATATCTTCGCACCCCAAACATTACACTTGGAGGGTTTGGCAGTTTTTAACATATTAGCCTTTAACAGTTGATTTATGCTCTAAAATGTGTTGGCTGATGAGCAGCAGAACTACCTCTGCATCTAACACATGTAACTATGATCATTACCTCCATTTTCAAAAGTCTATTAGTCAATAAAGCTGATGCATCTTTGAATCTGTAATATATAGAAGTTTCCATTACCTAGTAGCTATAACTCAGTGTGAAAACTATTGCTTAAGTAAAACTATCAACAAAATGGAGCATCAAAAGTAACTGTTGTCACTATGTAAAAGGAAAAGGGCTCCAGTCAGTCACATATTATATAGGATTTAATGTAAATGCTGCTCAAGGTAAGGCTAACATCTATTGCATATGTTTATGAAGGGAAATATTAATAGTTTTGTGTAAAATTGGAATCTATAAGAGGTTTAAAGTAGCACAGAGGGTGAAATGACAGTACAGCTGCTTTTGACTGAATGTTCTTACTTACATTTCACCTTTACTGCGCAACAAACACTTGAAACATGGCAGAGCGTCTGACTCCAGTGATCCCTAAAGGGAACCAAGTGAAGTAAAAGCAATATCTTTATGAATGTTGAAAGGACAATGCGCTCAACAGCACACTTCACACCGAACAGCTCTCACGAAAACAGCGAAGTTGTTGACAGCCAGTCGACAGCCGCCGGGCATCTCTGGGCCGTCCTTGATCATCTTCTGTTCATTTACCTGATTGAGCGTGACACATCTGCCTGATTCAGCGCAGTCAATTGGCTAAATCCGCAGCGGATGCAGTCGTGACAGAGAGCTCTGCAAGCAGACGTTTAGTTTGGTACGAATCAGTGATTTCACCCTTTTTAGGCTCGTTTTTGTGCTTATTTTCCACCCCCCTTCCTCCTCTCCCGCCGCGAGCAAAGAACCGCAGGCTGACAACACCACGGCAAACAAAGCAAAGTGAAACACCCGGCGCCGAATGCAACTTGTCATCAGATATCTCCTCAATTTGTATTCTGAGCAGAACGAGATGATGTAAACAGATCCACTGGCGAATGTGCTTACTTTGTCTTGCCGCACTGCTCCTTTTTAGAGACATAAACTACTGAGCGGTTTCCTTCCACGCAGGTGCAGAAGGTGTGTGCAGGTCAGTGATCAGCTGGCCAGTTTACGTGACGTGTGCAGTCCCAACTTTTACCAGAAGAAGAGAGGCGATTGTAGGGGCGAAGCTGTCAGCTTTGCTCTGAAAGAGAGTTTTGTCAGTAATTGCTGAGTTACTGGCAATAATACACAACCCCTGCAGATGTTATGGTAATGGTTTGTAGTCCTGAGCAGGAAAAAGCAAAAGAATCATACTAACTGCACCTTAATATGATATATAAGACTCGCACATCAATACACTTTTCCCACTGGCTGCACCGTTATTGCAACGCTAATGAAGGCGACGCTTAGTGAACAGCAGGATCATTAAACAGTGTGTGCAGAAGGAGGAAAAGAGTAGAGACTCAGAGCAGTGTGGTGAAGATGATGATGATGATGATGATGATGTTGTCGTTTCCTTCATGTGAAGGCTCAGTCCAGAAAAATAACAATACGACAGCAAAGCGAGGTGTTTGCTCTGCTCAATCCAGCAAGGATGGCAAATGTGTCCCCATTCCCCCCTAATGAGAGCACACTGGCACTAACGTTGCAGCCTGGAGCCAAAAGAAAGGGAGGACGAGCGTGGCTGTGCTTGTGTGTGCGTGCGTGCGCGTGCGTGTGTGTGTTGGGGTGATGATTGTGTGTGTTTCCTCGGGGAATCAGTTCAGTCTTATAGATTGGAAAACGGGCCTGTGTGGTGAACATAAAACATTATTTTTTTTTGTTCTCTTGCCTTTAAAATGTTGCTTATTGTCAGCCGTCGCTGGACAAAGGTAGAGAGACAAAGAAAAATAGAAGGAGAGAGAGAGAGGCGAGAGAGAGGAGAGAGAGAGAGAGAGAGAGAGAGAGAGAGAGAGAGAGAGAGAGAGAGAGAGAGTCAGGATGACGACAGAAGCCCATTCATCAAAAACTCAGGGATCAGTCCGGAGAATTTGTTTAGAACCTGTTATTTTGCACCGCGCTGACAAAAAGCAAACAGAAACGGGAATGACAGATCCTGGATCCATGTGTGACAGACGGAGGTGGACACACAAACGCGCGCGCACGCAGTCGGTTTCTGAAGTGTGCTGTCAGCATCAGTACCGCAGTTATTCATCACAGCCTCTCCTGCCTTTCGTCTCTTCTCTCGTCATCTCTGCTCCTCTTCCTCACCCGCTCTTCAGACCGTCCGCGCACGCTTCATGCACGACGGTGCGCGAACAGGCCTGTGAACCAGAAATACCATGTGATCAGGATCCAGCTTTTTTGCTTGGTCCAATGAAATGTAATAAGGGTCGAAGAGCAAAGTCAACTGATGCACTGTAAAACTGCGACTCCGTGACTTTACGAAGCCCTGACCCTGCTGGTTACTGTTGTCCTGCTCTGTGGCAGCATGTGTGCAGTTAACACAACACGTTAACATGTTAACACATTTAACAGGAAAACGTATACAATTGTAAAAAAAATAAATAAATAAATAAAAATTGCAATATTTCAAAAAAATAAAAACAGTTTTATTTTTTAAGCCTGTACCAAGTTGGTACAGTGTCGGATTGGAATCTGCTGTAGTGCCCGGGCACAACAGACCCACATGGGGCACTTTGGATAGTGAGAACGCGAGACAGAGATAGAAAACGGGAAGACAGGGCTTTGATAGGGAGATTTATAGGGAAGCGATGCATTGAGGTGTGGTCCTGCTTCTGAAACTTTGTTGATAGCTCCCCAAAAAAAGGTCTCTGTTTGACTTTTTAGTGTTTCCTGCTGACTTGTTTCAAAATGAGAACTTGACAGTTACGCTCAATGATATTGTGCTAAAAAAACTGACATTAAAGCTACATATCAAGAAAAAGTAAGCATCTTCACCATTTGATCTGACGTTTGATTGAAAAAAGACAGCACTGTGTTTCAGTGGTATGTTATGTCTGCAGAGAAAAGCTTTCAGGGTGAGGACTAGCAAACGTGTTTGGCGAACATAAAGTCAGAAGAGTATTTATTTCAGCAAACTTCAAACTGCGCAGGGCACCGCTGCTAACGTTAGCCTGGCTCCGACACAGGAGAAACACTACGCAGTGCATGTGCTGGAACGTATGCAACTTGTTCAAATAATGTAGAAATGATGTAACATCCCCTGGCCTTGAATGTTGGGTTGTGTCTGTAGTTGTTGGTTAGCTGCATGTGATAATGGAGGAAACAACCTATGATTTAATCTAGTTCTTTAACTCTTGCTCTTGTATTTTTGGTTATGTTTTGAAGAATCCAAACTCTTGGTGTACAAAGCGACGTGTGGAGAAATCCAAAGCTTGACAGGCCTGCCGTGCCCAGTTGACTCTAATAAAGGCTTAATGGAGGATTGAAGAGAGCGACCGAGGCAGAGAGATGAGTGTAACAGTGTTTGATAAAGGGGGATTCCGGCACCGAGGGGGGTCCTCATGGAGTTCCCCGGTGAAATGAGAGAGTTTAATTTCACAGTAATCTAATTCGCGAGTCTATGTCCCATTAGTGCATGAATCAGGAAGGATGATTTAATAATAGGCATCGCCATCAGTGCCATTATCTCCCCTCATACATAGCAAACAGTTTTACAATTTAATATTAAATGATCATCCATAACAATATGATGGGGCGGGGGGTAGTTCAGGGACTAATCTCATCAAATGAGCCCATCGGGTCTAATCTGAGCAACACATCTAATTTTAGCTCAAATATAGAGTCACTAATGGTTCCATCTGACAACACACGGGGATGAAAGTGACTTTAACTCTGCTGCGCATGGACACACGTGCTCACGCTGTCACACACACGCCTGAAATGTCACTGCACCGAAGCCAGCAGCATCTCCTTCCTGTTAGGTAACACAGGGGTTTGCACCCTCAGCACTGGGCACCTGTACATGTCCTTGTAGGAAGAGAAACACAGAGGGATGCTAAGAAAAGACGCTGATGTCAGAACAGCGGCTATTTACCTCCCGTTCTCTCCTGCTCACGCGCGCACACAAACACACACACACACACACACACACACACACACACACACACACACTCTATATCTCTCTCCCCGTCTTTCCTCTCCTTGTGTCCCTCCTTGTGAGGACAGTCCCTCTACCTGATGCCAAAGCTTCAGTCAGGACCACTTAAGAAAATAAGCTGCCGCCATCTTTCTGCTGCTCTCTGCTGCCACCAGCGCACGAGACAACCTGAGCAGGGGACACTGGTGCAGAGCTGCACCTCTCTCTCTGAGAACATCCACCTGAGAATCCATATCCCCATAAAGTGATATGAACCAAGATTTTCTACTTTTATTCATAAAATAACATAAACATATGTTATAATAAACGCCTCACATTACCTCAAGAGACAACTTAAAAACCTTAAACTGTACCTTAGTACTTGATCCCGACACTCAGGAGACTGGGACACACCTGAATTCAACCTGCATCTGAATCACAGCCACTAGCTCACACCAAAAGCGAGGATCCTACCATATGTAGCATGTTTCATTCCATAGCATGGTAAAGTCACATTGTTCATCTGATTATAGCAACAAGCATTTGTGATATCGATGACCACGCTAACCTTCCTTGGGTTTGATGTCAAGGATGCATGTTCACATTGATTGGATGAACGATGTGTTCACTTTTATTGATGACTTGATCCTACCATTCTTTGATTAAAAAAAAAAACAAAAAAAACAAACCTGTAGTCTGTCCCACATACCCACGCAAAGCCCCTGTGAAGGTGATCAGGTCAAGTGTGTTCCATGGAAAAACTACTACTACAGAACAGATTCGCTGTGTAGTAGTTTGATTTAAAACATAATCAACCCAGCCTTGAGCACAGGTCTCTTAAGAACCTTTCATATCTTCTGAAGAACCCTTCACATACTCTGTTTATATGTTGCAGGGCGAATTTTGCACCTACTTACAAAATGAAAATAAATACCAGAATGAACCACATGAGCTCTCTGACAAGGTTGTGTCACAGCACTCCTATTCTCATAGATATACTCATAAATGCCCTCATATTAAGATGTATTTGGGGTTTGAGTAAAGGCTTTTCCTCTGACTTTATCTATTAGGAACATGAGAAGTATTCACCCATCTGAGTTACACTGAAAACAGAGGATATCAAGCCTCGTGAGAAACTGTCAGCAGTGTCCTCTAGCAAGACACTGACCTACCTACCTGTTCCTGGAAAGTAGGCTGCTTCAGTCTCACGAGGACCAAGTTCAGGATTGTCCTTTTTTATGAAAACATGAACAGGAACATGCAGATTACTGAGTCTGAGTTGGTGCAAGTCCATAATTGTAATTAAACAAGATACTTAACAACTTGCTGCAATGATGCAGGCAGAACTACTGTAAGGTCCAGGACAAAGGCAGTTCAAGTCCACCAATGAGCTGGTGAGAATCAAAGTCCAGGAAACGAAGCAAAAGAATCCAAAAACTGGATAAAACACAAGGATAAAGACAGGAAAACTGAGCACAGTGAACTGAGACTAACTGGGACTGAGACAAAAGGAACATGCGGACTAAATACACCAGGGTGGGAAGGCTAATGAGAGACAGGTGGAACTAATTAACAAATGAGACCCAGGTGATGCAGCAAACAGGCGGGAAGAAGACAAAAGCAGGAAGTAGGGACATTTGTGAGGAGACTCCTCCAACATAAAACAGTAAATAACTTAAGTACAACTCAAAACAATGACACTTCACATCAATAAGGATGCACATGCTGCCAGCAAACAGTTGCTACTTAACGCTCCTACATCCAGAGCATTGCTTTTAGCTCTGTTTTGGTCTCCACCACCTCCTAAGGCAAATCGCGCTCTTTACCAACTAAATTTTCCACTATGTTCATGAGCTAGTTTTTAGCTTGAAGTGGCAGTGACTCAGGCTCAAGTCAGTTATGGACTCGTGTACACTGAGGTGGACTGGCCGCATAGGTGCCCCTGAGCAAGGCATCTAACCCCTAAATGTGGCAACGCACCACTCTGACATCCCTCCACATTAACTGCATGGATACATTTCTCTGGTCGTGTAATAAGTACTAATCAAAGTGAAAAGATGAATTTCTCCCAAGAGGGATTAATAAAGTAATTCTATTCTTTGCCACTTGATACGAGTAAGTAGCGCAGTGGGTTAATCACAGTGGGTTTTTCACGTGAAAGAGCTGCCTGCTACAGTCAGAGACCGCAGTGAACCAACACATAAAAGCTGCAGACACAAAGCGAGCTGAAAGGCGCTAAGCTGCAAAGATCTGAGAGCAGCTGCAGTAAAGTGTTAACTCTGTGGGTTTGTCTCTATTACTGCTATTACTGACACCTCTCATATACTCATATACATTAAAATAAGTGCAGTGGTGGATGCAGCTTTAAGCAATGACCCTAAATAACGCTAAAATCCTGCACATAGTGTTTATCTACGTAACAACTGATCAAAAAGTGACTGATGACTCTAAGGAATTTCACCAGTATCAATGTTACTGCCTTTCCCTGACTGTTTGTGTGTGAATTACATGACAGCTGTTTGAATGCCCCCCCGCTCCAAGCTCAAAACAGACAGTTATAGACAGGGGGCATCAATCATTTAAGCATTAAAATTCAATTAACTGCACAATATTATAGCAGACACACAATGATTGTTGAGATTATTCTATTTCATGTTGTACAGTTGAGTTTCTTTTCCTACTGCTCGCTTCCGTGGCTGCGCGTTCAACCTGCTGGCTTTATTAAAACGACGTGGTTTCGCGGCGCAACCAGATGAGGCAGGTGAATCTTTAGCTTTGGTCCCGTGAGATCGGCCTTAAAATTGAATTGCGCCTCCAAGGACGAACGGGCCAAATATTCATGAATGAGGGGCGATCTGATGATGTCAGCAGCTCTTTGGTGGAGCGCTGTTTTAGGATGGGAGCATGCATGAGCCTGTGTGTGCGTATATGTGACATTGCGGAGGTGCCACTATGCTGAGTTGAATGGGTTCACGTTGGCATCAGACGGACTTGGGTAAGGTAATGGGGTTGAAAGTCGTTTTATTATCTCTAGATCACACTCTTGACACTTTTCTTTCACTACTCCTCCTCTTCACCTCTCCTTTCATCATCCTCTATGCTGGATTCAAACCCTCTGTGGCGAGCAGAGAGTCCTGTCCTTCTCACTCCTTCTGTCCGTCTCCATTTACAGGAGACATTTTTTCCAGTCTGTGCAATTTCTCCTATAATTTCTCAACTCATTTCACCCGTGAACCTCCTTCATCTTCATTTGCATGACTCAACCATAAATATTCTTCTGCCCAACACACGCGCACACACACACACTCACGCAAACATAAAGTGTAATTAAACTGTTCCAGGGGCAGTTTGGGGGTTAGCTGTGAGAGGAGGCGAGGAAAAAGTGAGCGATAACGCCACTTCAAAGCTGCTGCAGACCGGCTCATTCCCCTGCAGCTTCAGATGGATTAAGGCCACTTCAGGCCTGTTTGTACCCCATCGGCTCCCCTTCACGTCCAGCACAGAAAGCTATGGAGGCCAAATATTTCCTGTGAAACTCCCAAACGCTCAACACGCGACGGAAAACAACCCATCATGTAGAACGAGTGGTCGCTGTGAACTCACACTGAGTAATGGGAATCCATTAAAACCAGCTCTATTATAGCCATGTAATGTATTCATTAATCCAATTTGAGGTTAACGTGGCAAATCTTTAATCTGCTCAACTTGTATTTTCAGCTCAGTTAATCTCGCCCAAATCTTCCTTTGTTAGGATTCAAACTAACCAGCAGGGGAATATTATAAAAGGGATTATTGTTAACGTGACGGCGAGCTACGAGCTGCGTTGCTGAAATACAAAATCATCTCCAGGTCTTTTTCACTGCATGCTGACACCATATTGTCAGTGTTAAATGTCTTGAGTTCAGATTTTTCGGCAGTTGGAGGAGCTCCACCATGTTTGCTCATGTTGGTTGGTTCTCCACCTTATTTTTACAATTGTTGTGTCAAACCATGATTTTTTTTTCTTTCTGTAAAACTAAATTTGTCACACAAATCATGTTTATGAGATCATATTTATATTTTAATGCAGTGTGTAGTTAAATATCTGATTTTGTGACACCCCTGTACATCTCTTTATTGAGACTGAAGAGTCGTCGACTGAAGGTTGTTAAATTACCACAAAGGATCAACACTGTTGCTCTCAACATACAAACAACTAAAGAGGAATCAGTATTGAACATTAACATATGAAGTGACAGGTATTTCCTGCAGTTCCATTTGCATTGTTTGCAAGGTGTTTTTTTTAAATTTCTCATGTATATTAAAGACAGAGGGTGTAAGATTAGAATATAGAATGTATAGAGCAGCAAAGGCAGCGCAAACACATATTAATTTAATTAATAGCTCTTCCTTAAAAACCCTGACTGCACCAGACACAGTTTCTCCAGGAATAATGTGTATATTCATATATATTTTTAAGTGAGTTTGTCTAGCGGTCAAGCAACAATCACCTCGTCAGTGGTTTGCAAGGTGTTCCTCTCATCGCCAGCACCTACATCAAATCTGCATGCACTTTCTTATCATTGCACCAAATCCATTAACCTCTAAGAAGAAGTCCTCCAAAACATATAAATCTCTCATCGTGGCCCATGGAAATAACAGATGAGAGCAACAACAGGTGAAAAGGCAAAGTCATTTTTGCGCGCTGAAAACTGCTGAAAGCAGAGGTCACTGGAGGAGATTTTACTCATCCCAACCTGAGTTGAGTGATAAAACTGTCAGTGGCGGAGCAAAGAGATATGACTGTTGTCGTCTGAGATCGTTCTCCTAACCTTCAGCTGGAGACGGTGAAGAGAAAAGAGGAGGGGAGAAAGAGAGTGGCACCTCTGCCTCTTCTCATTGAAATGTGCGAGACATTAAGAGGCCTCTGTAAGGAATGTTAATCATGTATCGATCCGTGGGATCTATGGCCAGCTCTTGTCTCCGGGTCCCTGTATGAACGTCATTCTTCCACACTGCGAGAGGAACAGTCTTGTCCAATTTTATCTTCAGTAAGGTGCACATGAACTGTCAGACCCCCGTATCCTCTTGATTGACTGGACATATTGCCTCTCCTTTGAATACACCATTCAAGACCTGAATTTCCCTATTTGGATCAGGTCGATAGCACGTGTTTCATTTTATCGACCACGTGGGACTCATAGGTCACTCTGTCCCAAACACGATC